>JALPQD010000210.1:2068938-2607477 GCA_023101885.1 Typhlomys cinereus | reverse complement strand
TGTAATCTCTAGCCCTTATTTTAGAGAGGGTTAAGAGCCTGAGAACTCACCTAGGTATTGGGCTTCTTTATCTCACACTTCATGCAAAGGTTGTGCAGAACAGTGTACTCATGGGAGTTCACTTCTGACCTGAAACTTCCCAGATCGCTGACCTGAGAATGCATAATGTGTGAGGTAGAAGAGATGGAAAGAGTTAGCCTGACCTGGTTGCATGTTCCCTTTTACAGTCTTTTCAGACAACTACTTACTAGATGAAAAAAACAAGCTCTTTGCTGCTATCTGTATGAAAATCAGACTTCTGTAATGGTTGGTTCTTGCTGAGCAGACCAATCTTGAAAAAATTACCACGTTTGTGAACTGCTTGTTCTGGATAAACTGAATATTTTTAACCATAGCCAACCATTGTAAATCCTTAAATTTGGTTGTGTGTCTGTCCAGTCTAACAATGGTTTGCCTGTCTTCTAATGAGAATGTTTACTGTTTCTGAGTCCATATCTCTTTGTACTTTTTAACACGTTGGGAGCCAGGCGTGGTGTAACACACCTCTGATCTCAGCACTTTTGAGGTGGAAATATTATTGAGATGCTAAGTGGAACAATCAGTGCCAGACTCAGCTACATAACAAAGGTGAGGTCAGCCAGGGCTACATGAGACAAGTGCCCTGAGTTCTGGGTTCCATGTCTTGTCTAGAAAGGCTTCAGGCAGCACCCCTTTTGAGCCTTAGGGCGAGGAATTGGTTTTGTTTTCTGTTGTCTTTATTTGTTTGGCTTTGGTTTCTACTTAAGGTTATGAATTATTTAAATTCTCTCTTTTTTTAAAGGTTACTAGTGGAATTCTCTCTTTAAGAAGCCCACACCCATTTCTTAGGTTTATGTTCCTTTTTTCCTTTCTCCTTCATCTCCCAGTCCCTCTCACTCTCATACCCAAACTGGAATCTGTAGTAAAACTGTGGGTCGGGCTATAGGCTTAGTGGTAGAGTGCTTGCCTAGCACACCAAAGCTTGGGTTTGATCCCTAACATGCATGGATGCACACCTGTCATCCAGAGCTCAGGAGGTAGAAGCAAGAGAATTAGAAGTAATTAGAAGTCATCCTCCACTACACATAAAGTTTGAAGCCAGCCTGAGTTGATAGACCTTGTCTCAAACAACAAAGCCTGTTTCTTGAAAACTCTAATTTTGTTTGTACTATCTGGTCCTGAATTCCTTTCAATTGTGTGTCAAGAATCATGTTTTGGGGCCGGAAGGTGGCTCAGGGGTTAAGCCTCTGCCTTGCAGGCGGAGGGCCTGAGTTTGGATCCTAACCCACGTATAGACGCCAATGGAAGGGGGGGGCGGTTGCGTTTCTGGTCCTGGTAGGGCGGAGCCTGTGAATCCCGGGGCAGAGTAAACAGGAGGTTGAGGTGGTCCATGGTGGCTCCCGAATTCGCCCGTGGTTCTACACACACACATACATACACACACATACATGCACACGCGCACACATGTATACACGCACAATTGAATAAATATAAATAAATAAAAAAAAGAATCATGTCTTTAACTGAAACTGCTGTAGGAAAAAGAAGGGGCTATAAATCTTGTTCCCTCTCTCCTTAATGCTTTTGTCAGTTAGTACAGGTGTCAACTCGACATTAAGGGCAGAGTTTTGGGACACATCTATGAAGAATTAGTGTTAAACCAGCCCTGAACAAGCCTGTTTAAGATGTCTATTTGACATGAGAAGAGTCCTATAGTGAGTAGACCCACTCCTTGGGCAGGTAGATAAGATGAAGAGATCTTGTTCATACTTGGACACAGATATATAGGCATTAGTCATTACTAACCAGTGAGAAGTTTGTCCTTCTCTCATCTCTTTGTGTAGATATGTGTGGCTAGTTCCCTCAACTCATGTTGGAAATCTCTTGCTATGCTGATGAAGTTAACTCAGACTCAGAAGCAAGAATAAATAAACCTTTGTTTCCCTGAGTTGTTTGATGGTGTGGTCATGAAAACTTGAAGCCGTGCAAAAAGCCTGTACTTAAATCTATTAAAACTTGTCCGGGCCCACGAACCAGCGTAAACCCAGACTGACGTGCCGGAAACAGAAGTGGGAGCGGTAGGAATTGATCAGGCATCAGGTCAGAGGGAACCTAGGATGTCTTCCCTCATCCAAGCCAACTTTATTGTAGTACATGGTATTTATAGAAAACAATAAAGGAGCAAGGCCAAATTCCTTACAGGATTTGTAAAGCATATATATTACAGCTAACAAGAAAAAGCAGGAGTGACATCTACTTGCTGTGGGATCAGACATGGTACCTTGTTTGCTAGAAGGGAATGGACAATGTATGTCTCAAAGCAGAGTAACTTGGTCTGTGCTTTAGCCATATCTCCAATCTGTAGGAGGAATTTTCGGGGAGGTAACAGCCCAGCCTCCTGAGAAAAAAAGCGATCCAAGAACAGACAGGAGGTAAAACTCAACTTCCAGGGAAGGTTAGGCCTGTCATTGTCTTGCAGACAAGAAGCAAACTCAACTTCCGAGGAAGGAGCCCTAAGATCTCCTGTTCAGATGCTAATGTATCCTTCTCCAGAGAGCAGGCTTTTGGCGCCACAAACCCCACAAAAAACTTTTGTTTCATTTTATGTGTAAGCGTGGTATGGTGTGCTTGTGTGTTACATTTATGTGGGGGTGTGCCTACACACATGGGAATATGGAGGTAGAGATTGGTACTGGGATTTCTTTGGTCAAACCCAGAGCTCGTGTATATTACATAACGTGTCTGGGTTTGCGTGTCTCCACCTTTCAAGGCACAATTACAGGTAGATAGGTACCCTCTTGGTATTTATGTGATTCTGAGGTCCAAATGCTAGTTCTTTCTAGAACAGTTAGCACTTACCACTTCTAAGCAATCTTCCCCAGCCCCTAAAACTTTTTTAATGCCCAGCTGTACTTAGAAGAAGAAAGAAAGAAAGAAAGAAAGAAAGAAAGAAAGAAAGAAAGAAAGAAAGAAAGAAAGAAAGAAAGAAAGAAAACTTGCATTAATTGCACCTTACTTGTAGTGACTGAGGCAGAAGGATCACGTTGAATCCAGAAATTCCTGTCCAGAATGGGCAAAATAACAGTATGCGACAAGGTAAAGAAAGTTAGCATATATAAGCTGAATTATAATGCAAGTGGTATGAGAGCATAGTTACGACAGGAATGGCAGAGAGAAGAGATGACAGATCAGCATATGTACTAGTATGGACTGATTCCATTATTCAATACCTGTATTTGAAATAGGGTTTAAATACAGTACTGTCAAAGTGGCATCTGTCAATTCATGTTTTTTCTTTTCCTCTCTGCAGTAGAACACATGATCCAGAAGAACCAATGTCTCTTCACCAGTACACAGTGTAAGGTTTGTTGTGCCTTGCTGATTTCTGAGTCCCAGAAGTTGGCACATTACCAGGTATGTTATTAGTACTTTTAACAATGCTTGTACTTTTCAGATCCAGTGCTAAACCCTTATTTCTCTTTGGCTCGCACAGTGAAGAGCTATTCTTAACTACCAGGTGTTACCTTCATGTATGTTTACTTGTGTGAATTGACATATTTCTCTAACTCACATCTCTCCCATCCAAATCAGAACTGTTATATGTATGTCTTTTCTTACAACTCTATAGAGTAGAAATGTGAGCTTTGGCTTTTAAAAATACCTGAGTTTATGGGAAATGATTTCTGTACTCTCGGTAGTCTTCCACTGCCGAGATAACCAATGGGCAAAGCTGATGCCAGAAGCCAGGAGCCCCTCCAGTTAGTAACTTCTGACCCCCAGCATATACTGCAGTATTCTCTCTCCTGTGAGATGTGACTGACCCTTGGTGGGGGAAGACCTGAGTCTGAATCACAACTCTCTTACTGAAATATCACTGTCTTTAACTTCAGCCTTTTCCTGTATAAGGAGTTAAGTGCTCCCGTAGATATTTGAAGATTAATATAGTAGCATGTAAAGTGCCTTGCACATAGTAAGAATTCAATAAATTTCTTCTCCTGCCCTCTCCTCAAAGGTTTTCTTGAGGATGAATCAGGTGAAAATCTAGTGTTTTTGAGTGCCTTCCCTATGAAATGGCATTTGGCTATCTTTGATCTTTTTCCTGGGTTCTTGCAGAGCAAAAAACATGCCAACAAAGTGAAGAGATATCTAGCAATCCATGGAATGGAGACATTAAAGGGGGACATGAAGAGGCTAGACTCAGATCAGGTAATACAGCTGCCATGTTGAGACTGCTTGTGTCCTTGACGGAGCCAGCAAGCAGGCTGGTGGTAAAAGAGCGTGATGGACTTTGAGTCACACTGACTTGGCTGCAAATCCCAGTCCTCCTGGGTTTTTTTTGCCTTGATTGCTTCTTCTATTAAAAGTAGAATATTGCTGACTATGGTGGTGGTAAAAGGTAGAAGCAGAAAGATCAGGCACTGAAAGCCATCCTGGGCTGTATGAAATCCTGTTTAAGGGGGAGAAAAGGCTATTGCAAGTTAGGATAAATCCCTAACTGAATGAAGAAAAGTTTTAGAAACAGTACCAGACTTAGAACCCGTCACATAGGATAGATTCAGAAAGGGACCCATTGTTAGGCCTTACCATCCAGAAGTTTGTTGGAACAGGAGAGGAAACTGCCCAAGAGAAAGTAGAGGGATATTAGGGGACTTATCCCTTGATTGTCCCTACGAGTTAGAATTTGGGAAGGCAAGGTCACTTCCCTTCTTGTACTTCAGTTTTTAGGTAGCTGTGAAGTAAGACCACAGCACCCATCACTAACTTCCAAATGGTAAGGATGAGAACTGCTGAATGAATACTCTATTGTTCAGAGATCAAACTTTCTCAGGAATATTAAGAGACCTTAATGTAGATTTGAAATGTGTTTTCTATCCTAACTGTTGTCAACAATTAGAATTCAGTGATGTTCTTAGAACCCTGAATCTGATCTGTATGGCAGACACTTGCAGGGTTAAGGGATAGGAAGCAAAATTATACTTGAGTTCACAGAAAAGTCTTCTAAACTGTAACTCTTGGTTTAGAGTGGCAAGGGGTATAATAGAAATCTAGTGTGCTTTAGGCAGCAAGATTAATTCTTTATAAAATACACATATGCAGGGATTTCATAATTTTTTGCCGAATGATTTTTTTTCTTAAGTAAAAGTGTCTAAGATGAATGGCTAATATTTGAGCTAAGCCTTTAAGGCTAAGCAGATATATTGCTATGCAGGAAAGGATGAAAAACTTTCTAGACTGTAGGACTAGCCTAAGCAATCAAGAAAGTAGCTGAATAAAATAGGGAAGATGTGTAGAGCCTAACATGAAGTAGCTAGAGAAGGAACCCTTAAAGGTAGGTTGGGGTTAGCTTGTAAATGTCCATCATCCTATGGGCAGTGGGGAACCAGTGAAGATTTTCTGGCTGGGCAGTGGCGTGATCAGACCTGTGTTCTTTCTCCCAACCAGAAGAGCAGCAGAAGCAAAGACAAGAACCAGTGCTGCCCCATCTGTAACATGACCTTTTCCTCCCCTGTTGTGGCCCAGTCGCACTACCTGGGGAAGACCCACGCAAAGAACTTAAAGCTGAAGCAGCAATCCACTAAGGTGGAAGGTACTGGTTTTCCTGAGTAGTGCTATATCGGGACCCCTCCTGTCCTCAGGGCACCATTGCCAGATGCTTCCAGAAGTGCTCACTGGGGCCTCAGGAGAGGTGAAACTGCTTTTGAGGGCCCTTAAAAATACCAAATAAGCATTTGGAAAAATGTAGTGCAGTTGGTGGAATGCTTCCCAAACATGCACTAACTCTTGGTTCTGTCCCAACACTGAATAAACCAGGCATGGTGATGCATACCTAAGTCAGTACTCAAGAGATAGAAACAGAAGGATTAGAAAGTCAAGAGGCTACATAGTGAGTTCAAGGCCAACTTAGAATACAGGAGACATTGTCTTAAAAAAAAAAAAAGAAAAAAAAAAAGTCACACATACACTATAGCAAACCCTGTTTCATTGAATTGTAGCCTCAAACTTTTATGCTCACCCTACTTCCCTCTGTTTGAGTCCAACTTTTTTTTTTTTCAGATTTTTAGTCTCAGTTTTTGTCCTGCTCAGTAACTATAACTCAGGAGTATCAAAATACTACACCCACTATGAGAGCATTCTTTTACCTGTCTCACTCTGTTTTTCTCCCATCATCCACCTGCTTTTATAACTAAGTGTTTCCAGTTGAAAGCTAAGTCTTTGCTTGTTTGTGTGCTGAGGTCATGCCCTGTTGACTTTAATCTTCCAAAGCTGCCTGTTCTCAAGATATGGACTTGTCTTTCACAGCAGAATACTTCAGGTGCTGCCACTACTGCACAGCAAGCTGTTTGCAGCTGCCATGAATCTATTCCCAGTATACTGACTTCCAAAATAGCCTTCTTTATCTTATCACACAGGGACTCAGCCTTTACTTTCATCTTGTCAACTTCTGACTCTGAGAGTTCCTTGATTTTTTTTTTTTTTTTTTACTTTTTTTAGTAGTTTTTTTAATGCTGTATTTTAGACCAAGAAGTAGATTATACTACTTGTAGTACCTATTATCCTTTTGTTTTACTGTATTATGAAAACAAGACGACAGTGTTTTAGAAGGCTTTGAAAACAAGGTGGAAAAACTTGAATTATACCCTGTTATACTTGGATCTAGTTATTCATGGTATGAAACAATAGACTGAAATCTCTCAAGATCACATATAAGTCCTGACATTGTTATTTAGCATTTGCAAAAATGTCCCTGCTGTCTACTTTATGTATTATGAAAATAAAATATATTTTTAAAAACCTAGGGCATCTGGGCGGTGGACACATATAAGCCTGTCACTCGGGTGAAGGCAAAAGAATTGAGTGTTCAGTGCTACCTTTGGCTAAACGATACCCTTTTTCAAACAAGGAAAACAACAACAAAAACCCACCTCTAATACTATTTGGAACATTTCATTGGCCTTATTTATGGTTGATTCATTCTTAGCTTATGTTAGTACTGATTGATTTTGCTTAAAGTCAAAGTCGGTAACAGCAACAGCATTACAATGTTTATCAGGTCAAGAAAAATTGTGTTTTCAAAATGTCTTATTTATTTGAGAGAGCAAGCACGTACATGCATGCCAGGTACAGAGGTGGAGGTCAGAAGACAACTTTCAGAAGTCAGTTCTCTCCTTTTACCACAACTCGATCTAATTTGGGTCAGTAGCTTTGTGAGGTACCTTACCTTCTGAGCTATCTCACTGAGAAATTACCTTAAGAACTGAATTTTATGATATCTTAAGCTTATCTTAAAAAGAAAGAAAGAAAGAGAGAGAGAGAGGGCTAGAGAGATGTCTCAGAGATTAAAACTCTGCCTCACAATAAGAAGGTCCTGAGTTCAGATACCAAGTCCTACATGAAAATACCAGGCAGAAACAATGGTGGCCCTGATATATGGAGCCTCGGAAATCCAAGAGCAAAGCAAAAAAGAGGTAAAAGCAATCCAAGATGATTCCCGAAGTTACTCTTGGTCCTCTAACAGGTACATACAGTATCCTCTGACACACATTCACACACACACACACATACACACCCATATGCAAAATAAATAATAAAAAGAAAAAAAGTTTATTTTAGATGGAGGAAAGAGAGGGAAAGGCACACTTATGGGTAGAGGTCAGAAGACACCTTTTGAAAATCTGTTCTCTCCTTCACCATGTGGACTTCCTGAGGCTTGAACTCAGGTTTGTGAGCAGGTATCTTGCTGGACTAGTCTTATCTTTTCACAAGTGAAAAAACTCTGAACATGCTTGATCCCAATACTTTCATGTTGAATTTGTTATTTTCTGTATTCACTTTTAGCCTTTGCCACTTATAAATAAGTGTTTAAATGGCCATAATCAGTGTATAATCCATCCATCTCTCTAAGTAAATAAAATATTTTTAAATTAATGTAAAAAATATAACCACTATTAACATGCTAGTTTATTATTTGTCTAATATTTTGTATGTGTGTATGCTTGTTTTATGTATATTCAAATTGACTCCATTTATATGTGCTTTTGAATATAGACATTAGCTTTCTTGTTTTTGTAAAAAAAAAAGTGGATTTATTAATAACTAAAGTTCAAACAATGCAGAAGGTACAAAAAAACAAGGAAAGTATCACTCAAAATATACCCCTAAGAAAAACACTGAATGTTGGTAAGCTAGGCATGGTGGCTCATGCCTATATAGTCCCAGCACTTGGGAGGCTGAGGCAGGAGGATTGCTATGAGTTTGAGGCCATCCTGAATTGCAGAACTTACTATTTCCAAGTCAGCCTTGGTTACAGAATAAGACCTTGTCTCAGAAAAAAGCAAGTGTGTATTTACAGATATAAGTGGAGGGGAAGTGATATACCAGTGAATACGTATAGATTACACAAGTACCTTTTAAGACTGACAGGACCATATTGTGTGTATAATTTTCCTTGCATATTTTTATATTCAATCTTTTTTTTCATGTTATTACAAACTTTTCTTAAACTTTTTTTATCCAATTGTGCGTGTATGCATGTGTACACATGTGTGTATGTATGTGTATGTGTGTAGAACCACATGTATGTGTGTGTGTATAGAACCACAGACGAATTCGGGAACCACCATGGACTGCCTCCACCTCCTCCTTGTTTACTCTGCCCCAGGATTCACAGGCTCCGCCCTACTAGGACCAGAACCGCAGGCCGCCCCTGCTTCCGCCCGGCGTCTATATGTAGGATCTAGGATCCGAACTCAGGACCTTCCGCCTGGAAGGCAGAGGCTTAACCCCTGAACCATTCTGTAAACATTTTTAGCAATCATGTATCCTACTAAATTTAGCCATTCCTCTAATATTAAATCTTTAAGTTTTCCCCTCTTCTATTCTTGGTGTTGTAAATAACACAACAGTGAACATCCTTATAGAAAAGACATTCCACATTTCTGTTATTTCTTGAGAGTAAATTCTAGCTTTTGTTGTTTTTAGATATCCTTTAAGCAGTCCTTCCAGTTTTACCATTCATTCTGATGCTTCTCTTAGTTATAAAGAACACATCTTGATGTATAATTCCAACATTCTCTAAGATAAAGCAGAGGAACCTTGAATTTGAGGCCAGTCTAGGCCATATAGAGATATTCTGTCTCATAAAAATAATCACAAATCAGACATAATGGCTTATTCCTGTAATCCCAGCTGTCATAGTTAGATATTGGTGTCAACTTACCAACTGAAAGTTCAAAACTCTGAAGTGTAAGAAGTTAATAATTGGATTAAGCCCCTAGCAATCCTGCAGGATATTGTCTGATTGATGGGGAATACCTAACACATAGTGGTGGGACTACTACCTGGCCAGGTAAATAAGAAAGTGGGAGCTGGTTAAGGAAGTTGGCATTTTCTGATATACTTGGCCAGACATGCTTATCCGGCAAGTAAGAATTGTCCCTCCCAGCAGTCCTGCAGATTTGATATGACCAGTTCCCTCAGCTCCCGGTTGGTATAAGTTCTCTTGCTATGCTGGACAAGGAATTGTAACCAAGAAATGTAAGCCAGAATAAAAACCCTTATTCCTTTAAACTGTTGGGTCATAAATTTATCAGCAAATGCAGAGACTGCAACACAGCACTTAGGAGGTTGAGGCATAAAGGATTACTATTAAGTTTATGGCTAGCTACAGAGACCCTGTCTCCAAAATATATATATGGCCATTATTCTTTTTATCAGAAATCTCCATTCATTATAGAAAAACTATAAAATACTGAAAAATCACTCCTCATTCTCTGTATTATTAACCTTTTCCCCATATGATCACTTATGATTTTTGTTATTTTATAAAGGTGAAGCTGGGCATGATAGCACATGCCTGTTATTCTAGTACTTAAGGGGCAGAGGATAGGAGAATTGTTGCAAGTAGTAAGGTCTGCATGTCAAGTTCCAAGCTATCTAGAGTTACATAATGAGACCCTATCTCAAAAAGGGGGAAGAATCAGGACATAAAAAGCTAAATTGCTTTATAATCTTTTTTTACTCAATACCATGAGCAGAGTATTTTCTTTTGAAATATTCTACAGCATGTACTTTGCATGTTGAATGACTTACTGAAACACAGTCATCTGGCTTGCCGAAAGTTAATCCGAATGTCTTCGATAGAAATGATGTAAAGAGGGAAAAGGGTCTGAGCTATTTGATGCTGCTGAACACCACCCCTGCTCGACCATTGGTGGAGTTCTCGACCTCCATTTCTATAGAGTTGTTGCTAGGTTAATACCATTCCAGCTAGCCACATGGATTTGTCAGCGAGTCATGGCATCCGCTGCAAAAGATGGCAGCAGAACCTACAGTAACATCAGTACTCACACTGACCTATGGACCCACGTATGTGCTCATACTGGGCTCTGATTAACTGAGTTTTATAAAAATGAAAGCATCAGCAGTAACCTTCAGGTCTGCTTGCTGTACTTTGAGCCTGCAGAGAAGAGGTTCAGGGTCACACAGGCAGGGTTCTCTTCACTACCTCAGTAATTGTGGGCAAGTATTTGCATCTAAGGTTCAGTCTTCTATATAATGTGTCAAATGATGCCTATATGTCAAATAGTGGTAGGTCTGAGAATCAAGGGAAAAAATGTATATACAAAATGTTTAACTAAGTGCTGTCATCGTTTGTTCTCCCTCAGTAATATTAGAAGGCAATGTAGCCAAAAAGGCATCCCTAACCTGGTTATCTCATCTTAGAGCTTCTATGTCTGCATCAGTACGTTAGTTCCAGCTTTGTAACTGGCAAGAATGAAATACCCAAAGCTTTTATCCCACTTGCTTTGAAATTCCAAGAGTTGGGACTGAAGAGATGGCTCTCTCTGCCTAGCAAGCAGAAGGTCAGGAGTTCCGATACCAGGTCCCACATAAAAACACCAGCCTTAAACAGGCAGCCTGCATTTCCGGCCCTGGGAATCCCAAAGCAAAGCAAAAAGGAATTAGAAGCAATCCAGGATGATTCCAGAAGTCATTCTTGGACCTCCACAGTGATCATGCAGTGCCTTCTGATACACACTAAATAAATGAATGAATGAATAAAATTTTTTTAAAAATAAAAAAACGCCGTCACTCCACACTACCTTTAGCGGTCTGAATTCAGACATTGGGGATAGAATCTACTCTTATTTTTATAGAGTTTTAATATGCACTTTAAATGCTTCTCCACCTTCCAAATTACCGAGTTTCATGATGTTCAGTCTCACTGGAAATATTCTCATTTCAATTGCTTGTTTGAAGAAGCGCGTGTGGATGCAGGAATGTAATTTATTCTCGATTTATATTCTTTTTATGTATGAGTATATAAAAACATACAGGCTAGGGAGATAGGTCCATCTGTAACATGATTGTTGTGCAAACAGGAATCCATGAGTTGGATTCCAGACACCCACATAAAAATCTATGCCCAGTGACAGAGGGGCAAAAGCAGCTGATACTTGGGGCCAGCTACTGGCACAGAATTAGCTGAGATCCACGTTCAATGAGAGATTTTCTCTGAAGAAAAGCAAGTAATCCTGGAGAGATGGTTCCAGGGTTAAAGCCTTTGCCTTGCAAACTAAAGGACTTGAGTTCAGATCCCCAGAATCCATGCAAAAAAGGTTGGGCAGATATAGTGATGGCCTGCAATTCTATTTCTGGAGGGTGGAGCCTTTGAAATATCAGAGCAAAGTAATAAAGAGGAAAAGCAATCCAGAGTGATACCCCATATCACAAGCACACACTTACAGCATAATGACATCAGTGAAATTTCATTTTTGAATTTCAGTGCCCTCGAATCTTATGATCTTACAAACCTCTCTCCTCTCCTCTCACTTTAGTTTGAAGAACAAGTTTAACTTCCATTTGCCTAACACTCTGGTTGCCCTGTGTCAAAGACCTCTTCAAACATGGGCAGGCAAATTGTCTACATGATGTCCACTTGGGACAAAGAGACAGGTGGCTGAGGGGAATGTGGCCTTTTGTCTCTAAATGAGGAAGGGAATCTCATTCTCTGATTGTAAGCTTGCAGTTATCAAATTAATGACTTATTCTGTGTGTGTACTTTTCAATTGGAGTATTGTGTATGCGTGCATGTGTATGTGCATGTGTGTGTACATGGGAGTTTGTATGTATGTGTGTCTGTGTGTGTATGTTTGTGTGTGTCTTTGTGTATATATTTGTGTGTGTGTGTGTCTGTGTGTGTATGTTTGTGTGTGCGTGTATGTGTGTGTATGTGCGCATCAGAGGAGAATGTGTGTGTGTTTGTGGAGGCCCAAAGCTGACTTTAGGAACCATACTGAATTGTTCTACCTCATTTTTGTTTTTGCCCTAGGATTTCTTAGGCTCTGCCTTCTAGGTCTGGTAATACAGGCTGCTACCATTTCTGCCTGGCATTTTCACATGCGTTCTGAGATCCAAGTACTTAGTAATTTCTGTTTACAAGGCAAAGGTTTACCCTTGAACCATCTCTCCAGCTCCTCCATTGGAATTTGACTGTCCTTATAAAATCTCCATGGGCTTAAAGCATGCACACGTGCATGTGCGCACGTGTGGGCACGCACACACACACACACACACACACACACACACACACAGGATAGCCCAATCTTTCTCAGACTAACATAAGAATTTGAAATAGAAAATAGGATCCAATGAAATTTTCCTTTGCAAATGATAAGGAAAGAATGAAAAACTAAGGCAGCAGTGTTTCCTTGTATTCAGTTGGGAAGTATAGTCTTGCAGGTCTAAGATACACACACACACACACACACACACACACACACACACACACACATATACTTATTTTTCCTCAAAAGAGTTTGAACCTGCAGTTAAAAACTACAGTTATTCTAAGCTGCAGCAAGCTGGAAAAACAATTCAGGTAGATTCCATGTTGCCACACTGACAAAGAATGATTGTACACATGTATTGTGGGCAAGTTAACGTTCTATATATAAATGAAAACATGTAATATTCTTGTCAGCTTAGTGGACATATTTATTGTCTCAGATTCTTACATCATTTCTTTCTGTGGAGAATGTTCAAGAACTTCTGTGTTAGTGTTTTCAAAATGCTTGATACAGCCATATTTTATTATTTTATTTTTGCTCCTGTTCTGTGATCCATACCTGACAAAAATAATTTAAAGAAAGGAGGTTTATTGTGGCCCACAGTTTGAAGGCACATTTTATCTTGGTGAGGGAATTTTGGTGTCAGGAACTTGAAACAGTTGGTCTCATGATATCCACAGTTAGGGAACAGAGAGAGATGAATGCTTGCTAAGATTATGTGTCATAATTAGATTCAGGTGTCAAGTTGATGGCTCAATATCCAAGCTCTGGACACATTTGTAAAGAATTAGTGTTGAGCTAGGTGGCAAACAAGCCTGCAAGAAACTGTCTGGTTTATGGCAAATGCTCAAGCCATGGTGAGTAGGGCAAGTTCTTGGGCAGGTGGATAAGATGGAGGGAGCTAGTTAATGAAGCAGGCATCCTTCTATATAGTTCGTCTGGAAAATGAGGACTGTCCCTCTCTCAGCAGTATCGTGCATATATGGATATGGTGTGGCCATTTTCTTCAGCTACTGATATTGCTATAGACTGTCCTGCCAAGATGGACAAGGAGCTGTAATCAAGAATCATAAACCAAAATAAAACCCCTTGTTCCTTTAAATTGTCCAGTTGTGAATTTATTGGTAATATGCAAAGTAACTGAATAACCTATATTAGGTATTTCAAAATATTGGGTTAATGTTTCAGCCATGCCATTTTATATCAAAGAAGATTAGGTGTTATTGTACCATTCAACCACACTTCTAGAAGTCATAACCATGTTCTCTCCTCTTTTCATTCCCCATACCCTTATTATTATCTGGGAACCACTCTTCCAGTTCCTTTAGTTTCAATCAAATGTTAGGACTCTACCAAGAAGTAAATACACATGTCATTTGCCTCTTTGTGCATGGCTCTATTACCACTTGGTAGAAAAGGGTGAGCGGGTCTCAAAACATGAGATGAGCTAATCTTCAAAAGAGCTTGTTGAGGATTGTCTCCTGGTATTAAGGAAGAGAATCCAATATGGGAATCTTGAAAAAAAAGAATATTAGGAAAGAAACTATCGGGATACCAGGCACCATAGTGGGGTCCTGGAAGGAGAGAGAGCCTTAAATTCTATTAGACAAAAGGATTTAATTGTTCTTAGACATTTCCAGACACAGAGATAACTTGTACATCATGTTTTTTTAGCCCAAGAGTTAAGGGCTACAAGACAGGAAGATGCTAAATATAATTCAAGGTTGCTTTATTTCTGGAAATTATGGAGCAGGAGACTCTGCTTGCCCCCAGCCATAAGGGTAAGGTAGAAGTCTAGACCCCAAATAAATGTGGAATTTTCAGTATTGGTGAATTATTTTGTAAAATGAACACATTTTAGAAAATATAAACTGTGGGGTTTGTGCTCTGTAAAACCCTGCCAAGGAGATTGAAGATGTTTCTCTTCCCATCAGCAAAGCAAACACAACTTTGTTCCTTGCTGCTATTTGCTCAACAGTGGCACAACTCAGCTCTGAGCCCCAGTAGTGTAAAGGAGACTGTGAAAGATCCGCTGCTTGAGATGGCTGGCTGGCCCAGTGGAAACCTTCCAAATACAGCTATGGAGAACTGGCTGTCTCTTGTCTTCCTGTTGGTTGATTTGTTTACCAAGTCTTCTTTGTCTTCATGCAGACAACATGATTCATTTTGCTGAATTCATTAACCTTCTCCAAATGTCCCACATACAGCACAGCACCCGAATCTAAGAGATTTGTCATTGCAGTGAGAAAACTCTTCCTATCCATGAGGAGAGAGTCAAACACTCAACCAGTACCAGCATGAGATAAGACGGGGAAGTATGAGAATGGACACACACTGCTGTTGGACAAAATGGAGCAACTACTTCAGATGACATGCCTAGCAAGACATACCCTGAATGTGGGCAGCACCATCATCTCATGCGCTGGGGGTCCTGGATTGAAAACAAAGGAGAAAGTGAGCTGAGTATCAGCATGCATCTCTGTCTGCTTCTTGACTGTAGGTACCATGAGATCAGCTGCCTCAGGCTCCTGCCACCATGATGGATGGCATCCTCCAACTGTGAACCAAAATAGAACCTTTCTCCTTTATGTTGATATTATTATCTAATTAGGCATAGTAGTGACACAAGTGAATCTATATTGAGGACTTTTACCTCATGGTCACTTCTAAGTCTAATCACTTTTCTATGATCCACTGACAAATAATATCACCTTTAGGAATAAGAATTCAGTATGTAAATCCTGCTGATGAACATATATAATGAGTGTACTTTTTCACTAAAATGACCAAAATAAACCTATTCCAAACTCATCAACTCTTAAGAAAAGACTCTCACCTATTATATAGCAATGAAAAATCTTGCCAGTCTCACAAGATTAAGTAGTATCTGCTCATGGAGATTCTCACAGATCCATGACTTGTTTTTGCTCTCTAGAGCATAAACTTAACTATATTTTCTTTTTTTTAAATTTTTTTATTTATTATTTATTCAATTGTGCATGTATGCATGTGCGCGCGTGTGTATATGCATGTGTGGGTAGAACCACCGACGAATTCGGGAACCACCATGGACGCCTCCACCTCCTCCTTGTTTACTCTGCCCCGGGATTCACAGGCTCCGCCCTATTAGGACCGGAACCGCAGGCCGCCCCCGCTTCTGCCTGGCGTCTATACGTGGGATCTGGGATCCGAACTCAGGACCTTCCGCCTGCAAGGCAGAGGCTTAACCCCTGAACCACCTCTTCAGCCCCTTAACTATACTTTCTGATGGGACAAACTCTTTCCTTCTCCCTGCCATGATGTCCTTGGATTTAGTCATCTACAAGTTGGTATCAAGAGTGTCATGTACTTCTGAGCACTCCTCACAGACTGCAGGGTCTCTGGAGACAGAGAACCCATGTTCTTCAATGTGTCAGTTTCTCTGGATACATCTTGTATTCTCTAAGAGTTTTCAGTTGTTCGATTGCAAAATTCTAGAACTGATTGGTAGCCAGTATGTATGGAGCTCATGGTTTCCTTTGGTTATGTGAGTAGCACAGTGTATGCTGAGAAGTGGAGAGGGAGAGAGAGAGAGAGACAGAGAGACAGAGAGAGAGAGAGACAGAGAGAGACAGAGAGAGAGAGACAGAGAAAGAAAGAGACAGAGAGACTGAGAGACAGAAGGACAGAGAGAGACAGAGACAGAAAGAAAGAGAGACAGAGAGATAGACAGAGAGAGAGGCAAAGTCATACTTCCAATTATAGGTTTCTCACAGTTACTCTTCATATTGCTGATAAACTCATAGCCAGTGGCTTAAGCAAACTCGATTTTGTATTCTGGCTCACAATTCTTGCTTGCAGTTCTTTGTCCAGCTTCACAAGAGAGCCCATACCAACACTAGGAGCTGAGGGAGCTGCCATACAATAGCCATCCACGTAGCCACAGAACTGCTGAGAGAGGAACAATTCTCACTTGCCAAAAGCAACATGTCTGGCCACATGCCCCAAAGGATGCCAATTTCTTTTTTGGCTCCTTGTATCTTACTCACTTCTCCAGGGACTAGTTTACTCATCATGGGTTGGGCCTTCCTTATTAACTAGGCAATCTCCTGCAGGATTGCTCTGGGCCTAACTCAACCACTAATTCCTTACAATGTGTTCAAAGCCCAAATCCTCAACTATCAAGTTGACACCTATATCTAGCGATGACAAAGTCTAACTACATTCCTGGGGGCAAATGTTGCCGGTTGCATGTGTATGTTTAGAATAATTGTTTCTGCTTTGCTGGGAAGAGGATAAATTTCCTGCTGATGTCTGATTATGAATGCTTGCCTTATTTTATACTGAATACCAAAAGGTCAAGACAAAAATAAACAATAAAAAGTCAATGCATACTTTGAATTTTATTTTTATTGATGAACATGATGGATATTTAAAAAAAATATTGGTGCCCTTCTCAGGGCAAAGTTCTTGTCAGTCATAAAAAGAAAATGATAGAGCTAAAGTCCTGTGCAAAGTCTTGCTGTCCTCAAAGTGCATCCATAGTGTATCTCATAAATGACGGATCTCATACACAAACTATCTTCCAATAAATCCAAGTGAGTCAGTTCACAAGTCTGCATGCCACATAGACAATGCCACCATTAGTCTACCTCAGAATAAATAAAATAAAGCACAATGAATTTTGGCGTTTTAGTCCTAAAATTCTCTTCTCTAAGTCTACCAATGAATCACAATGTGAACCGTGGGGCTTCTAAATGTTTTTAGAACATTTTATTCATTCACTCATCCACGCGAGAGAAAATGGTACATAGGTGCTGGTCTGAGGACATTTAGAAGTTAGTTCTCATGGTGGAGAAGTGACTCAGGGTTAAAGTCTTGTCTCACAGGCAAAAGGACCTGAGTTCAGATCCCATGGAAAATTGCCTGGACGATATGACAGAAACCCCAGAAGGCAGAGCCTTGGAAATCCCAGAATAAAACAATAAGGAGGTACAGCAAATCAGAATGATTTCTGATGGTCCTACACACACACACACACACACACACACACACACACACACACACACACACACACAAAGTTCTCTCTTTCCACCATGCAGGATTTCTAGGATCCAACCCAGACCCCCATGTTTGTGAGCAGACATCTAACCCATTCAGCCACCTTACTAACCCCTGAAATGGGAAGTTTTTTATTCCTCATGTTGCAGGATTGAAAAGAATACTTGTATATGCCCATGCACACACACTAACAGAAAAAAATCCAGTTTTATTTCAGATATATGATGCTTAAACACCCTTTTTCTGAAGTCATTCCTGAGATCCATATAAATCTGCTTTTTCACTCACTGAATATTTTCCTTAATGTCTTTTTTTCCTTAAAAACAGAATTCAAATCCAGACTCCTTGATTCATTAAGGTGGGAGGCTTCATTACTGGTATCTGGAGATGATTCATCTTCCTATGGATATAACCCTCTGCAGGAATCCCTGTGTACTCAATGACTCTTCAATAAATTCTTCAGTCTGCTGTTACTTCAGTTCCCATCTGGCCTCAACAGGAGAAGCTCTGAATTCACTCTGGATTTATGACCCATCCAGACATTTTAAGATGTATCTTGTGTTGTCTTAGGAAACTCTAATGAGGAAGGTGATGTAGTCGTTCTCTGGACCTCAAGAGACTCCTTCTAGAGTCTCCTGGGAAAAGCACAAATCACAGATGTTCAAATGTCTCATACTAAATGATAGAATATTTACATGTAAGCAATGCATAGCATCCTATGTAATTTAAATGATCTCTAGATTGCTTGCAATCTATAAGAAAATGTAAATACCTTTATACATGGTCATTTTGATTTATTTACGAAACAATAAGGCATGAATATAATTTGTACATGTTCACTTCTGACACATTTTTTTTCCAAAGAGTTTTTTTCACCTGAGACAGATTGAGTATGCAGGCTTATATCTGCACCCAGAGGCGAAAGGAAATTATACTGTGTTACCATAAATCTTGAGAAATGTTCTACAGTTGGGTAGACAGCCCAATAGTGTTTGCTGTCGCCATGCAAGTAAAGGGAGCAGAGTTTGAATTCCCAGCTCTCATACAGAATAGCTTATGGAGATGGCACCTTGTTTGTAATTCCTGCTCGAAAAGACAGAGCCTATGAATGCCCATTTTTCTTGATAGCTAAATAACATTCCATTGTGAATATGTACCACATGTTCATTACTCACTAGTTCTTTGATAGTCAGCTAGGCTGATTCCAGTTCTTTATTAGAAAGAGGCCCCTTTTCAAGGTGCTTGGGCTAATTCCTTTCTGACTTCCTCCTCTCCCTCCTTTCTCTACCAATCCCTTATCGTCCATTCATGTTTCTAACATTCACCATTCATCTCTCAGCTGCAGTTTAATGCAACTCTAATTTCTCAAAGAAATGATTCAAATTTCCTATCTGAGGTCTCTCATGTGACCATACTGGTATGTGTTGCTAACATGTTTCCATTGCACTAACTAATAATAATAAGTGTACAATTTATCTCTACCACTTGAAATATCAAATCTTTGATTACTGCCATAGTTTGAATGAGAAGTGTCCCCCACAGGCTCACATGTTTGGATACTTGTTCCCTAGAGGGTGGTACTATTTGGGAAGGTTTTGGCACCTTTAGAAGGTAGAGCCTTGGTGAAAGAAGTAGGAGCAGGTGTTGAGGTTGTTTAACCTACCCCTGCTTCTCATTTGCCTCTCCTTGGTTCTTGCTCTCTCTGCCTCCAGATGTCTGCTACAGCATGGTAGTTTATTTGCTAACATGTGTTCCCTGGCATGAAGGATTTTTTTTCTCCACTCTGCAATGTAAGCCAAATAATAAGCCCTTTCTCCCTTAAGTTTCTTAGGTTTTATCAGAGAAGAGTAATTGCAATTTTATCGCCTCCAACTCAATGAGTTACAGGCAAAATATAGATATTTCTCATTGTAATAGTCCAGCAATCCTGTTTGCTCACAATATTGTTTCAAACAAGCAAATAAAATACCTAGAGAGATTTCACTATGCAAATAAAAACCTTATGCATAATATAAATAAACTATATGTGTGAGTTTGCAGAAAATGGCTTTCTACATATACAACTTGTATGTATTGATCAACCACTATATAAAGAGCTCTTAAAATCAATAGGAAAATATCAGCAAAATAAAATGTTGTCTAAAGCTGTAAAAACTATTTGCAAGAGCATTTAGAGAGTCCATAAAAGAGTGGAAAATGGTTAAATTAAACTATAAAGAAGAAAGTTTATATTTAAATACCATTTCAGATTTTTGTGATGGAATTAGTGAATATAATAAGCAAAGATAGGAAGATAAAGGTCCTTTTAACTTCATAATACATATAAGCATACAAAATAATTTAAGCATAACATTTAAACATAACATTGGGAATTTAACCCAAAAGAAAATGGCAGAAACTGTGAAAAAATCATGAAAAATTTGGAAGGACAAAAATATCAGAGTGAATTTACTTTCCAATGTTAAAAGTGCTTATTAAAAAGTTATGATATATTTTCATTAGAAAACAATCATCTGATAATGCATATATAATGATAATACTATTTCATAGCTAGAATTAAATATATAGATTAAAATAAGGTTGATGTGTATGTGTGTTTCTGTATGGAGGTCTGATATCAACATTTCAAGCATTTCATGTCTTTCTCAATCTTTCCACATCTAATTTTTCAAGACAGGTCTCTCACTGAACCTGAATTTTATTCTATGTGGTTAGACTTGTCTATCTTGAGAGATCCACAGATCCTCTTGTATCCAGCACCCCAGTGCTGGGGTTACAAGTGCGACATGGTTGTTCTTGGCTTTTATGTGGGTTCTGGGCATTTAAACTCTGGTCTACATGCTTGTGCAACAAACACTTTACCCACTAAACCATTTCTCCCTGCCCTCTGACAGTATTTTCCTTTGGAATAGTAGATGAAATTTTTGAACAGTGTTATGGTTTAGACCTTAAATATTCTTCCAAATTCGTGAGTCAGTCGCACTATCAGGAGGTGAGTACTTATCTAAGGTGTAGCCAGGTTAAAAGAAATATGTCATAGTGGGTATGTTCTAGAAGGTTCTATTGAGACTTTACCTACCCCTGATCTCTGTATTTCTGTCTGTGTTTTGGAGGCCAAAGGATAACTTTTAGATGTCAGTATCTCCTTCTACTGTGTGGACTTCCAGGAATTGAACGCAGGTTTCCGGGTTTGTGAACAGGTACTCCTTGGCTGTTCTATTTGGTCCTTTTGAAAATTTTAATGCAAAGATCAAAGCTTCACATTGCTTAGCAGTCATTGAACAAATCTCCCTATCTTGATCTGAGAGAAATAAAACTGTGGTAGACTTAAGAAGATGAAAATAATATTGGATATTCTAATGGTGGACAGTTGATGTACAATCATACAAATGCATGATTGCACAACACCAAGACTGAACCCCAATACGACCTATGAATTCTAGGTAATGGTGATGTATCAACAATGAGGTTTGCAAGCATTACTAAATGGGAAAATATTCATATTGAGGGGAGCCTAGATGTGTTTGGATCAGTCAGTAATTGGGAATGTTTTGCATTTTGCAGAAATGATGCTGTAAGGACCTTAAATATTTGTCAAATATGAAGTCAGTGTGTGGTAAAAAATGCAAACTATTAAGTTTCTGCTGAGTATAAGTTGAGATGGAAAGTAACTGAGTCCCCAAGACACTGCCTACCCACACACAATATATACCTGTTCTACTGTTTGATTTAAAAAAAAAAGGTCCATGGGCCCTCTGCAAGTCAGCCTATCATGCTGATACTTAGTAACCTTTACATATGCTTCTGGAAGTCCTCCTTCACTTGCTGCAACTTTGCCTTGCTTTAGTATAAATGAAAGTACAAGCTGAGCTCAAGGCTTTGAGAGTGATCTTGACTCCAGACCAGTGAATAAAGCTCCTTTCTCCCACCCTTATTGTTGTGTTAGGAATTATTTCAAAGAAATACCTCAAAGAGGGTGTGCATCTTTTGAGGAGAATGTGGGCAGTCTCTGCTTTCCACTCAAACTAAATCTATTTTACTAAGTTAACATGATTAAATTTAAATTTTCCTTTATATAGGCCATGCACATTTTAAATAAATTTTCAATTACTGAATGATACTATTGTGATTTTAAAATAACCCCTTTTTTCCTCTTAATTTAGTTGTCTCTGGTGTGTGTCTATATATGCACATTTTAGAAGATAAAAATAAAACTTTAAAAGTGAAAAGCTTGCTTTGAAAAAAAGACAATGAGGAACAAGACTAAAATCATTGTTTTTCTTGGTAAATTGTAGTCATTTAAAATAATTTTCAACTGCATACTTATACCTCTACCCTTTGTGATTTCCAGTTAAGAGAAATGAGCAAAAATAGTCAATAAAGACACCTAAATAACTTTCTCTTCAGTTCATTTTCTCATTGAATTGAATCTTAAATGAGGTAAAATATATGGAATCATTTTGAGTATGGTACAACAACAGAAAAAAATTAGATGAGAAAGATGTTTTCTTAGATTCATGGTATCTTGTTGTGTCAATACAAGCAAATGATTCCAAATACATCTTCAACATTGAAATATACTAGGCTATGGAGATGACTCAGCAGGTAGAACTCTGAATGCAAAAGCTACATAACAAGAGTTGAGATCTTTACATTCCACATAAAAGGTGAAACAGGTATGTTTGCCCACCTCTTATTCCAACCTTGTTAGGCAGAGATTGGGAACTCCAGAACAACCTGGCTAGGTAGACTAGTTCTATAGGTGAGTTCAGAATTTGATTAGAGATCCCATCTCAAAAAAGAATAAAGTGAGGGCTGGAGAGGTGGTTCAGGGGTTAAACCTCTGCCTTGCAGGCAGAAGGTCCTGAGTTCGGATCCTAGACCCCACGTATAGACGCCAGGCAGAAACGGGGGCAGCCGGCGTTTCTGGTCCTGGTAAGGCGGAGCCTGTGAATCCCGGGGCAGAGTAAACAAAGAGGAGGTGGAGGCAGTCCATGGTGGTTCCCAAATTTGTCCGTGGTTCTACACACACACACACATACGTACACACAAGCACACACACGCATACACGTACAGTTGAATAAATAATAAATAATAATAATAATAAAAAGAATAAGGTGAAAGAGTGATTGAAGATGATTCTTAATATCAACTTTGAGCCTCCAAATGCATATGCACCTCATGGTTGAATATATCTATATCACATGTTGGCGCTTTTCCACATGCAAACAGCCATACACCCTACATGAATGCCATGCCCACATACATGTGAAAAGAAAAAAGAAACTAAATTATCCCTTTCTTACTGTTTGATAAAAGATAGGAATGAAGAAATTATTTTCACAATTTATAGAATCAATGTCAAAACTAATTAAAAATGGATCCCACACTCAGGGAAACGAGCATCTTTCTGAGACCAGGAAAGTTGATCACTTACTAGGATTAAACATTAGAGCAAATTAAATACAGTGAGTCCACTGAGACAGCTACAATTTTCCTTATTTATAGTACTGATTCTTGAGTGTGTTCTTTGATACTTTAGCTTTCGTGAATGTCAGTGAATTCTCCTGCACACCCGGACCATAAAATGAATATACTTAAATCCAGAATTTATTAAAAATCTCAACCTACTTGTCAGCAAAATGAAACACTTGAAAAATCACTATGAATGACATCAAAGGCAATTTAGGCATCCAAAAATATTTATCAGCAGTGACACTGAGATGATTCTCACACTTTTTTTCTGTTTCCTGAAGACATCTCAGATGTCATAAACAACTACTGCATCTGCGGAAAATTTAATTCATAAGAAGTCACAGGACTGAAAACAAGGTTAGCAATTCTTTCACTCCCCACGGATTGATTCTTAAACAGTCAAACTGATATTCATAAGGAATGTGTGAAAAGATGACTTAGTCCTTGCATTTCAGTGATATTTTGTGATCATTCCTTAATGTAAGAAAGTCAGTGTGCACAGTAAGAACCTATAATTTTGTCGATATATTGGTAAACTGACATGACTCCTTTCATTCACAAAAAGATCACCAATACACTAAAATTTTTAAAGTTAGGGTACTATGTGTCAAACTGAAATTGTATGACTATTATCCTACACATTTTGTGGTTTCTTGGTGTTTGGAGTTCTAAACTTACATTAATTATTTAAAGAAAGTCCTTGCCTTATACATCCTCCTTATTTCTAACATGTACCCTCAACTGGCCAATGGACAACAGCCGTATCCCTATATTCAGATGATAATCTTTCTCTTTTCTCTATGTTTATAGTGACCTTTTGGAACTTTATGCAGGAAAGCAGTCTTCTTTAAGAAGCTCCCATGGCAACTTTTTGCCCTAGTTAGATAAACTGGTGTCAACTTGATGAAATTAAAAGTTGAGCTCTTGGTCACCATTGGTGAAGCATTCACAGTTAAGGCACACCCTAGGCAGCCCGCAGGAGGTTGTGTATTGAAGTGGGAAGACTTAGTCCATGGTGGATACAACCACTTCCTGGGATGGTGGATAAAAATGGAGGAAACCAGTATAGAAAATTTTAATTTCTTTGACATGTTTTGGCAGTCTTGTTGTATGACAAGTGAGGTTTGCCCCTTTCTCAGCAATCCCTCTGGATATGGTGTGCCCAGTTCCTTTGGCTCTTTGTGTTAGCATGAGCTCTCCTGCCAAACTACACTAAGAAAAATGATGAAATCATAGGAAAGAATAAATTCCTCTTGTTCCCCTTAGGAAGTCCACCGACCTCTAACTCACTGTGTAGCTGAGAGCAACTTCAAACTTCTGATTTTGCTACTTCAATAGTGCATGAGTCTACTCCATTATAGATGTACACCACCATGCCTGGTTTGGGAAGTGTTGGGGATTAAATTCAGGGCTTTATGGATATGGATAGTAGGCAAACATTCTACCAATTGATCTACATCAAAGCTAGTCTTGGTGTAGCTCAACTATCAATGTGATTTAGTTGAGAGAATCTGTAGTATTTAGTTATTCTTTGGATGCTGTGGTTAAATGCTCTGACCAAAGCAGCTTGAGAGGCCAATGGCTTATTATTTTGACTTATAGTTCCAACAGAGATATATTCCACCATAATGGTTGGGATAGAATATAGTAAAGGAAATCATAGCAGCTGACTTACATTATGTAAAGAGTTGAGAGAAAGAGAGAGAGAGAGGCAGAAACAAAAGAGAGAGAAAAAGGGAGGGAGAGAAAAAAGAGCAAGAGGCAGGGCTATATTATCAGACTTCAAGGCCTGCCCCCAAGTGACTCACTTCCTCTATCTAAACTTCACCTCCTAAAGGTTCCACAATCTTACCCAACAGCATTACCAAAAGGGGCAGACACATGAGCCTGCCGGGAACATACTCTATTCAAATCACAACAGAGACCAAGGCAATTAAGGAAGCACAGCTTTGTGTGTGCCAGTGTGATGCTGCTTTCACATTTGGCCAAGTAATGAAGGATCTGACTTAGTAGACAAGTCACTCCCCTGACAGATTCATAATTAATTCTGGTATTAGGAGGTGGTAGAAGTTGGAAATACAGACTAGTTAAAGTTGTTTCCAGGTCCATCTACAAAAAATGCATAGACACAGAACATGAACAAAAGTATATCTCTTCTAACTGGCTTACACCCTTATTTGCATGTGTGAGAGTATTTTGGGTGTGTGTGTGTGTGTGTGTGTGTGTGCGCGCGCGCACGCGCGTGTGTGTGTGTATGTGTGTATACAAGAGTGTACCTGATTGTGTGTGCCTGTGAAGGCCAAAGGATGACATTGTGAGTTATCCTGGATTGCTCTACCTCATTATTGCCTTGCTCTAAGGATTCCCACACTCCACCTTTCAGGGTCAGAATTATAGGTGGTTGCCATATTCACTTGACGTTTTTATGTGGATCTGGGGATATAAACTCAAGTCCTTTGTCTTACAAGGCAAAGGCATTAATCCCTGAGCTCTCCCCACCTTAAATGGATTTAAATTAAAGCAAAGGAAAATTGTCTTCCTAAGGTACTTCAAATTTTTCTACATTCTAAATGTTTTCCTTATTTTTTGTTGTGTGTGTATATATGTGTGTGTATGTGTGTGTGCATGCACATCGGAGGGCACTGCGTGTGCCTGTGGAAAGCCCAGGGTGGTTTTGGGAATCATCTTGGATTGTATTACCTCCTTTTTGCTTTGCTCTGGAGTTTCCCAGGTTCTGTCTTCCAGAGTCAGAAGTGCAAGCTGTCAGCATGTCTGCCCATAGTTTTCCCATTTCCCAAGACCTAAGGAGTTTACACATTATATCTATTGGCAAATTAACAGCTAAGGGAAAGTCTCTTCCCAAGGTACTTCAAATTTCTCCACACTCTACTTATTTTCTTGTCCTCTACTTGTTTGTCTGATTGCTTTGACTCTAATAATGAAGCATTTGAAAAGGAGTGTGGATTCACTGGCCTCACATTACACTTCAGACCTGGTGAGCAGTACTGTAAGTAGCTGTCTAAGGAAGTGCCACTGTGTTTTAGAACACAAATTGGTTTTATCTTTTATTTTTAAAAGAAATACAATCATACCACAGGTATTTTGGACATGGAACTTGGTAAAAAAAGTGGAATAATTTAGACAATTTGGTATTTCCACTTTCTAGAGGTAAGTGCTGTTGACATTTTGTAGTATGTTTAAATTATTTATGCTACAGATGAAACTCAAGATGCCGTGAGGGTTATGCCTCATAAACCAATCATGAGTTGAAAATTTCACACAGCAAAATAGCTGTTTAAGATCATGTGCCATCAAGTTAGGGCTGAAGCAATCATAATTGGACTTTGCATGCCCTGCGCAATATCCAACACACTATTGACCTCACAAAGTCTAGCATCTGCTAAAGGCACCAAGATCCTTGGAGGCAAGGGATTGGCAGCCACAGTAGTGTTCCTATGCTTAAGGGGAACACGGGAAAGGGTTCAGGGAAATGCCACTGGGTCCTTGTACGTCATTGGAGAGGAGGGCCCAGAGGAGAGACTGGCATGCACATTAAAGGACAGTCTGGGAATTGGGGCGGGAGGCACTGAGGGATGGGGAGGGAGGGGTGAGGGGAGGGGGAGCAGGGGGTTCAGGGGAAGGAGGAGCGAATGAGGGAACCGGTGTACCTATTAAGTTTGTATGAGCAGAAATAATAATAAAAAATGTTAAAAAAATAAAATATATTTTGGAATAAAAAAAAAGATCATGTGCCATGCAAAGCTCTCTTACCCCAGCCCTAGGAACTAAAGTCTGTAGGATTACAATTCAAGCTTAGCCTGGGCTGCATATACAGGATCTGTCAAAAAAAAAAGTGTGGCAGTGTGCTGGTCATGTAACTTAGTAACAGTGACTGTTGCTAAGATCTGATGATATGAATTTAACTCACAATAACCAGAGGACTTCAGATATTCACCATTCTGAAGAACCACAGATATCACACACACATAGGATGTAGTGTCAAATACAAAGCAGGACACACAAAAATTCCCTATCAATACAGACAAGAGAGAGCTGGGCTTACTTCAGGGCTAAGAGACACCAGATTCTTTAGAATCACTGACATCAGGATGGAACCAAGGGCGGTGCAGGAGAAGCAAAACTGAAAAAAATCAACAAACCATAATTCGGAAAATCAGAGACTCTACATCAACCACCTGGAACCAGGCCAGCCTAATCTCTTCCCATCCTACAGCTGAGGGAAATTTGCGCAAGAGGGGGCGGTGAGATTGTAAGAGCCTAAAGATATTCGACACAAACATGACTTTGAAATATTATTTGTGTGTATTTGTGATTAAATGTCTGAATGTGAATTAAGTCCCACTGTTTGGAGAAATGGAACCCAACTACAAGCATCCCAGGGAGACAGGAAGATTCAAACTGTGCAGTTCACTGTGTGCACATCAGTTTTGCGTTTTCTGAATTGAATAATAATCACATCAAACCATCCCACATTAGGGTTGTATAAAGATGAATGTTCATCTTGATTTTCAAGTCGATTGGATCTGCAATCACCCAACACGTTGTTGAGGACATTTGTAGGAAGGATTAACATAGAAGAGTAGACTCCCAAAGAAGATAGCACCTTCCGGTGGCCACCCAGATATAAAAAGGTCTTCTGATTCCATGCCCAGCTTTAGGTTTTGTTGGTGAATGAATCTATTCTTGCTGCTGCTGCTGCTGCTGCTGCTGTTCACTTTCACTGACATCAGAACTCAATTTCTTTAACCTTCCAACATAGACCAAGATCAGAGACTCTTCTGGAAAACTTCCAGGTCTCCAGTGTAAAGACACTACCAGCCCAAATCATGTAAACCAATCTGATAATTCGTTTACAGTTTAGATCCATCTATTGGTTCTATTCCTCTTGAGACCAGGATGAATGCACTCCTTGATACAATTTATAAAAAATGTTTATTTTAAGTCCACAATACAAACAACACCAAATGCTGGAGAGGATGTGGAGAGAGGGGAACTCTCCTACATTGCTGGTGGGAATGCAAGCTCATACAACCCCTCTGGCGAGCCGTCTGGAGATTCTTAAAGAAATTAAAGATTGAAATGCCATATGACCCTGCTACTCCACTTTTGGTAATAAGCCCCCATGCAGCAGAGGTCCACTTCGATAGCACAAGTGCGAAGATGTTCATAGCAGCACTGTTTACAATAGCAAAGTCATGGAATCAACCCAAATGTCCAACAGTTGACGAGTGGATAAGGAAACTGTGGTACATCTATACAATGGAGTACTACTCAGCCATAAAAAATGATGAATTACTGGAATTTGCCGGGAAATGGATGTCATTAGAGACAATTATATTAAGTGAAGTATCCCAGATCCAGAAAATTAAGCGCCGTATGTACTCCCTAATAGGTGGCTCCTAGTACCAAACCCACCCAGCCCACTAGAGACACTCAAAGATAAATCTCTGTAATATAGTAATTGCAAGGAGTATGAACAGGAGGGATGGGGTAGGAGGGCCACACCAGAAACAAGGAGAGAGGGGACCATGCAACAGCAGAGAAAATAGGCCTTCATCAAGGACTGCGAGTAAGCAATGAGACATCTGGTTAAGTTCATAGACTTTTCATTCCTGATCATCTACAACTGAGGGGGTGTGATCTCACCAGAAGGGGAGGACATATAGTTAGGCAGAAAACAAGTAACCATTTTGCAAATGGGTGATTGACCCCTCTCTCACTGTGGTTGCCTACTTTTAATATATCTATCTTTGAATATACTCTTATAACAAGACTCTAGTTTAACAGTTTTTTATCTCTGACCAGGGGGTGACATCCAATACTCACCAGGATGGAGTGAAGGGCATGGCAGGAGCAGCAAAACTGCAAAAGAAAATCAACAAACCATAATCCAGAACTTCAGAGACTCTCTATCAACCACCTAGAACTAGGTCAGCCTAATCTCTTCCCATCTTGAAGCTCAGGGAAATTTTCAGAAGAGGAGGCGGTAAGAGTGTAAGAGCACAAGGATGGGAGGAGCAATGATATGCAAGATACTCCACACAAGTTAGGGCCGAAGCAATCATAATTGGACTTTGCATGTCCTGCGCAATGTTCAACACACTATTGTCCCCACAAAGTCTAGCATTTGCTAAAAGCACCAAGATCCTTGGAGGCAAGGGATTGACAGCCAAAATAGTGTTCCTACGCTTAAGGGGAACACAGGAAAGGGTTCAGGGAAATGCCGCTGGGTCCTTGTATGTCATCAGAGAGGAGGGCCCAGAGGACAGTCAGGCATGCACATAGAAGGATTCTCCGGGGATTGGGGGAGGAGAGGCACTGGGGAGTGGGGAGGGAGGGGTGAGGGGAGGGCGAGCAGAGGGGCAGGGGGAGGAGGAGGAAGGGAGGGAACTGGTATACCTATTAAGTTTGTATGAGCGGAAATAATAATAAAAAATGTTAAAAAATAAAAAAATAAAGTTAAAAAATTTAAAAAAATGTTTATTTTTAGATCAGACATATAAGATTTTTTTTTTTGCTTTAAACAACATGATGATATTTTCAAAGATTCCCTTGGTAATCTATATTTTGATATGAATTCTAATGAGTGACTATTACCATGCATTTATCCAATTAATTTCACATGGCTGAACATTCACATTCGTCTCTTATTTCTACAGTTAATAGTAAAACTGCCCAACCAGAACAAACCCACGGAAAATGGCCAAGAAATCCTGACCCAGGATAACGACTTTCAAAATATGATCATTACCATGTTCAATACTATGAAAGAGGAAATCCGGGAGGAATTACATAATCGAATCAATCGCTTTGAAGAGGAACACAACAGACACTTGGAGGAGTTGAGAAAAACAGTGAAAGAAACAAAAACTGGCATAGAGCAGTTAAAACAGACTCAAGCAGAGTTTAAAACTGAGCTACAAGACAAGTTATCTTCAACCCAGAACTCCACAGAGAGTCTTATCAACAGAAGTAACGAAGCAGAAAACAGAATTTCAGACCTTGAAGATAAAGTGGGAGTACTAACCAGCTCAATGGAAGAGGTTGTTAAAGCCAAAAGGATACTTGAGAGAAATGTCCAAGAGATATGGGACACCCTGAAGAAGCCCAACATGCGTATTCATGGAATACCAGAACAAGAATCTCAAAATACCACCCCTGAGGAAATTTTTCAAATGATCATCAAGGAAAACTTTCCTCATATAAACAAAGAGAGGCCCATCCATATACAAGAGGCATTCCGCACCCCAAACAGATATGACAAAAACAGAAGCTCGCGACGTCAAATAATAGTCAAAACACTCCACATTCAAGATAAAGAACTGGTGCTGAGAGCTTCAAGGGAGAAAAAACAAGTTACTTTTAAAGGTAAACCTATTAAAATAACAAATGAATTCTTAGTCGAAACACTAAAAGCAAGAAGAGCTTGGAGAGACATACTTCAAGTATTGAATGAGCAAAAATGTCAACCCAGGCTGATTTACCCTGCAAAACTATCAGTCATGATCGAGGGAGAAAGAAAAATCTTCCAGCACAAAGACAACTTGAAGGGATACATGTCCACCAAAACAGGCTTTCAAAAAATGCTAGAAATGATACTCAAGCTTGAAGAAAAAAACAGGCATATCCGGGAGAACAGAAGGCAAATATAACACCATTAAAAGCGAAGCAATACACTTACAAAAACTACTAAACATAATAAATGTCTGGAATTAAAAATAGTTTCTCCATTATAACACTAAATGTTAATGGAATTAACTCACCAATGAAGAGACACAGATTACAAACATGGATTAAAAATCACAATCCACCAATCTGCTGCCTGCAGGAAACCCATCTCACCACAAAAGATAGGCACGCTCTAAAAATAAAAGGCTGGACAAAAATTCTACAAGCTAATGGAAGCAGAAAACAGGCAGGGGTAGCCATTATGCTATCAGACAAAGTGGACTTCAAACCAAAGAAAATTTTAAGAGACACGGATGGATACTACATTTTAGACACAGGTACAATTCACCAGGAAGAATTCACAATATTGAACATATATGCGCCCAATACGGGCCCCTCCACATTCATTAAGAAAACCCTACAGCGTCTAAAGAGAGAAATCAACCCCCAAACGATAATTCTTGGGGACTTCAACACCGCCCTCTCAACATGGGATAGATCAACAGGTCAAAAGCTTAACAGAGACACTTTGGACCTTAATCAAACCCTTAAAGAAATGGACCTTACAGATCTCTATCGAACTTTTCACCCACGCACCAAAGAATACACATTTTTCTCAGAAGCACATGGAACTTTCTCCAAAATAGATCACATATTGGGCCACAAAACGAATCTACACATATACAAAAACGTTGAAATTCTAACCTGTGCCCTATCAGACCACCACGGTGTAAAGCTGGACATCCACAACACATCAAACAAGAGAAAATACACTAACTCCTGGAAACTTAACAATATGATGCTGAATGAGAACTGGATTCAGGAAGAAATTAAAAAGGAAATTCAAGATTTCCTGAAAGCAAATGATAATGAAAATACAACTTACCAAAATCTCTGGGGCACAATGAAAGCTGTTCTAAGAGGCAAGTTCATAGCTCTTAATGCCTACATCCAAAAAATGGAAACAGCAGAAATAAACAACTTAACAATGCAGCTTAAAGCTTTAGAGAAACTAGAGCAATCTGATTGCAAAAGTAGTATAAGAGAGATTAGCAAAATAAGGGGAGAAATATCTGAAATCGAGATTAAGAAAACGATAGAAAAAAAATCAACCAGTCAAAAAGCTGGTTCTTTGAAAAAAATCAATAAGATTGATACACCCCTAGCTAAATTAACCAAAAGCAAGAGAGAGAAAACCCAAATTAACAAAATTAGAAATGAACATGGAGTTATCACTACTGATACCCAAGAAATCCAGAGAATTATAACGTCATATTTCAAAAACTTATACTCTGTGAAGTTTGACAACACAAAAGAGATGGATGAATTTCTAAGTAAACACAACTTACCTAAATTGAATCATGAAGTGTGAATTATTTAAATAGTCCTATAACATATAAGGAAATTGAGGAAGTAATCTTGAATCTTCCCACCAAAAAATGCCCTGGACTAGATGGATTCAGCACAGAGTTCTACCAGACGTTTAAGGAGTTAATAATACCAATACTCCTTAAACTGTTGCATCAAATAGCAAAGGAAGAACACTACCAAATTCCTTCTATGAAGCTAATATCGTTTTAATACCAAAACCTAATAAAGACTCACTTAAAAAAGAAAACTATAGGCCGATTTCTCTGATGAACACAGACACAAATATTCTCAAAAAAGTTTTAGCAGGGGCTGGAGAGGTGGCTCAGGGGTTAAGCCTCTGCCTTGCAGGCAGAAGGTCCTGAGTTCAGATCCTAGACCCGATGTATAGATGCCGGGCGGAAACGGGGGCGGCCTGCGTTTCCGGTCCTGATAGGGCAGAGCCTGTGAATCCCGGGGCAGAGTAAACAAGGAGGAGGTGGAGGCATCCATGGTGGTTCCCGAATTTGTCCGTGGTTCTACCCACACATACATACATACACACACGCGCACACATGCATACACGCACAGTTGAATAAATAATAGAAAAGTTAAAAAAAAGTTTTAGCAAATCAGATTCAAAAACATATCAAAAAGATTATTCACGGGGACCAAGTAGGCTTCATCCCTGGCACACAAGGTTGGTTCAACATACGCAAATCAATAAATGTAATTCATCATGTAAACCAGTCCAATGTCCAAGACCACATGATATTCTCGATAGATGCAGAAAAAGCTTTTGACAAGATCCAGCAGCCTTTTATGATCAAAACGCTAGAGACAGTAGGAATGGAAGGAACCTTTATCAATATAAAAAAAAGCTGTATACAACAAGCCTACAGCAAGGATTATGCTCAATGGGGAACAACTGGAAGCATTCCCACTTCGATCAGGAACTAGACAAGGCTGTCCACTCTTACCACTTCTATTCAATATTGTACTTGAAGTCTTAGCTGAAGCCATAAGACAAGAAAGAGACATAAGAAGGATTCAAATCGGCAAGGAAGAAGTCAAGCTATCCCTATTTGCAGATGACATGATCTTATACCTGAGGGATCCCAAACACTCCACCAGGAATCTCCTGGAACTAATGGAGAAGTTCAGCAGGGTGGCAGGATACAAAATAAATGTGCAAAAATCAGAGGCCTTCCTATATGCCCAGAATGAAAGAAGCGAAAAAGCCTTGAGATAAACAATCCCATTTACTATAGCCCCTAAAAAAATGAAATACCTTGGTATAAACCTAACCAAGGAGGTAAAAGACCTTTTCAATGAAAACTTTAAAACCCTAAAGAAACAAATTGCAGAAGACACCAGAAGGTGGAAAGACCTCCCATGTTCCTGGATTGGCAGAATCAACATCGTAAAAATGACCATCCTACCAAAGGCAATATACAGATTCAATGCTATACCCATTAAAATCCCAAAGCAATTCTTTAAAGAAGTTGACCAAACAATCTCAAAATTCATATGGAGGCACAAAAGACCCAGGATAGCAAAGACAATCCTGAGTAACAAAAACACTGCTGGAGGTATTACCATACCGAACCTTAGTCTATATTACAAATCCATAGTTATAAAAGCAGCCTGGTACTGGCTCCAAAATAAACACACAGATCAATGGATAAGGATTGAAGACCCAGATATAAGGCCACAAAATTACAGCCATTTGGTCTTTGACAAAGGGGCCCAAAGAATCCAATGGAAAAAGAACAGCATCTTCAACAAACGGTGCTGGCAAAACTGGATCTCCACATGCAGAAGATTAAAGCTGGACCCGTACTTGTCACCATGTACAAGACTTAATTCCAAATGGATCAAGGACCTTGATATAAGGCCAGAGACTATAAAAACCATAGATGAAAGGGTAGGGAACTCCCTCGAGCTGATTGGGCTAGTCCAACATTTCCTAAACAGACATCCAATGGCACAGTCACTGCTACCAACTCTCAACAGTTGAGATCTTGTGAAATTAAAGAGCTTCTGTTCAGTTAAAGAGAGTGTAACATGAGCTCAAAGGCAACCCACAGAATGGGAGAAAATCTTCACTAACCACATATCTGATAGAGCTCTACTGTCCAGAGTGCACAAAGAACTTAGAAAATTAAACACCAAGGAAACCAATGGCCCAATTAAAAAAAGGGCCCTGGAACTTAAAAGAAATTTTACCAGGGATAAAATTAAAATGTCTAACAAATATCTTCAAAAATGCTCCACTTCCTTAGCCATCAGGGAAATGCAAATCAAAACTCTCCCTGAGGTATCATCTCACCCTGGTTAGGATGGCAAAAATCCACAATACAAACAACAACAAATGCTGGAGAGGATGTGGAGAGAGGGGAACTCTCCTACATTGCTGGTGGGAATGTAGGCTCATACAGCCACTCTGGCGAGCCATCTAGAGATTCTTAAAGAAATTAAAAATTGAAATGCCATATGACCCTGCGATTCCACTTTTGGATATAACCCCCCATACAGCAGAGGTTTGCCTCGATAGCACAAGCACAACCATGTTCATACCAGCACTGTTTACAATAGCAAAGTCATGGAATCAACCCAAATGTCCAACAGTTGACGAGTGGATAAGGAAACTGTGGTACATCTATACAATGGAGTACTACTCAGCCAGCAAAAATGATGAATTACTGGAATTTGCCAGGAAATGGATGTCATTAGAAACAATTATATTAAGTGAAGTATCCCAGACCCAGAAAATTAAGCGCTGTATGTACTCCCTAATAGGTGGCTCCTAGTACCAAACCCACCCAGCCCACCTTGAGACACTCATAGGTAAATCTATGTATTACCTACTGTAATTGCAAGGATTATGAACAGGGGGAATGGGATTGGAGAGCCACACCAGAAACAAGGAGAGAACATAGGCCTCCATCAAGGACTGCAAGTAAGTAATGGGACACCTGGTTAAGTTCATAGACATTCGTTCCTGATCATTTACAACTAAGGGGGTATGAACTCACCAGAAGGGGAGGGCATATAGTCCGGCAGATTAAAAAGTAACCATTCTGCAAATGGGTGATTGATCCCTCCCATTGCCAAATGCCATATGACCCTGTGATTCCACTTTTGGGTATAAGTATTACATCTACCCTTAAATGTGCTCTTATAATAAGACTCCAGTTTAACAGCTTTCTGTCTCTGGCCAGGGGGTGACATACAGTGCCCATCATGATGGAGTGAAGGGCATTGCAGGAGCAACAAAACTGCAAAAGAAAATCAATGAACCACTATCCAGAATTTCAGAGACTCTATATCAACCACCTAGAACTAAGCCAGACTAATCTCTCCCCATCCTGAAGCTCAGGGACATTTGCGGAAGAGGGGGCGGTAAGAGTGTAATAGCAAAAGGATGGGAGGAGCAATGATTTGCAAGATACTCCACACAAGTTAAGGCTGAAGCAATCATAATTGGACATTGCATGCCCGGCACAATGTCCAACACACTATTGACCTCACAAAGTCTAGCATCAGCTAAAGGCACCAAGATCCTTGGAGGCAAGGGATTGACAGCCACAGTAGTGTTCCTATGCTTAAGGGGAACACGAGAAAGGGTTCAGGGAAATGCCACTGGGTCCTTGTATGTCATCGGAGAGGAGGGTCCAGAGGAGAGTCAGGCATGCACAAGAAAGGACTCTGGGAATTGGGGCGGGAGGCACTGGGGGATGGGGAGGTAGGGGTGAGAGGAGGGGGAACAGGGATTTCGGGGGGAGGAGGAGGGAGAGAGGGAACTGCTGTACGTATTAAGTTTGTATGAGCTGAAATAATAAAAAAGTATTAAAAAATAAAACTGCAATAAACGTCATGTCTATCAGTCTCTTTTTATTTTTATTTTTTTATTTTATTTTAATACATTTTTATTATTTCCGTTCATACAAACTTTATAGGTAGACTATCAGTCTTTCTACAATTCTGATAATGTTCTTGGAATAAATTCTAAACAGTGGCACTGAGATTGCTTTTAAATTGTACTGCTTGTTTATTCTGATCCTGCTTGAGGCCCACTTACAAGTCAGCTCTTTTTTTTCTAATATTTTTTATTATTATTTCCGCTCATACAAACTTAATAGGTACACCAGTTCCCTCCCTTCCTCCTCCTCCTCTGGCTCGCCAGAGTGGCTGTATGAGCCTACATTCCCACCAGCAATGTAGGAGAGTTCCCCTCTCTCCACATCCTCTCCAGCATTTGTTGTTGTTTGTATTGTGGATTTTTGTAGTCATAGAACACCATAAAGGCACTTCAGAATGACAAGATCTGAAATCTTCTGGTTATTGTGATTTAATCTCATAACATCAGATCTTATCAGCAGTTACTGATGTAATAGGCAAGTACAATGCTACTCAATGTGGTCTCCAAGAAGATATTATCTTGAATATGTCTTTTAATGTATTCACAGTATTGCACAATCTCACATGCTTTGGAAAATCTTGAGGAAATTCCATGCAAAAATGTTTTGGACACCATCCACAGGTGTGAAACATTAAGCACGTGAACAATTTTCTCTCAGATGAATGCACTTGCTTGAGCCTTACCCTTGGCTTCTATGTCCTTAAAGCTAACCAACCTCAGATTGCACACCATGAACATTTTAGTCATTTTTTGCTGTGCCCTGTGTGGAAGAGTATTAGCTAGACCTAGAAAGGGTGAGGTATGGTAGACACACTAACATGCAATCTCAAGGTGGGGTCCACAAGACACTAGGATAAGCAGAGATCTGGCAGAGGCTGAAACGTGGAGTCTCTTCTCTACAACACTTTTATGCACAGAGCTTGGGTAAGCAGCACAGCCTGGGAGTTCACACAGTGCAAACGATTATGAAATTGCTTCTTAAGACTCCTTCATTTGGCAGTGAAAACACAGTGCTATAGGTTGGTGAGATGGCCACACAGCCAAAGGGATATGAGTTTGGATCCCCAAAACCCACCTGAAAAATGTAGATAGCAATTTTGGCCCTGGAAGGCAGAGCCCCAGAGCAAAGCAATAAGGTAAAAAAGAAATCTAGGATGATTCCTGATGTCATCCTTGGGCTTTCACATGCACATACATTCAATTGTCCTCTTGTACACCCACATGCAAAGTTCACACCCATACATACATACACACATCTACATATACATGCAAAAATACAATATGGGTAACATATTACATATCAACTTGAAATCATTAAATATATACAGGAAGATGGGTTTAAGTTATATGCAAATGGAAGTCATATCAATAAATATTAGCAGTTACAAGATGTCTAGGTGTCAAATTGCTGTGGTACCAAACACTGGACATAAATTAAAAGTGCCAATAATTTTGTTAAACCTGACAAAGCGTATTTTTTATCAGGATTTTTTAAAACAAATAACCAAATGAAATAATTTAATCTTCAATGAAGGCAAGAAATAATAATCACTGCAGATATATAAGCACATTGCTTCCCACAAAACTCTGAGACTTACCAATGAGAGTAAGTTACTGATGTAACAATTCAGACTTGACCCTTTGGGTGCACCCAATGATCAGCTCTCACCTAGAATCTTGAACTGGAATAAGCTTCTCGGTCCCCTGAAGTTTTGGGATCATGTATTCATCTTAAACATAGAATACAAAACAAAGGCATCACCCATGAAAAGACAGTGGCTGTCAGCCTAGACTTCATTACACATACTTTCTAGACAAAAAGCATCAGAGATGTGAAAGGCATATCTAGTAATTGAGTATAATTGCCACTGAAAGTTTGGGAATCCATGTCCTTGGTAAAGCCTGTCTATCAAGACATATAGCTTGGTTCCAAATCCTATTCCTAGTGTGAAAATAAATGAATTATGAACTTCTTTCTACCACAGGTAGCACAAGAGGTGCTTATAGGTAGCTTCAGATACAATCATGTAGATCAGAATACAAAGGACAAAAACACACATTCTTTAAACAAAGCTGTAGCCTCCATTGATTTGTGTGGCTTAAATTCCTAACTTTAGAAAGGTTTCCATGAGGAAAGAACTTAATATATTGGAGACAGACAGACATACTCACAGACTACTGTATAGACAATGACTGTATTTTTGAGAGTAACTAGGAAACAAGTGCTTTTATTTATTTTTTTGGTTTTGCTGCAATGCTGTCATAGTTAAGCACAGGTGTCAACTTGACTCTTGAGGGTTTGAGCTCTGGGCACAGTTGTAGAGAGTTGATGGTTGAGTTAAGCCCAGAGCAAACCTGAAGGAGATTGTCTAGCTGCTGGGGAAGACCCAGCCCATGGTGGGTGGGATTAGGCCCTGGATAAATCAGAGAGACCTGGTTGAGAGAGTTGGCATTCTTCTGTATACTTGGCCAGACGTGCTGCTCTGGCAAGTAAGGATTGTCCATCTCTCAGCCATTATGGTGGCCAGTTCCCTCAGCCCTGGTGTTGGTGTGTGCTTTCCTGTCAAGCTGGACTATAAACTGTAACTGGACTGTCATAAGAAAGTAAACTCCTTGTTCCCTTAAGCTGTGTGATGGTCATTTATCAGCAACTATGCAGATGAACTGCTACAGAATTTGGTACCAGGAGTGGGGTGTTGATGATAAATCTGACTATATGGATTTTGTGTCTTTTGAACGGTTTCGCTGGACAAAGTTGAAAATGCTTGAGAATTTTCACTTTGTGGATTTACAAATACCGTTCTTCAGTGTTTAGTGGGCCAATTGCTGAGAGACATTGTTTGGGCCCAGTTTGTGATGAGGGAAACAAGGACTTTGGTAAAACTGAATATAAGGACGATGGACTGGTTTGCTTGACAGAGGAGAGCTGTGTTGGCAACCTTGGAGGTTTGGATGTGCAAAGGGCAGGCTGTTGGACAAATGAGTATCAATGAAGGAAAACCTAGTAACTTGCCCTGAGACGGTGGAGGACATGGAAACCACCGTATGGCAAGTTCGTGGTTTGGAAGCTCAGATTCCTTCAGGGGCTGAAAGCCCAAGTTAAAGCTATTTCTTGCCCTTTGCAAGTTTGGTTGCCTAGAAAAGAGGCTCTTCCAGCATCAGCGCACTGAAGTTTGTGCAGCTGTGGTTCCAGTGGACTAAGCTGCATTTCAACCTTGCTTCGGAATCTGGCAGTGTCCCTCAGGTGATACTGGTTTTCATGTACTACTGAAGGGTAAATGGAGAGCAGCAAAAGCTTGGCACTAAGTGGCAGGCATAGAGTTCCTGCAAGAGATGGTGAAGCTTAAAGCTGCAGAGGAGAACTCAGAGTTGTGTTTGAGATGCCAGAACTGTGGGACTGCTGCTGAGGACAACTGTGAGTGGGGATTCAGCCTGGTTCAAAGAAGTCTGCTTTTATAACTTTGAGCTGCAAACAGGGACTGGGAATGCCTAGAATCTTTGCACCGCCTTGACTATGTTGATGAGCAACAGAAGATGGACATTGAAGTGAAGGATGCAGTATTTGATTTTCTGGACTTTGTTCTTTTTAATGTTTTCTTATTAAGATCCTTCTGTTTTAATGTTTTATCTGTTTTAAAGTATTTAATTTAAGGTTAAGAAACTTTGGACTTTTAAAAGGTTGGAACTGAAGTTTTAATGAGAGAACATTTTGAATTTGTCCATGGAATGTATTTATATTTTAATATCTGTGGGGACAAGGAAAGGTTACAGTTTAAAAGTGTATTGTTTTTGTGTCAAGTTGACAAGGGGTGGAGTGTCATAGTTAAGCAGAGGTGTCAACTTGACTCTTGAGGGTTTGAGCTCTGGGCACAGTTGTAGAGAGTTGATGGTTGAATTAAGCCCAGAGCAAACCTGAAGGAGATTGTCTAGCTGCTGGGGAAGACCCAGCCCATGGTGGGTGGGATTAGGCCCTGGATAAATCAGAGAGACCTGGTTGAGAGAGTTGGCATTCTTCTGTATACTTGGCCAGACGTGCTGCTCTGGCAAGTAAGGATTGTCCATCTCTCAGCTGTTATGGTAGCCAGTTCCCTCAGCCCTGGTGTTGGTGTGTGCTCTCCTGTCAAGCTGGACTATAAACTGTAACTGGACTGTCGTAAGAAAGTAAACTCCTTGTTCCCTTAAGCTGTGTGATGGTCATTTATCAGCAACTATGCAGATGAACTGCTACAGATACATACCAGAGTGCGTCTTAGGACAGATACACTTGCAAGGGGAAAGAATAACTGGGTTTACAACAGACAGTTTCAAGTCAGGAACAGAAGCAAACTCACTCTTGGGTTTCTACATGTACATACGTTCAAGTGCTCTCTTCTGCACACATCCACATGTTCATGCACACTTACACACACATACACACACATACAAACACACAAAGAACATGTGCTATCCCTATATCCCAATGTGCTTATGTTTTGGATGGTTAACCTTAACGAATGGTGATGTTTTGAGAAGTTCCAGAAATCTTAAGAGGTGGACCTATTGGAAGGACAAAAACTTTGAGGTTTTTCTGTTTTTAGATCATTCTTATTCTTCTTATAGTCTACTACAGCTGTACCCTCTGGAGCCATGAGACAAAATAAGTCTTTTGTACATTTTTAGCTTTCTCTGAGAATTTGTTCATGGGTATACAAACCAAAAAACCTACAACTACCAAATTGCTTTTATTTTTTTAAGCAAAAGCTTACTTAAAGGTTTCAAGTAAATTATGAAAACATAATTAATTCTGGTAAGCCAAATTCATTCTATGATAAGATTGTGGAATGGATTTTTGGCAAAAGATCAAATTTAATTGTGAAAGTAAATAATACATGTTTCTCAAATTAACACAGTATATAACACATTGGAAAACTGGGTGTGGGCAGTAGGTACCAGTATCCAGTAATTCTGTATGCTGCTATGAGTCAACATTCAGACTCAAGCAGCTTAAGGAAAGAAAAAGATTTATTTGGCTTACAAGTCCAGGGGGCGTTATGTTGGAGAGGAGTAGTGGGTAGCAGAAGATGGAGGAGACTCAGGACACTGCCAATATCATGGGGGCAGAGAAATCGAGCTGCAGACAGCAAAAACAGACCACTAGTGGAAGTCCAGGGGGCTTCCAAATCTCAAGTCCCACCCCCTGTGACGTGCTTTCCTCAAGCAAGGCTCCATCTCTTAAAGGTGCCACAACCTTCCCAAATATTAAAACCAGCTAAGAATGCAAAAATGTGACCCTGTGGGGGACAGTTCAAGTTCAAACCATAGGAAACAGGACGATATATCTAGGGACACTTTTATCTCTTATAGCAGAGATCTGACTGATACTCTTCACACTAAAACTTGACATTAAGAAAAACAGTGTGTGTACAGGTTTTGTAAAGACTTTTTTGTTCTATAATAGAATAAGAAAGAAGAAATGTTTCAATATATTGCAATATTCCTGCATTTTTTAGTTTTTTAAAATCAAATATTTAAGTTATATATACATGGTACAGTCTTATGTAAAATGGATTCTGTGTGTTTATGTCCACACAAGTGAATGGATTGAAATGCCATGTATTGGCTAAGTATTGATTATATTTATTTTTTGTTGACTTTGGGGACTTTTATTATCCTTTATTATCTGGATTATAGCCAGAAATACTTTTTCACTCTAATAGAAAACAGAGACATAATTTGAGGGAGAAAAATAGACATTAGAAGTTATACATTGGACCCAGAGGTATTTCCCAGAACCCTTTCCTGTGTTCCCCTTAAGCTTAGGTACCCTTGGGTCCTTGCACCTCATTGGAGAGGAGAACCCAGAGGAGAGTTTGGCATGCACATTAAAGTATGCTCCGGGGATTTGGGGGGGAGCCACTGTGGGGGAGCTACTGGGAGATGGGGAGGGAGGGAGGAGGGGAGAGGGGAACAGGGGTGTTAGGGGGAGGTGGAGGGAAGGAGGGGACTGGTGTACTTGTTAAGTTTGTATGAGCGGAAATAAAAAAAAAGAAGTTATATATTGGTAGCTAAATGGCTGATTAATCAGTATTTCCATGGTGGTGTGTACATCTGTGTGTACAAGCTCACTTTTGCATGTCTATGTGGAATCCAGAGTTTGATCTCAGGAGTCTTCCTCAGTTGGTTGCCTCATTTTATTATAACAGGGTTTCTCTCCAAACCTAAGCTTGCTACATAGCTGGACTATTTGACCCTTGAGATTCCAAGGATCTGCCTATCCCTGTCCTTGAACATGAGGGTTACTGACTCACAACACCATGCTGGGAATCTGAACTCAGGTTCTCATGCATACACTACAAGCACTTTACCCATTGAAGCATTTACCCAGCTCATTGTTGACACTTTCTTGGCTTCTGTTGACTGATGATAGTGAATCCCTTCCTGTCACCCTCTCTTTTCATTTACTACAAGGCAGCAGAGGTTTAAACCTCCATCCATGACTTTAAACAGTTTCTCGTTGTCTTCCTTTGCTTCATGTACACCATTGGATGAAACTCACACTGCTTGAATAAATCAGTGTTTCCTCAATTCTCCTAGTTCTAAAGTCACAAACACCATATGTTCATTCAGGGGATTTTTTTGTTAACTCCCTAAGTTATGACATGTTTACTGTAGTATACAAATGTCTTTTCCTGTATCCCAATATGGCTTACTAACTCTGCCTGGCTCTGGGACAGATGCCATCATTTTGACAAGCCTGTCTTTATTAAGTTTTTTTTTTTTAAAAAAAAAAAAGCATTAGAGGTCATTTTAGTTGACGTATTTCACGTAGGAGAGCTAAGATCCAAGTCAAAAGGCAGCCAGAACCATTATGTCAAACAGCAACCATAAAAAATTGAAACCGTGTTGCTGGGCTGAATTTTAACCTTTGTGGCAATTGGATTCCAAGTTCTAGATGAATATGGATAGAACCCTGTACATGTAAAAATGAGATTTTCACAGAGTTATCAGATCAATACACTTTAAAAGTAAACTTAGGTGTTCATTTACAATCCTCTCTTGAATCCAGTGGGTTTCTTGAAAATAACCAAAAGCATAATTCCTATACTTGGAGCAGTTTTGTTACATTTCCATTACCATATCCATGATTGTATTTCATAACTATATCAGAAAGTTGGCTCAGTGGTTGAAAAGTTTCAAGCCATAGTTAGTTGGGTTGTTGCCTTCAGATATGTGGCGTGACAGTCTTGAAAGAACATCCATATCTCAAGGAAGCTGGGAGGCAAACAGGAAGTAAGAGACCAGTGCCACATAATTCCCTTCCTCTTAGAACTAACTTCCTTCTGCCACCAAGCACCAGCTCATAAAAGTTCCACCATCTTTTGATAGCCCTGTAGTGAAGATGCTACATTTAAAATCAGGGCCAGTGGACACATTCAAGGTCAAAATTGTAGCCACGGCAACTGTGCCTGAAAGAAATGAAGACATTTTTATTCAAAACTACCAGACAGAGCTAGAAAATATGTGGAAGAGGGGACACTAGGATTGAAAGAGTTTAAAAGAGGTTAATCCTGACCAACAGAGCAGACACAGCTCCTATACCTAAGTCCCTGTGATGAGAACTTTTACCATCAGATCTTACCCAATGGCTGACTTATCAACATTACTCCAAGGACTAACTAGAATTTTAGAAGAAGCAAGTCTTCTCAGAATTCTCATGGACAGGCACTGGATCAGGGATCCTTCCCTTTTATGACTTTGTCCACTGAAGAACCACAAAACATTCAACAGAAATTTAACTCCCTTAACAACATAATTACCCAAAAGGAAGTCCTGTGATACTCACAAACTAAATGATAGGAGGATGAATGGGACATGGCAGGATTGATGCTGGGAGGAGAGAGCGGGAGAGAGGTTGGATGGAAGAAGGAGGGAGTGGGAACAAAGACATATAACTCACTGTGTAAATGAAAAATGAAAGTTCTCTCATAAAAAAGAAAATTGGCTTCTGACTTCAACTTGTGCACGATTATATACATGTATCTGTCTCTCTCTCAATCTCTCTCATAACATACTAAATAAGTAGGTAAAAATAAAATCTTCCCTAAGGTTTAAAAAGTATATTTATCAGTGGAGTACATTGTGATAGCTTAGCAAATGTACACAATGTTGCATCACCAAACAAAATAATCAATAGGACCATTTCCTTGAAATATATATCATTTACTTCCATTAGGAACAGATCTACTGATGTACAACAAATTCGAAGATTTCCCTTAAGGATTTGCTAAATTGCTTAAAGGATCCCTCCAATTGCTTATCGTAGGTGCCTAAAATTATCCTTATAATCTTCTCTTTCTTCCTGTTCAGTCTACCCAATAGAAGGAACAAAGTAGTGCATATTATTAGTAGGTGTACAATGTTTTTTTTAATGTGTTCAACCTCATCTTTCATAAGGAAAGAAAACTGGCCATGAGATTTATCTATATTCATAAGTATTCAAAGCAGCTAGATGAGTGTTCATTAAGGTAAAATGAATGCTGTATCAATTAATTAAATCCCAGCCAGAATGGCGTATTTTCATTTGACATGGGCATTTTAAGGGGCTTTGATTGATACCTCATTAAAAGACTCAGGCTGGGGGTTAAATTAGTTATTGAACCATTTCTAGTCAGAAGCTTTCTAGTTGTGTGTGTGTGTGTGTGTGTGTGTGTGTGTGTGTGTGTGTGTGTGTGTACTGACTCTCTAACTGATCTGCATTAATCAGTGTATCACGCCAGGGCTTGTTCATATTTGAAATGGTAACCATGGAAACCAATTAACGAACTTTTCAAATGTGATGTTCTTTTTTCTTAAATACTGCAAATAAGTTAAATCCCATCATTGAAAGTATTGTTTCAATATACAAACAAATACGTGGTCCTAGCAATTGAGTAGTCAGGGATTAAAAGACATGTTTTGAGCTGCCTATATGGGGCAGGGTTAAAGCCTTTGCCTTTTATAAACAAAACGACCTAAGTTCAAATACCCAGATCCAAGTAAAAATGTCAGGTGGCTATGATGGGAGTTTGAAATTCCAGTCTTAGAAGACAGAGCCTGGGGAATCCAAGGGCAAAGCAATAAGGTGGTAGAGAAATCCAGATGATTTCCTTGGACCTGCACAGGCATACATATTCAAGTGCCCTTTGGTACACTCACACACACACACACACACACAGCTTCTTTTGAGACAGAGAAGTCTCTTATTCACCTAGAACTTCTCGCTTCTCGGGTCTATGGCCAATGAGCTGTTTGTCTCCCAAAGTACTGGGATTATAATACCCAACATCTTGCCTGTAATTAGATGTAAGCCTGCAGAGTAAACTAAAGTTATTCATGTTTATCTGGTAAGAAATTTACTGAGTTATCTCTCATCCCTTGAATCAATTTGTTTCCTTTTATTCAAAATACTAAACACTACCTTTAAGACACTAACTTTGAGATAGAACTAAACCCAGATGATTGTGACTTATACACAGCTTCCAGGAATGTAAACTAGTCCAAACATCTTGGAAATCAAGACAAAACTTTCTCAGTAAGCTAGAATTTTTTTTATGTATGCCTCAGCTAAACCCCATTTGGGAATTTAGTTCAAAGATTCAAATCAACATATCACAAAGATACCTGCACATCAATGTCTATTGCATTGCTATTCACAGAAGGTAAGTTATGGAGCCAACCCAGATGTCTAATCACAGACAGACGTATAAAGAAAATGTGATTTGTATACAAAATAGAATTTCTTTTTCAGCCATGAAGAACAAAGTAATGCCACTTTGCATGGATGTGACTTGAGATAATTATATGAAAGTTCATGTAATATCTGTCATTTGTATGCTTGACAGATTTTTTTATAGATACATAAAATAGTGCATATGTAGATGATACCAATATATTAGTAAACTAAGAAGACAGTGGGAAATTGTGGCTTTGCATTCAAATAGATTGGAGATGATTTCGAGGATGTTTATTAATACAGTTGGATGATTTCTAGGTTTCTTCCTCCAAGTTCATAGATGTTCTTTCCACCAAACAGAAACACTAATTCAAAACCAAGCTTGAATGTGGTGAAAATGTGTATTTGTGCAGCTGGGCTAATATTGGCCTGTCAAATGGACAGCTAATAACATGTCCCTGAACCTACTGACAAAGAATTTCAATGTTGCTAACTATAAAAATTGGTAACAAGGTTTGTTAAAGTCAAAAGCCAAGATAATAGGTATTTCAAATAAGTTATATGGACAATATGCCCTCTTCTTGGACCCAGGCTTTTGGGTATGTCTTACCTTTTCTCTGAGGGTCTCTGTCTTAATATTTGCATTTAATATATTATGTTAAAATCTTTTTTAATAAGCTCCAACTCTGCTTCAACAAGTACAAAACAAACAATGTGCAATAGTCACAGGTACTCCTGTGGCTAAGAAAGATGTCATGTTTTGAATGTCCCCCACAGATTCATGTGTTTAAATCCTTGAGTGATTTTTGGAAAGCTGTGGCAACTTTAGGAAATGGAGCCTTGCTGGAGAAAAGTACATCACAGAGGGTAGAGCTTGATGATAATCCTGCCATGTTTCTGCCATCCTTCTTTGAAGAGTCTGCTTTTGCTGCTTGCAGTCTGGATTCTCTCAGCCTCCATGATGTCTGTCTCCTCTCCCCTCCCCTCCTCTTTCTTCTCCTCTCCTCTCCTGTCACCTCTCCTTCCCTCCCTTTCCCTCGTCTTTCTCTCTTCTCTCTCTCCTTACGTTTCTTACTTCCCCTTCCCCCTCTCTTCCTTTGTCTACTTTCTTCTGTCTTCTTCTCTCCCTCTTTCTCATATTCTCTTCCTCCTCTCTCCCTCCTACATATCCAGCTGGTTTGCAAAGAAGGAAAAAACAGAGAAAATAAAGAAACTATTAGAACTTGGTTATTTCTCCTTAATTACAGTATCTCTAACAACCAAATAGCACACAAAGATCCCAAGAATGAGAAAACAATCAGCAAACTCATTAACTGTTGTCTAACGCTTTAATTAGTTGTCTTAGAAGAAGACTTCTACTCCGATTAACGCCTTCTCTCAGACTGTAACACTTATTTTACAAGTATGTTACAAAGTACACCAGCCATACTACTGATTTAACTTGCAAAATTCTGATTCAACCCACATCTTATTGACACTAAATTTCACTTCAGGAGTGGGAACGAACATGTTCACATACTAGTTACTTGTGGGTCTTCAGAACTATCTGAGCTCATGGCTCGTGGAAGACAGACTTTGTTTAATGATAGCAGGATCTCTTTGTCATGTAGACACTCTCAATTATTTATGTGTCCTGATAATATTTGAGGAACTCAGAGATAATTACTGCTTGATCCAAATTTATATTTGAGACTCCATTGCTGCAAATGATTAATTCATTAAGCAGGTGTTTGTCTTTTGACAGCTCACGGGCAGGACTTTGCTCTTGAGTGAAAAAAATGGGCTATTACCATCTAATTAAGGATCAAAAGCAAGCACAGGAAAATTCGAAGTGAACTACAGATGATTATTTATATAAATTAAATTTATATAAATGTAATTATAATATCTGCATAATTTTTATACAGACTGTTCATTACAATTTAAGAGAAATTATTCAAAAGGATGGAGAAAAAGTTACATGCACGTGAGAAAATCATAAACATCGTTGTGATGAAAATAACATGCTTTTTAAAGATTTCTGTAGATTAAGCTGGCCTCCAAGTCACTATGCAGCCAAGTATACCTTTCCCAGTTATTCTTTAGTTCCTGATATAATAGAGAGGACCCAAAATACTTTGAGGAATAAGGGCTCAATTCCAGCTTATGAGTCTATATTGCACTTCATCAACATGGAAAGTGAATTCATAGCAACCTCAGGAGTCAACTGACCATACCACATCTACAGTGAGAGCTGAGACAAGAGCATACTTTCTATCTTGCCAGTCTTCCCAAAGTACTGAACCAACACACTCCATCTGACAGAATGGTTTGAATGCCTGATGCTCTTGCTTTCACCTCCAGAATACTCACCCAGTATGCTACCATCTCTGAGTGACGTTATAATGTGGAGTGAACCCGGGACCACTTGAATGTTGGTAAAGGCAAGCACTCTTCCAACTAAGCTATGTCCTTGGCCTAATGATAGGATATTTAATTTCAGCTCCCTGCAATAGAAAGTATGTTAATCCAGAACTCATGTATCATAGTACATGCATGGAAGTCAAAAGATAACTTTCAAACCTTGGTTCTTTCCTTCCACTGCATGGATTCTAAAGTTCAAACTCTGGTCACCAGCTTTGTGCATAGGTGTCTTTATCCACTGAGCCAACTCACTGGCTCCTTCATAACTTTATTTTTTGGGGTGTATGTGTGTGTATGTATCTGTGTCTCTATATATATGTCTGTGTTTATCAGAGAACACTGTGTATGCCTATGGAGGCCAAAGGGAGACTCTGAGGATCATCTTCGATCACTCTACCTCTCTGTAAGGTTTACCAGTCTTTGCCTTTGAGGATGTGAAGTACAGACCGCTCCCATTTCCGACTGATGTTTTTACATGGGATCTGGGATCCGAACTCAGGTTCTTCTGCTTCCAAGGCAAAGACTTAACCCCTGAGCCACTTCTACAGCCCCAAACCACTTTTTAAAGGGTCGACAGAAAGAAAGGAAATTGGAGAATTTCTCACATTGACAATTGCTTCAATATCCTTCAGTCAAGCACTTTTGACTTTATGATTGTGGACTCAACTCTTGAGAAAACACTTTTTTTCTACCTGAAAGTTTGCTCTTTACTTGGTCAGAGACGACTAAGATTCTCCTTCTGATAAAATCTTTTATTGACACCACTTCCATCTCTTGTCCCACTGACCTTTGAACTTTTCCCTGAATACAAGCCCTGGAGGCAGGCGTATCAGAACTTTGACATTTTTGAGTAACTTAAGAAATATGCCTGTGGGGTCTGCCATCCCCCTCCCCCAAATGCTAAACAGTGCTATTCCAGGAAAAGTCGAAGGCTGGTGATGTTTCCATATATTCCTGTAAAATCTGTAGAGAAAATTCAATTTTTCAAAGATAATTTCGGATCACTTGCTTCAAAAAAAATAAAATAAAAGGCAGATCTTAAAGTATCACTGGCTACAGTCAACCCATGATCTGTGGAACATTTATTTTATACAGAACTTGAAGGTTCCCAACACAAAGATATAATAAAATGTTGGTAGAGATGGATATGGGAATTACCCTGATGTAATCATGGCATACATATATCAAACTGTCAAATTGTATTCCATAAATATGCATGACTATGGGTTACTTAAAATGAATACAGAAGAAATAAAATATCATCAAGATTGACATTCCTTTAGTAAAAATTCATATGACTGGCTGTAACATCTGTATGTGACCAGTACATATGGCGAGTTTAGAAATTAGTTGATAGTGTGAATTTGCAAAATAGCAGCACTTTAAAAAGTTTAGAGTTTCATAGCTGAGCCACTTTGAGACATGAATACTAAGCTATGGTTCAGACATGTCACCTCATTTAAGTAGAGCATGTTGCAATCATAGTACACTCTGTAATGAGTCTCTCTTGATTTAACTGTTCAGAACAGAAATATCACAAAAAGTTCAGGAAACATGGTATATCCACATAATACACAAATGAACATGGCATATCCATCCAACAATACACGGATGTTTTATGAGTTTTTCTGGAGATGAACAAATGGCTACTTATTAGTGAGAGGGAACCAAGGTATGACCAAATGACTTCACTCAAATCTAGCTTGCACAAACCACATGTTAGGATCTGAATGTGAATTGTCCTCAAAGCCTCTTGTGTTTGCATCCGTAACTGCTGTTACTGTTTGGGAAGGTTGTGTGGCACCATTAGGAGGTGGAGCCTTGCTAGAGGAAGGCAGGTCACAGGGGGTAGACCTTGAGGTGGGTAGCCAGCCCTGCTTCCTCTCACTGTCTTGCTCTCTCTGCCTCCTGATGGATGTCATGGCCTGAACCAGCCTCCTGCTTCTGCCTTCAGCCACATCTTCTGTTATGTGATTCTCACCATAATGGATATGTCTCCTCTGGAACTGTAAGCCAAATAAATCTCCTTTTCTGTCAGGGTCTCAGTACTGTCTCACAGAAAAAGAAGAATTTCAATACCATGAATTTAAAGAGTTATCTACAGAGGTATAGGTGAAGTTGTAATGGCTGTATTACTGAAGTAAACATGTCTCCACCAGAAAATGACAGCCCCACATGCCCTCTCCCCATAGGGGACCACTCACTCATGATCTTCAAAAACCTCAGTGACCCACATTTTATGTGAATAACAGCAATCTACAATATCACTGTGGCAATTCTTATTAGTAAAGTGACTTCACTACTCTGTTTCAGCTAATCAGGAACAATATGACTATTGAGGTTGGAAAGTGAATTCCCCTCCCACCAGGCACACATGTTTTAAGACATGGTACCCAACAGGTGTCAGTTGTTTGGGCTGGTTGTGCCATCTTCAGGATGGGACACCTTTCTGGAGAAAGTATGTCACTGGGGGGAGTGGTGGGACTTGAGGTTTGATAGGCCCTAGTCCCTGTTCTGTCTCTTCTTTCTGACTATGGCTAGAATGTTACCACCTGTCTCTTGCTCCTGTTTCCACATCCTCCCCTTATGCTGCCATGATGTTGATGTGGAGGTCAGAGGACAACTTTTAGGAGTCAGTTCTCTTCTACCAAGTGGGCTTTTGAGGCTCAAACTCAGGTTTTCAGGATTGAGAGTAGGCATCTTCCCCAAATTGGTTATCTTGCCAGCTCAATCTGCTGTTTGCAAAAGATAGAATAAAGTTATCACTCTATGTGGTCTGATACATCTCTAATTAACATGTTTACCTTTCATCTTCTATTAAGTGTTACATGATAAATACTGCCCTACTTTCTTAATGGGCTATTTGTACTAATCAAAAATTTATAAATCATAAAATTGCAAAATCACTTCCCGCTTAATTAATACAGAAACCTTATGATTAAATATTCATTCTGTGGCCACCTGGCCTCTTATTATTCAGATAGTGAATCAATGAGACATTTGAGTTGTTAATGAGCTATAAGGTGCAACATTTTTCTGCATTGTGGGGAAATACTATGTACTATGTAATGACACTTCTCTTCAGGAAAGTGAATTTCAAAAAAAAAAAATTACAACTGAAGATCCCCAAGGAACTTATTTGTATCATATTCAGACAACACACAAGTGACCATGCCTTTTGTTCATACTCTAACTGGAAAAGGAAACAAATGATTACATAACATCGGCTAGAGGCTTTACCACCATAGCAATTAAATTACCCATGATTGACAGAGAGACGACTCTACCAATACACAAATTAACAAAAAATGTGGGGACTGCAGAGATAGCTCAGCCCATAAAAATCTTGCTAGAAAACCATGAGGACCTTAGTTCCCATCTCAGAACTGGAATATGAGCCAGTTGAGTGTAGTGTGGATAATTATAATCCCACCACTGGGGAGGTAGAGAGACAGGGGGATTTCTAGGGCCTGCTGAGCAGTAGTCTAGCCTAATTGGTGAGCTCCAGGTTCACTAAGAAATCCCTTCTCAAAACATAAGGTGATTTGGGGCCAGTAACGGAGCCTATAAGGATGTGATCACAAATTTGGTAACCTGAGTTCAATCCCCAGAAGCCTACCTGGTGTAAAGAGAGAACTGACTTCTGAAAGTTCTCCTCTGACATCCATTCATATGTCAAGGCATACATTCTTCTCTCTCTCTCTCTGTCTCTCTCTTTTTCTCTCTCTCTCTTTCTCTTTCCCTCTCTCTCTCAAACAAATAAATCAAATTTAAAATAAGGTAGCCAGCAATAGAGACAGGCACCCTATGTTGATTATTGGCCTCCATGTGCACATAAACATAGATGTAAATGCATACACTTAGACTAATACACATTAGTAGATACATTAGCACATACACCGCCTCCTTTCTCCCAGTCAAATATTCTAATAACAATAAACTAAGATAAAAAAGAATGCATATAAACTTGTCAGATAGTCATTGTCCCAAATATTGAAACAACTCAAAAAGTTCTCCACAAAATATCTTTCACCATAAAATTAAAATAAAATATTTAGCAGATGTGGTTGGTAATAGCAGAGTGGTCAGATCTATAGGGTCACACTGTGTAAAATACTTCGGATAGTAAAATCTTTTGCAAGTTGAAGGGTAGAGAGAACAAGAGAAATGTGATTTGCATGCTCCTTTGGAAAAGGGTTAAAAGCAAACAAGTTCAGGCATAAGATACTTCATTCAAGGGTTGCTGAGATTGGTAGATATGTAAACATATAAAATATAAAGATGTGTGTACTGAAAATGAGCTGTCAGAAGCTAGGGAGATGGTTTTGTGGCTAAGGCCCTTTCCACTCCTGAGTTTGGACCTCCAGATCCCACATAAAAATTCCAGATGTGTGTGGTGGCCAACTTGTAATTCTACCTCTGGAGGGCAGAGTTTAAGAATCCCTATGGCAAACTGGTTAGAGTAGTCTTGTTGATGTACTCTGAGTTTTATTAAAGACCTAGGCTCACAAAAATAAGGTGAAAGAGTGATCATTGATGATCCTTCACAGGTACACACTCAATCAAGAATACTCCTGTATACCCACACCTATTTGTGTCAATCTACATGTAAACACACACACACACACACACACACACACACACACACACATACACACAAACCCCTCCACCACCCCATATTTACTGTACATGAAAAAGAAATAAAACAGAGCTGTTAGAGATGGTAAGGATCATATCTGCTTTGTGTTAAAAAAAATTCTCTTGAAATGCATTATGTTGCCGGCCATCCAAAGAGTTAAAAGCAAGAAAGCTCACAGGAGTTTGGATGCTTAATTTGGAACTCAACATACAACCTTCTGTATGAATGTATAAAGTACTCCATGTTCCAGACATTTAGATTAATGGCCACTGTCTTAGTTTCTGTTTTGTCTGTGTTCCAACAAAACATATGGGGCAAACCACTTTGGGAACTCTGGGGATTTTATTCTAGTTTTGATCCCTTCATGTTACAGTCCATCATGGCTGGAGAATCATAGTATCAGGAACCAAGAGAACAGGGTCACAGCACATTGCAGCAAGAACAGGAGGCAAACACTGTGGCTTGTGTGCTTGCCTGTTTCTCTGTTTGCATGTAGTCAGACCCCCACATCTTACATAGGGAATGGTGCTCTTACCAGCTCAACCCAAGCAAACAAGACATTCTCCCAGGCTTACCCACAAGACATGCCTTTAGTCAGTGAAATTCATCTCAGAAGTTTCCAGGGCCTTTCCTCTGATAATTCTTTTCATTTTTAATAGTGACATGTGATACTGGACAATTTGAAATGATAGTCATTTGGGATTCCTTTCCCCTACCTTTAACTTCATTCTTTAAACCTCACAAAGGGCTTGCATATGCAGAGGCACATGGATCAGTTGGTAAAGTGCTTCCAGTGTGTTGCACTTTATCTGATAAATTCTACCCAAAATCTTGGAGAACAGACAGTTTTATTCTGGCTCATGATACTCAGTCACAGTTCATAATCTAACTTGGTAGGAAGGAGAATTTATATCAACACTCGGAGCCAAGTGCAATGGCCATGGTATACCACAAAGGATTGTCAAAAGAGGAGCAAACCTCCCTCACCAGACTGTGAGTCTGTCCAGTATACTGAAGGATGCCAAAGTACTGAACCAGCTCCCTTCACCTTATCCACCTGCCTAGGGAATGTTCCCACCCACCATGGAGTTGGTCTTTCCACATCAATTAGATTATCTCCCGCAGACTTGCTCAGGGTTTAACTCAATTAGTTCTTTACAACTGTGCCCATACTTTGAGTTTTTTACTGTCAAGTTGATGCCTATATATGTAACTAGCTCACAATGCAAGCAAGGAGATATGGAGTTTGGATCCTTACAAAACAATGTAGTATCCAGGAGGTGGCTGTACATACATATAATCCTGATGCTGGAGAATGATGCAGGTACAGCAGGAAGATACTTGGTGTTAAAGTTTATCCAGACTACTCAGCCAGTGAGTACAGTTTCAATAAGAGGTTTTGTCTAAAAAAATATAAGGTAGAGAGCAGTTGAAGAAACAGTCAGTGTTGCTATCTAACCTCTCCATACATGCATGCACAGATATGCACCAGAATATACATATGCCAATACATTATGCATAAATGTGTGTGGAAGAGAGAGACAGAGAGACAGACAGACAGACAGACACTTTGTTATAGTATCTAAAAATAGACTAACCAAAGTCTTGGGAGAATGTTGCCATGTTAGGTAAGGTTTAAAATTTACATTCCATCTACATTATAAGAAAGTTTAGGGAGAGAACTTGGAACAGTCATGGCTCTCCCTTTCAAATGAGAAATTGTGGCTAAGAAATATGGTCTAAAATGATATTCTCATTTCTCTGAATAAAAGGTAATTCATTAACGTGCGACTCAGTGCAGTGCTTGACAGAAATTCAAGCTCCAGGCATTGAAAGTTAAACTGAGATGCCAAAGTGGCACTTCAGACCTGAGTCTTCAAGCACATCTATGAAGAACTGTTTAATCAAAACAAGGCCTTAGGAGATTGTACCACTGATGTGAGACCAAACCCACAGTGGATGAAGCCATTTCTCAGGCAGATAGATTAGATAGAGAGAGGGGGGAGAGAGAGAGAGAGAGAGAGAGAGAGAGAGAGAGAGAGAGAGAGAGAGAGAGAGAGAGAGAGAGAAAGAGAGAGAGAGAATGACAGAGAGACACAGAAAGACAGAGAGACAGAGACAGGCAGAAACAGAGAAACAGCAGGTTGGAGTTTGGCAGATGTGCAATCAGGAAGTTGTACTTTGGTCCTTGTTTCTCTAAGCTCTTATCTGGTGAGTGTTATGAGGCAAATTCCTCATGATAACTCTCCTGCTGTGATGACCAGCTGTAACCTAGAATAGTTTGGGTTATGGATTCATTAATAGCAATGGAATGTGAAGATAAGGCATACTTTTCACTTAAATTACGCTCTAGGAATTATAATTCATTTTCTTGAAGAATATTGATGTATATAGAAGATGCTCACAACACATTAAGTAAAAACTTAATAAAAATATATGCTAATGGACAGACTTGCTTAAAAAACGCCTGGGGTTATTATGTTATAATGTAACTACAGTAGCAGTATCAATTTTAGTGATGGTGATACAACTTGGTGGATGTGCCCATAAACCACTGAGCATATATTTTATGTGGGTGAATTTCATGGTGTGTGAGTTATATCTCAGCATAAATGTTTAAAATATGGGATACATTTTTCTTTACACGGTCAAATTTTCTTTGCCTTCTTAAACATTTCAAAGTTGCTATTTTGGCCTTGCTTTGTGACTGATATCAGAAAGTCTTCTTAAACACTTAACCAGTTCAGTGTAAAAAATACATGCACAATTTGAGTGTTTTAATTACACATGTCCGTGTTCCATTAATGCACTTTGTCTCTAAGCATGCATGATGCAATGGGGATTGGTCATTGATTAATACTAAGCAGAAAAAATTAAATCGGGCTTTATTTCATTGCTATTATCCTATTAAGATCAAAGTATATAAATAGAACTAAACAAATCTGATTGCCATGGTGAGAAGTACATAATTTGAAGGAGCACACTAAGCATTGAAAATAATTCTCCAATATCTTTTGCTTTCTGAAACAGTGAGAAAGAACTCCTAGAAACACAAAAACATGCTGCATTAATTAGTTGCTTATTATCTACCCAGGATGACCTAGGTAATTTTCATTGATTAGCCTCCTGAATGCTTTGCAGTGTTGTGGAGATAGCTTAACACCAGGCTACTCCTGGTAGGTGTGCTCCTGAATATTTACACTCCTTGTAACTGGATGTTTGTGGGTTTACATGAGACCATGTGTCCTTTCCCTAGTGATAAAGATGCTACACAACTGATAAATGGCTACTTCCAGGATCATGATGAGGGCTGCTCTCATCACAGGACATAGACTCACATGCATTCCTGCTTAGGGAATTTTGTTCATTCAAGGTGCTCCTAATGGTAAAACCAGTACCTTGATCTTCTATTGTATTGTTATAATAATCCCTGACCCCAAACAATTTCATGGAACAAGGAGACTTTTATTTATGCTCCTGATAACAGGTTACGGTTGATTTTAATGGGCTGAGAGTCACTAGCAGAAGCCGGGGCAATTGGCTACACCATATCCACAGTAAGATCAAAGAGGAGCTGTGAGCTTGTTGCCTCACCAAATTGCCAACTGGGTCTCTCTCTTCCTGAGCCACCTGCCCTGAGAATGGTCTCACTCCCTATGGATTGTTTGCTGTCACATGAGTTAGACAATTTCCCCACAGGCTTGCTTAGGGCCTGCTGTAAGTGGATAATTCCTCAAAGAGTTTCTTATAGGCTCACTTGTCAAGTTTTAAGAATATACTTGAAGCTAGCTGCAAAAATCAGTTTTCAAGGGACTGAATAAGAAAGTTGTCCAATTCCCAGAGAATTGAGGCTCTGGGCCTACAAGCATCTGAAAAATGGAACTGTCTCTGAATGGAAAACGGATTCTCTATCTGGTGAATTTCAAGATGATTCCCATCAAAAGATCTACTTAAGTACTGGCTGTCATCATGACTCCAGACTCATACAACACATGCGACCTGTTTCAACTAATACCTTTGAGGTAATCTATTGGACAATAATAAATAGGCAAGACATTCTATTACTACATTCCTCAAATTCCAAGTCATGTTTGGAGATATTTGTATCAAATTAAAAAAGCTAATTTAAAACACAATTAAAATTATCTAGTCTAGAAATAAGCTATTTCCATCTATATGAAGATTTTGATAAGCAACTAGGAGAAAGGGGCTGGAAAGATGGTTCAGGGGTTAAAGCCTTTGCCTCTGAAGCAGAAGAACCTGAGTTTAGATCCCAGATCTCAGATCCCAGATTCCACATAAAACATTCAACAAAAATGGCAGCAGCTTGCACTTCCTGCCCTGGAAGGTGGAGCCTGGAAAATCCCAGAATGAAGCAATAAAGAGGTACAGCAATCTGCAATGATTCCCAAAGGCATCACTGAGGTTCCATAGGCACACATAGTGCCATCTTCTACACACACACACACACACACACACACACACACACACACACACACACAAATGTAAGAAAGATTATTGTTAAATTGATATTGAGTTTGTAGTTTTAATGTTAGTGTGCTTTCTCTTACTATAAGGGAATAACTGAAGATAGATGCATTACAAAGAGGAAAGGCTTATGTAGAGGCTGTAGGTCCAAATATCATAGCACTAGTGATGGTAAGGGCCACCATCATAGTAAGTATCTATGAATGGGACGCATGCAAGACAGAAGTGACCTATGACAGAATGGGAGAGGAGACTAAAGTCACCTTTCTTCGCAGCCCTCTCATGATAACACACTTGAGGTTCCATAAGAATTACCTTAATCTCTCCTCATAGTGTTGCAGGAGAAGCTCTGGAATAATTTCTGAGACATGAAAAGGATGGAGAAGAAAAGTTTATTGCTCACATCTAGAGTTGAGATCTCTCTGTATGGATTCCAGCCACAAGCTTAATTTGTCTTGTTGTTTTATACTAAAGTAGAGAAGGGGTGGAGCAAATGCTGGACTTTACAGAAGCAAATGCAGTAGTTAATAATATCAGCAGGTAGATTTACAGATTGGCCCATGGCCTTGACTGTTACTGACAGAAGCTGAGACCAAGTTAAAGCAGTAGTGATGTCGTGTAGGCATGAGACATGAGTGTGGGGTAGTGTCTCTGAAACATCCTCACTTGACCGCTTTTAAGATTTCAGAAACTTTCCATCTTAACTTAAGCTAGCAGTAACTCAGTTGTTTACATTTTCCTACATTTTCCTACTGCGATAGCGATGTTTCTACAATTTACATTTCCCCATCACATTAATGGTGTTTCACAGGACTGAGAAAGTCCCAAAGACAGACATTTCTAATCTACATTAAAACTCACCACCTTCACAGAACTGAACTCCAGCACACAAACTCTTGGTAGAAAACAATCATATAAACCATATAAGACTGTCTTTCAAACGCACACAGCCTCACTCAATGTCTTAGGGTAAAAAATGCACTCTAGGTTTATCCCCATATGGATACTGTTATTCTTGCTGTGAGACTCTCTCTCTCTCTCTCTCTCTCTCTCTCTCTCTCTCTCTGACACAGCCAGCTTAGGGGAGAAAGAAAGATTAATTTTCTTTATGGTTCCAGAAGTGACATAGTCTATTATGGTGGGAATCGCCCAGCAGAAAGAAGGCGGGAGGCAGAAGCTGGAGGCTGGTTCAGGTCACCACAGCCATCAGGAGGCAGAGAGAGCAAGAAAGTGAGAGGAAGCAGGGCTGGGCTACTCAATCTCATATCCTGTCCCCTGTGACCTTCCTTCCTCCAGCAAAGCTCGACCTCCTAAAGGTGTTACCACCTCCCATGCATCAACATCAGCTAAGGATGCAAAGAGATGAGCCTGTGGAAGAGGGTGGGAAGCTCACATTCAAACCCAGATAGATGCAGTCATGTTACTATATATAACAAGAATTTTTTCCTCACTGAGAAAATCTGGAATACACTCTCAATAACAGTTTCTTTAGGATATGAGGTGTCACTGATGCCCCCATACATGAGACAATCCCTCTTGGATGAAGATTCAGTAAAGCAAAGAATGTGAGCAAAGCTCAGGAAACAAAACTCAGAAGTCTCAGGAAAGTTCCTGAAACTCGCAAGATCCCCTCCCATGCTGGTTAGAGACTCAGCTACAATTACACAAAGTAGAAATTATCTAGTACGCTGAGTTTCCTTCAAGTCATAAAGTAGCTCCAGGAATTTTGCTTTCTCCAGTTGGACTGGGGTGGGGTTTCCAGTAATGTACCTGCCTTTGAGTCATTGCAGGTCCTATAAGTACCCTCTGACCCATGCAAATAACTCCAGTACTCTGACTGAGTCACTAAACTAGATTCTACTTGGGAACAGCCATTCCTTTGGTGTTTTATCAGTACCTGAACTGGGGTTCAACAGACTCTGCAGGAAAAGTCGCCGAACAGAGTAATAATGGTTTGCTTCCACACATACGTCTCTTTTTTAAAAAACAAAATTATATACTTACCTGGCAGGGGAGATACTATGATCACGAAGGTGGTTTTCCCAGGGCGAGGCTTATCCATTGCACTCCGGATGTGCTGACCCCTGCGATTTCCCCAAATGTGGGAAACTCGACTGCATAATTTGTGGTAGTGGGGGACTGTGTTCGCGCTCTCCCCTGATAAATGCGGTAGCAAAAACAGAAAAAAAAAATATTTATTTATTTATTTATTTATGTGCATGCGTGTGTGTGTGTGTGTGTGTGTGTGTGTGTGTGTGTGTGTGTTTCAGAGACCACTGTGTTTCCTGTGGAAGCCCAAGAGTAGCTATGGGAATCATGGTGGATTGCTTCTACCTTCTTTTTTGCTTTGCTCTGGAATTTCTCAGGTTCTACTTTCCAGTCATAAGTGCAGGCCACCACCATTTGTGCCTGGACTTTTTGTCTGGAATGAGGAATCCAAACTCAGGTCTTTCTGCTTATGAGGCAAAGTCTTCACCCCTGAGCCATCTCTCCAGCCTACATGCACATATTTCTTCTCATAAGGCAATGATGTGATCAATACAATGTTCCAGCTGTATATTCAACTGGTAACACTTAGCATTCCCACTCCACAACAATGTAAACACAGAAAAAGTTTACAGAAAACAAATAATTAGTGATACCTACATTATTCCTAAAAGCAAAACTGTATACATATACATACATATGTTATACATAGAAAACATTGTTGCTAGCAAGACATGGTTTATGCTGACCTGTACCTAGCACTTGGGAAATGTAGATTGGAGGATCAAGAGTTCAAAGTCATCTTTGGTTGTACAACTATTTCAAGGTTAACCTAGGTTAGAGGAGACTTTGTCTCACCAAACTCAACAAACTAAAGAACAGTGTGAAACCTTGCTTTTGAAGCAAAAGCTTCCTGACATTATTCTCATGGGGTCAAGGATAGTTTCATATGGAAAAGAGAGCAGTAATTAACTCACACAATATCATCAATGTTTGGTTGAAGGATCCTCACAGAAAAATAAGTCAGTCAATTGGAAACAAATGTCACTGATCTGATTTTTTTTTTTAAACAACGGAGGAAATATCATCTCAGTGGTTGGTTTTACTCCCTGAGAGGGTGCTCTTAGCATTTTGGGACAGGAATCAAATAAATCCTTATGAGCTATCTGGTTTGCTTTGTGGTATGTCTGTCTTCATGCTATTAAAATACTGATTCGTTCTTTATGTTTCCCAAGTGAATATTTGTATGTAGTTTGTTCCCCCAAGGACACCTTGTTAAATACATGTTCAGTAGTGTGATTGAATTAGTAAGATGGAAATTTTTAAGATTAGGGACAGGAGACCATAAACACAGAGTTTTTGTCTAGATGGGACAAAATTCAAGTACCACATATATTTGACATGATAGTGCACTCTCTGATCCCAGAAAGTCAAAGTCATTCATTCTTAGCTACACAGAGAGTTCAAGGCTAGTTTGGGACACATGAGATCCTGACTGAAAAAAGAAACAAAGATTTCATGGGTAATGACCTTTGCTTAGGTCATTGAGCATGCTCTTTTTAAAAGATATTCAGAGGCTGGAGAGGTGGCTCAGGGGTTAAGCCTCTGCCTTGCAGGCAGAAGGTCCTGAGTTAGGATCCCAGATCCCACTTATAGATGCCAGGCGGAAGCGGGGAAGGCCTGCGTTTCTAGTCCTGGTAGGGCGGGGCCTGTGAACGAGGAGGAAGTGGAGGCGTCCATGGTGGTTCCGGAATTCGCCCGTGGTTCTACACACACACACACACACACACACACACACACACATACATACATACACACACACATACATACACACACACATACACATACATACATGAGCATACATGCACAATTGAATAAAATAATAAAAAAATTAAAAAAAAAGATATTTAGGTTCAGCACTGGAGTTAGAGCTTGCAAAAGTGGATTGCTACAAAAAGAGGCAACACCTTACATGTTGGACCCTTCTTTGAGAGTCTGCTCGCACTTTACTTTTCTTCCACAATGTGATGCTTTCTAAGATGTTGGTGCCATGATGTTTAGACCTTCATCTACCAGAAATCTCCATACTCTGAATGTTTTACAACCCAATGAATATTGTGATAGCAATGGTAGATGGGTTGAAACATGAAGGGACAAGTACATTTGAGTTGTACATTTTTCTAATCCTCCTGATAGTGAGATTAAAAGTGTTTAGCTACATTTCCCAAGTGCTAATGGATAAGGTGATAAAGTTATATTTTAAAGTACATTTGGGGGATTCGTGAGACACCTCAGTGATTAAAGTGTTTGTCTTGCAAACAAAAGACCAGAGTTTGGATCCTCAGATCCCGTGTGAAACTTCAGAGTGGTCACAGTGATTTATTTGGGATTCTAGCCCTGGAAGGGAGATCTTGAGAATATCCAGAGCAAGCTGTTTACCCATACTAGCCCTGCAGAAAAACTCTGGGTTTGACTAAAGAACCTGTCTCAAAAGAATAAGTTGGAAATGTGGGGATGATTCCCAATAAGAACATCAGGTGTCCACAAGTGCTTCTACTCACACACAAACCCCCACAAATGCATAAGAAAAATAAAGTACATGTGATTTCAATGTCTAAGTATTTTTCCTTAATAAACTTTTACTAAGTTAAATATTCTCTTTTTTCCCAAACACTTGAAGTTAGATTTCCCTGCTTATAAAGCAAGCACTCTACTCATGATCTACAACCAGGCCAAAAATTTGAGTATATTGTATTTGTAAGTTAGCTGTCAGATAATATTTTTGCTTGCAATGGGTAAGCTAATATATCACTATTTTTCAAGACTACTGATTCACGAATCCCACTCAGAATATTTCCTTTATGTTTTTCATCTTCAAGGAGACTTTGTGTAGAGATAAATTCTTTCCTCCCTAGATAAATTAAACTAGTCTAGCAAAAATTATGCATGTTAAAAATGTTTCAAGATCTATGACTTCAAAACGGAAGGTAAAATACAAAAATAGTATGATTACCCACGCAACTGTTCAACAAAATGTCTACTTGATAGATTATATTGCCTGCATACATTACACACTGGGTTTTCACAATGCAACGCCTAAACTAGACATATAAATTATTGTTGAGTGCTATGTGTATATATTGCTTTGCATTTTAATATTCATGTGGTATACATATATGATAAAAACCAAGTTGTTTAATATTTGCCATTTCACATTCCATAGTGGCTATTTTAAAACCACTAGATGAATTCAAAATGCAATGGAAAAAAGACTAAAAAAATCTAAACATGATGTTATTTTCTCCTCCATATAAATCATCATAGGAAATCTAGTCTAAGAGGCAGGGCTGGGTTGCCATGGACACACAGCTATTTTTATAATAAAGATAAAGCCAAAATCATTGCTTCATGATGATGTTTGGAGGTTGCTTCGAATATTGGTGTGCTAACCCTGACTTGTCAAGACAGTGAAGTTATTAACTAAAGGTGATCAATTAAAGACAAATAAGGAAGGTTTAAAGGAGACTGTATTTAGATAAGGACAAGAGGGAGGGAAATCTCATTTTCTAGAGACTATACAATATCTGAAAGAATGGATCTATAATTTTTTTGTTGCAGGAGAGATAGTTCAATTATTGCACTGGATAGACTAAGGAAAATGACTGGAATATAAAAATGGAGAGAGAACCCAGAATTGCCATGATTCTGTTAAAATATTTTCTGAATCATCCAGCAAGCTACATGGAATAAAGTTACACTGGAGGTCCCTGTAAAGGGTGTGCTTATTTTATGTTCTCTTAACTGGCATGTCCTTGTTCATGGAGAGATGTATTTGTTCATCAAAATGTTTCAAGATTCATGTGTCATTGGGGACAATCTATATTGGAAAGCAATATAGAAAACCACTCTTGAACTCAGAAATTGGAAATGCTGCTGTGTAGCTCTGTGGTTTGGGAAAGGCTATAAATCCAGTATAAAACTCAGCACACACAACTACAAAAATGAGGGAAAAGAAGTATGATTTTTTTTGAGGATGTTCTACAATAACACCTGTGTAACAATGGGTGGAAGAATTGCCATAGGTCTTCCATAATAATGCAAGTCATGGGGCCTTTGAGAGCTCAGTATGCGAGGCCCCTACTTACAAACCTGGAGATCTGAGTTCATTCCCCTAAAAGCCCACATGTGTGAAGGAGAGAATTGATTTCCCAGTTAGCTGTACAGTTGCACAGTATGACATGCATGTATCTACTTCCCCTCACTCTTTGTCTCTGCTTTCTCTCTCCCATCTGCCTCTCTGTCTCCATCCTTCTCTACCTCAAATAAACAAATAAAAGAATAAATCATTATACACATATATAAAGCAGTCATATCATGAGAGTTGACTCATACATGATCAAGGTCTATTCAGATTGAAGATATATTCTGAGAAATATTTGCATTCAAACAAAATAGTTTGCAAATATTTTCCTAATTTATCATTCTCCTCCTGGACAATACAGTTTAAGAACTGTCGACATATTAACTGTGGCAAAACTAACTTCCCTTAGGCATGATGCAACCTTCTGACACTCTGGAGTGCACACTGTGTTGGTGATCCACAGAATTCCTTCATGATAACACAATCCAAAGGATGCAGTGATAAAAGATCTGTTAACATTGCCTCTGAGAAATAGGCAGGAGAGGGTGACCATATTTTCATGTAAAGTTACAATCAACACTCCTGCCTTTCTCCTAGATTCAAATGGTTTTTTAGGACATGCAGAAGTATATAGAGGATTGTTTTAACTTCATAACCTGTTGCTCCTATAAGTAGGTGAGGCAAATAGGTATGTTTTAGGGGAAAAGTGTTTTCCCAGGCTACAGTCTGTGGCAGTTAATTTTCTTTATGCTGCAACACAATATGCTTATATAACTTGAAGAAAAATAGGGGATTTACTAGGCTTGTGGTTGGAGATGGGAGATATGGTTCATCATGACAGGAATCTCACAGCAGGAGATATGGCAGAAGACAGAAGCAGGAGGCTGGATCAGGTGACCATAGTCATCAGGAGGCAGAAAGAGAGCAAGAGAGTGAGAGGAAGCAGGATGGGGCCACCCAAACTCAAGGCCCGCCTCCTATGACCTCCCTTCCTCCAGCAAGGTAACCCTCTTTCCCACCTTCAGACTTTTACATTCTTACCTCCCCCGTTGATTTTGAGATCCCCTGAGCCTTGTGATGGGGAGTGACTTTAATGTCCTGTTTGGGGCTGAGCGCTCCAGCCAGCACAGATATGTTAGTAGTCACATTGTTTTTGGCTTTGATCTCCTATAGACTAGAAGGAATGACTGCATAAATACATTCTGAAATATTTTCCTTTTGCCAGAGAGTAATAAAGACTTATCCAAGACTATGAATAAGAACAAATGTGTACAGGTGCATGTCAAAAGTGACAAGGGGAGAGATGAGCAACATAAATCCATTTACTACTTTATAAGCATGAAGGAGCATGGGGAAGAAAGAGAATAGTGTGTGTGTGTATGTGTGTGTGTGTGTGTGTGTGTGTGTGTGTATCTACCTACCTGCTTAGGAAGAAAGACAGTCATGATATGTATGGTTCCTCTAACCATCAAAATAGCACAGCTGATGAAGATATAGGTGTCAAGTGAGCAATCTAGTGTTAATGTTCAAATAGCCTGTGTTGCTAACAGAGAAGGAACTCATAGGCAGGTCTCATATCTGTTAAAACCAGGGATAGATGAGCAATAGAAATGAGTTCTAGGTGATTTAAATGCTTTGTTTAGGGTTGAGCACTCCAGCCTGCACAGATATGGTAACAGTTACATTGGAGGGAGCAAATAGAATTCCATGACAGAAAACAGTGGAGCTGCTGTTCATGCCCAGGTACTGAATCTTCTGCAAACAAGGAAGACCTGCTTGGCAGTGAGTGCCTTCTAAAAATAAAACATTGCAATCCTTCTCACAGATGGTAACTCATAATATCAACCCAAGAAGCCCAATGGCCTTGATCACAAAGTGTTCAACACTCAAAAAAAATGATGTCGTTTTTTGCTTTATTTCCACCATGCTTCATTGAAATAGCCAAACAAGGGGACAGTGGATTATAGGGAAAAATTCCTCTTAAAGACAGTTTATTAGTTGACTTTTAACGTTTTTGATCAAGATGCCTGCAAAAACAAGTCAGTGGAAGCAAGCTGTGTTTTGGATCATAGTTTTGGAAAGGCCAGTCGGTGGTTACTTATGTCAAAGGTACTTGTAACATAGGATGTCATGATAGTAAGAATGTGTGGCTTCACAGAGATTCACATTAAAAAGGAAGCAAATAAACGTGTATAGGAAAAAAACATACCCAAAAGACATAAGTCTACGTTCTTTTTCCTCCTACCGGCTGCCCTTAGCCTGTTACTATCCACTACTTTCCAAAGCCCATCATCTGAAAGTTCATTCAGGGATGAATCCATTCTTAAAGTCAGACCCATCTAGGATAAATCCATTTCACAGATGTAGATCAGATGGACAAATCCATTCATAAAGTCAGATACATCTACACATGAATCTGTTGAAAAAGCCAGACCCATCTAGGCATGAATCCATTCATGAAGTCAGATCAGATGGATGAATCCATTCATAAAGCCAATTCCATCTGGACATCAATTCATCAATTCATTCTTAAAGTCAAAGCACTTGAGCACTTTGTTAGACCCCAAGCACATTCAGAGAGTCCTTCAAAAATGTCTATTTCAATCGAGTTGATAATGGAAAATTACTATCACACACTTAATGTTTTTTTCCACCATGAGGAGTAGAATTTTTTCTTTTAAGCTCTAGAGTTTTGAACCTAATAAAATTTCCCTGGAAGATATTTAGGTAACAAAATAGTTATCCATGTTATGAAGAAAAACATTACTTGGTATGGGCCAAGAGAACATACCACTGGAATATTCAGTTGAAAGTTTGGTTCTACCACATTTTGGGGGAGAGGTGAAATATCTTGCAATAGAAGATGGCCCAAAGAAGATCTTGAATCTTTGAAGATTTTCAAGCACTCAAGCTTTGAATTAGAATCTAAATGGATAGTCTTAAGACAGCAGACCAATACTTTCCAAGATGTTTCCCCCAACCACTCTAAATGAATGAATCCTGTCCTGAATTTTTTTCTCCCACATTTTATTTTTTTCCTAATCATACAAGCTCAATAGGTCCTCTCCCTCCCTGCTCCCCTCCCCAGTTGTACTCCCTTGCACTTTCTCCCTTCCCCCTTCCCTCCTTCTTTTAACCTCCTGCCTCCTTTTCCTTCTCCAAGTGCCTCCCCTTTCATCCTTCCCATCCCCTTGAGCATCCTTTTGTACGAATGCCAAACCTCCCCTCTGAGTCCTCCGCCCTAGTGAAGGGAATGGACTCACTGGTATAGCCCGGAACCCCTTCTCGGGCTCCCCGTTATTATGGGAACTCTATTATGACTATTTACTCCCTTGCTTCTACGGATCCTACTGCCTGGAGCTTTCTCCCCTGTGATCCATGCTAGAACTTGGGGAGTTGTTGACATGTCAGCCATTGTGCAGGTCAGGCAAAGTTCAATTCTGGTTGCTTCAGCCTTAACTTGTGTGAGGTATCTTGCATATCGTTGGTCCTCCCCATCTTTAGGCTCTTACAACCTTGCTGCACTTTCTTCTGCAAGGTTCCCTGAACTTTAGGATGGGGAATAATTTGGCTGGTCTAATTTCAGGTGATTTATGTAAAGTCTTTGGTGTTCTAAATTATGGTTTGTTAATGTTTTCAGTTTTGCTTTTCCTGCACTGCCTTTGACTATATCCTGATTGGTATGGAAGATCACCTCCTAACCAAAGATAAAAGTCTGTTTGAATGAAGATCTTAATATAAGACGAGACTCAAAGGTATGGATCAAGGACCTTAATATTAGGCCAGAGACTGCAAAAACCCTAGTTGAAAGGGTAGGGAACTCCCTCAAACTGATTGGGCTAGGCCAACAGTTCCTAAACAGAAATCCAACAGCACAGACACTAGAACCAACAGTCAACAAAAAGGATCTTATGAAATTAAAGAGCTTCAGTTCAGATAAAGAGATTGTAAACCCAGCAAAATGGCAACCCACAGAAAGGGAGAAGATCTTCACTAACCACTTATCTGATAGAGTTCTATTATCCAGCATTTGCAAAGAACTTAAAAAAACTAAACACCAAGAAGATAAATGGCCCAATTAAAAAAACGGGCCTGGGAACTCAAAAGAAACTTTTCCATGAACAAAATTTCCAGGGCCAAAATGTCTAACAAATATCTTTAAAAATGCTCCACATCCCTAGCCATCAGGGAAATGAAAATCAAAACTAACCTGAGATATCATCTCACCCTGGTCAGGATGGCAAAAATCCACAATACAAACAACACCAAATGCTGGAGAGGATGTGGAGAAAAGGGAACTCTCATACATTCCTGGTGGGAATGCAGGCTTATACAACCACTCTGGTGATCAGTATGGCAATTTCTAAAAATTTTAAAGAATGAAATGCCGAATGAACCTGCTATACCACTACTGGGAATAATCCCCCAAAATGCAGCAATTCACTACAGTGACACAAGCACATCCATGTTCATTGCAGCATTATTTACAAGAGCAAAATCATGGAATCAACACAAATGTCCAACAGTTGACAAATAGATGATGAAAATGTGGTACATTTATACAATGGAATGCTACTCAACCATCAAAAAATGAATTAATGAAATTTGCCGGGAAATGAATAGAATTAGAAAAAAATTATATTGAGTGAAGTACCCCAGACACAGAAAGTTAGACATCATATATACTCCCTAATAAGTGATCCTAGTTCCAAACCCACTTAATGATATATTCAAAGGTAAATCTCTGTAACACCTACTGTAATTGCAGAGGATTATAAACAGGAGGTAAGGGGAAGGAGGGACTCAAAAAAAAAAAAAAAAGGAGATAGGGGATCACACTTCAGTAGAGAAAAATAGGCCATAGTCAAGTATTACATGTAAGTAGCCAGACATCTGGTGCAGCTCACTCTCACTTCCCTTCCTAGTCACTTGTGACTGAACAGATTTGATCTCACCAATCAGGGAGGATATAGGGACTGGCAGATAGATGGTAACTATCAGGCAAATAGGACACTGACACACACCCCTGCTATGTCCAACTACTATTCTGTTCTGAATGTTATATAAGTTCATTGAGAAAGAGAGAGAGAAAGAGAGAGAGAGAGAGAGAGAGAGAGAGAGAGAGAGAGAGAGAGAGAGAGAGTCAAAGACAGAGACAGAGACAGAGAACAGGAAAGCTTTAGGCAAAAATATTTTAAAACAAGAATAAATTCAATTAATACACAAACAAGAACCAGGATATACTATTTGTTGGTAAACAAATAAATGAATCTAAAAGCAGGAAAGCGAACTTAGGACTTTATACAGAATACTGTCCCATATTGATACCCTCTTGAGTCCTGTGCTGTCACACAAAGTCACAAATTGTGGTGCTCAGTTTAGCCTGAGACATGACTCATGTGACCTCTTCTTTCTATAGGCTGCCTTTTATTTTGGTAAGATCTCAGAAGACCAATCAGGTAGCTATGATCTTCATCAAGCCAGAGTAAACATCCCACGACATGGAAATATAAAGCATCATTCTCAGATTGCAGAAAGTAGTTGAATTTTTTTCTGCTCTGGCTATTTTTCACTGGGACTCAAAAGGTCAAACACATTTCCATTTTTTTTACCTTTAGTGTTAATGAAAAGTTTGGGAATACATAGAAATCAGAGAAAATTGACTTCCTCTCCAAGTTTAATTTTGGTCCAATTTCCTTATAGCTCAAGTTTTACATGAATGAGAAATGTTTTAGTTTGCCTCCAACTCTGAAATATGAAGTCTTTGTTGAGTAAAATAATTATACCATGAACACACATGCTGACAAGCTAGGACAGTTTGTCTGATAACCAAGATGGTAAGATATAACAAAGGTGGGTGTAGCCAGCATAGAATGAATACACTGAAACAGTCATTCCTATCTCACTTAGGCAGTTTAGAGCAAGATGGAGTAAGATGTCTTCACCTTGCTCAGAACAGTGCTTCCACTTAATGCCTATGAATCGTTTATTTCCAGAATTTTCCATTTAGTATTTTCAGATTCCTATTAACCATAGATCTCTAGAACTGTGGACATGGAAACCACATACAGTACCATGAACCCCTTTCAAAAAGATGTTCATTCTACCACTCCTTGGAATATTCCCAAAAGACTTTGCATCTTATTGCAGAGACACTTGTTCATCTATGTTCATTGCAGCTCTATTCACAATAGCAGAAAATAGAATCAGTCAATATGCTCATTATCAGTGGAATGGATAATGAAAATGTGATACATATACACAGTGGAATATTACTCAGCCATCAGAAAGGATGAGATTATGGAATTTTCTGGCAAATGGATGGAACTAAAAACTTTAATAATGAGTGAGGTATTTCAGACACAGAAAGAGAAGCACTACATGTTTTTTCTTATATGTGGATGATTGACGTGATATCCTTGTCAAAGTGCTTGAATTGGAAGCGTAAACTCGTAAAAGACCTAAGAGTGGGAAGTGGGGAAGGGATGGTTAAGGTGAAACTTTTTAAAGGGAGATAGGATACCAGGACAAGGATGAGGGAGGAAATACTTGAGAAAAATATATAATGGGGAGGAGAAGGGGGAGACAAGAGATATGAGAGATAGGAGGGACAGAGGGACTTAAAGAAAAACCTAAAGATGGTGGAAAGTAACCCCAAAGGAACATCTTGTACTAGCAATATGTCAAAAAAAAAAAAAAAGACTTTTAAAGAAAGGTACAAGAATAAGCAGTCTTTATGCAGAGAAACATAGAGTGAGGAAAACAGGGAAAAATAATAAAATAAAAGCCTTGAGCTAATCCATTTAGAACCCAGGGACAAAATTATCCTAGAAGTAACAGGAATGTGGCATTACCTGATAAAATGTTGGTCAGAGAGGTCCTAAAGGCCCCCAAACATTATAGGCTTTTGCCATTGTTCTTAATTGCTCTCCAAAAACTGTCAGTAAGACCTTATTACTAAAGATGTAAAACAAGTGGATCATAGCACATGTGCAAAATATATCAACTAGAACTGGTCTGAGGAATTTTTCCTTGCTGGATAGCTTACCCAGTACCAAAGAATACTGTAGAATCTGCTGGGGGGGGGGGAATAATTACAAACCCCATCAACAGCACGAGATTTGTAAGTTGCAATATAAATCACCATGGCAACAGGTAACCAGTGTAATAGTGCCTTGAGCATCAAGGAGACCTCCAACAGCTTTCTGATTGGACTCAAGACCTGCTTGTCCAATCCCTATTACTGCTAACTAGAACAAGAACCTAAAAAAGGGAAGTAAATAGATTAATAGGGAAGACAGCCAATAAACCTATAAACAGGAAGACAGTACATCAAACTGGTCTGTAATCAGCTGTTATACCCATAGAATGGGAACTCACAATGGAAACCTTTGAGTCTAAAGTTGGATAAGAGAAAGGAAATGCACATACCAGTGGGGTGGGCTGAAGAGAGGTAAGGAAGTCTGAACCCACACAAGAGTGGACAAGCCAGAGTGAACCCTAAAGTCCATAGAAGCTTACAGGAGGAAGAGTGGGACAGAATGGTGAAGGGAAGGGAGGGAATGTAGGGGATAGGGAGGGAGGGAAACTGGGATGAATGATCAATATGCTTGTAAAAGTAGAAAAAAATAATTTAAAAAATGCAAAAGAAGATGTTCATTCTTACCTGAGAACATCTTTTGACATCCTGATTTTCCAACGATCTTTTTGCTAGCTGTTAAAAAAATCAGTTGTTTGACCATGGTGTATTTAAATACTTTAGCATTTATTTTACAGGGGTTTATTCTATCTTTTGAGTATATAAACTACCATTATATTGAAAACATTTTCATTAAAATATATTTGGCATGAGATCTTTCTCTTCCTGGGATTCTAAAACACACTGGTTAGACGACTATTACACTGTGAAGTTCTTCTAATGTACTGGGTTTTCTTTTCCCTTCATTTTTTTTTTTTGGTGAACCAGTGAGTTTATTGAGTTTTTTAAAATTTATTTTTTAGTTTTATAAGCATATTGAGTACTAATCCCTATTTCCTTTCCTCCTCCCTTCCATCTCCTTCCTTTCCCCTCATCAATCCATTCTACTCCCTCCCATCCACTCTCCTGCCTGGTCACTTCTATGGACCCCAGAGTTTATACTGGCTTATCTATTCTTGTGGGAGTTCAAGTCTCTTTGGCACACTAAGTTGCCCTTCCCTTGGCCACTCCACTGATAGGTGCACTTCCCTTCACTCATCCAGCTGTAATCCCTAAGGTTTCCACTGTGTGCTCTTCTCTCTTGAGTTCCTCAATAGTCTATGGTACGTCAGTCATTATGCAGGTCTGGTAAGGACAAGTCTCATTGCAGTGAGTTCTTGGATGCAGCAGTCCTGCCTTGAGTGAAATGTCTTGTCCATTGGTGAATCTTCCCATCTTTAGGTTCTTACGATCTTACCACTCCTCTTCAGAGAAGTTCCCAAAGCCTTAGGATGGAGAGAGATTAAGATGATTTGATTTTAGGTGAGTATTGCTGGGTCTCCAGTACTCTGCATTATGGCTGGCCATTACTGTCCACTTCAGTGTTCTTTCACTGGCCTAGGCTCCATTCTATCAGAGTATTGATAGTCTCTACCTCTCTTGTAGAAGATTTCTAGGCTGAGGGCTAACTGCTCTTCAAATCTATTAATATAATAGTATAGGTGGAAGACAGTACCTCTCTTTGTTTCTTAATTATGTGTAGATGCTTCGTTCTTCAATGATTTAATTTCTCAGACTTTTCATTCTTGGTATTGCATCTATCCAATTAGCTATACACTTTGTGCTATCTATATTTGGTTTCAATTCTTTTATTCTATTTTTGGTTCTTTCCTTCCTTTGATAAGAGTTCTTCATTTCTCAGTCATTTTCAACAAGTAGTTCTCTTCCAATGTGGATACTTTCTAGGGGAAGTTATGAAGTTTGTACAAATTGCTTCCAAAGTGTGGAATACTCTGGTAGGTTGGAATATCTGTGGGTTGAACTTTTCTTTGAGGCTAAATTATACATTCTATGGTCATTTTAGTTTGTCCTGGAAGTTTATCTTCATTGTGGGAGATGTTATGTTGTAGTAACTTTGGAGTCTGTGTGTGTGTATTGTGTGTGGTATGGTGTGTGTGTGTGTGTGTGTGTGTCTGTGTGTGTATTACAAAACAGTGATTTGAAGCAACTCAAACTTCTTTCACAGAGTCTAGATAGTAGGTAAAATATCACTTAATTTAATTTTATATGTAACACTTTATTTCTACATAATATGTCTTGTGAAGAAAAATTTGAAAATGGATGTCAGTGTACCTGGTTGTCACAGTTTGCCTTCATGTTGCTGATAAATTTATGACCAAATGGTTTAATAAGGAAACAAGGGATTTTAGTCTCTCTTACCATTGTCAATTTAAAATTCTTTATCCAGCTTGATGGGAGAGTCCAATCAATACCAGGGGCTGAGGGAACTGGTCACACCATATCTGCAGGACTGCTGAGAGAGGAACAATCGCAATTTGCTGGACCAACATGTCTGGCCAAGAATCTCAAAGGACGCCAACTTCCTTAACCAGTTCCCTCCATTTTATCCTCCTGTCTAGGAACTAGACATCAGACAATCTCTTGCTGATTTGCCCAGGGCTCAACTCAACTACCAATTCTTCACAACTGTGCATAGAACTCAAGCCTTCAATTGCCAGTTGACACCTGTTTCTAACTATGACACTGATCTTGGAATATTTCCTTTCTGAAATTATTCCACTATTTTTCAAAAGAGGCAAATCACCCTAAGAAACCCCACAGAAACATCACAGGGTTGCTATTGGAATAATAAGCCAAGTGCTAACTGAAATGTTCAACAGATAATAGGTTTAATAATGGAAAACTCAGTATTATCCTTCGCTTCTTTCTAGGTTCCACTGCTGTGGAGAATCAGCCTTTCTTTTTCTCTTGGTCTCCTCTGAATTTACAGAGTGGATGTGCATCTAGTCTGCAAATTTGTTTCAGTGATCTTGTTATTAGATAGTCCACTAGGGATGTAAGTAGAGATACAAAAGTGAGACTTGCAAACTGACTTCCTAAAAAAGTTGAGTCTTAAATAAGAGAAAACATTCATTGCTTGCAAGAGAAATAGATCTGTGAGAGGTAATGTGTGCTTCATGCTGTGAAACAAACTGTCTGGCCAAGTTTTTAACAGATATGAGGAAGCAAGATATGAACACCTCCTCAAATAGGTCACGCCTGTGAAAATTCCAGCTGTGAGACTTGGTTGAATGTTGTTCAGTGGCTCAAAGTAAGAAGTGAGATGTAATAAGAACTGAGCATAGTCAACCACAGCCAGGATGGAAGAACTCACTCCAGCCATAGAGGGAGGAGGCTAGGGCTATTGAAAGAGAGAAACCTGCCATAAAAAGCACCTTTAAGATACTTCATCTATTTATCTATTTATTTAAGAGAGGAAGCAAGAGAGAGAGAGAGAGAGAGAGAGAGAGAGAGAGAGAGAGAGAGAGAGAGAGAGAAACAGCATATCGGTAAATGTCAGATGATGAGAGAGAAAGAATGAGAGAGAGACTAATAGCACATTGGTAAAGGGCAACTTTCATAAGTCAGTTTTTTCCCTCTCTCAAATGGATTTCTGAGAATCAAATTCAGATCATCAAGTTTACAAATAGGTGCCTTATCAATGGATAAAATGGATATTTTTAAATATCTACTCATGAATGGGTACAGAAAATGTGGTCTATTTATACAATGAGTGTCATAGTTAAGCACCGATGTCAACTTGACTGAAGGTTTGAGCTCTGGGCACAGTTGTAGAGAGTTGATGGTTGAGTTAAGCCCAGAGCAAACCTGAAGGACATTGTCTAGCTGCTGGGGAAGACCCAGCCCATGGTGGGTGGGATTAGGCCCTGGATAAATCACAGAAAGCTGGTTGAGAGAGTTGGCATCCTTCTGTATACTTGGCCAGACATGCTGGTCTGGCAATTAAGGATTGTCCATCTCTCAGCCATTATGCAGTGATGATGTGCCCAGTTCCCTTGGCCCTGGTGTTGGTGCATGCTCTCCCTTCAAGCTGGGCTAAGAACTGTAACCAGAAATCATAAGAGAATAAACCCCTTTTTCCCTTAAGCTGTGTGATGGTCATTTATCAACAACCATGCAGGTGGACTGCAACAATGAGGTATTATCTTACAATGTAAAGATAAGGCATGTTGCTTATCACTAGTTATCTTTACCAACATTAAACACCCTGGAAAAGACACAGTAACAGATACTGTCCAAGCACATCTATCTGATGTATCTGCCAGATGCATCATTATACAAATCATCAGTGAATATACAAATTCTTCTAGAAGAAGCAGATTATGTCTCACCTGGTTTCTCCCTCCTCTATGTCATGATTTGAATGTGAGCTACCCCTCACAGGCTCATGTATTTATATCCAGATATTAATGTCTGGGAAGGTCTTAGCACCTTTAGGTGTAGAGCTTTGCTGGAAAAAGGCACATCACAGGGATCTGGCCTTGAGGTTGGGTAACCCTCATTGCTTCTGCTAGCAGTCTGATGTTCTCCATAATGATAGAGGTGAAGTAATCTAGCCTTCTGTTTCCACAGCCTGCCAGGCCTTTTTTGCCATAATGGACTATGTTCCCTCTGGGACTATAAGCCAAATAAATCTCCTTTTCTTCTCTTAAGTTGCTTGAATCTCAATGTGGTCTCAACAACAGGTGGAGTAACTCCAACACTCTACCCATCTCTCAACATAAGCAGGTTGATGCCCCACAGATCTGTGTAAGGGGCTCTCTCTCAGATTACCTTACATCTCAGCATGATGGTACTGGGAGTAGCCATCAATGCATCTAAGCAGGCAAACTGGACATTTCATGGTGATTTCTCCTTCTTCCTTCATGGAGACCATTGAATTGTTCATCTGGCTGTCTTACTCAATATCAAGTCAGCAGGGGATGAAACTAGGGTGTGACTCCCACCATGTGTGGGTACCCACATAGAGGTCCCAGAATAAAGAGAAACTAACACAAGGAGGAGACTTAAGAAATAGGAATCTACTTATAGATGGGGACCTGGTGGCCAAGAGAGCTACAGTGAACCTTCAGGTCGGTGAACACTGGAATAGAAGACATGGCTCAAGGTCAGAGAGCATAGGCAGAGACAGCCACCATGGCAACCTGGTAGGAGGAGAGAAGAGAGTCACCCTGGGTAGCATTGCTGTCTTTTTTCATCTCAGGCATTGCTGAGGCATTGTTGGGGAGTTGCTAAGGAAGCAGGACAGTGACTGAAGACTTGAGGTGTGGTCTTCACAAAGTAGTGGCCATGTTTAACACAAGGCAGTTGGAATCTTTTTTGGTCCACAAGCTTTGTACATGCTGTGGTGCTAAATAAATACAATAGCAGAGTGTCTCTTTCAAACTTCTAAAAAGTTTTTTTAAAAAACTAAAAATTAAATATCAGATAGTCAAACCAATAAATGTGATTAGACTGGACAGACATTTGCCAAGTTAAAAAATACAGATAAACAATACGTTTATGGAAAACATATTGAACACACGAGTGAAATTTCCATAGAGATTACATCTCTCTCAACAGTTAGAATGGCTATCTTCAAGGAAGTAAAATGTCTGCCATTACACTTCACATTTATGCCAGATTAGTAGAGTTTGTCATTGTGACATCTATTCATTCACCATTTATTGCTCTCCCTCCTTATTTGCTTTGCTCTGAGGTTTCCCAGGCTCTGCCTTCTTTAAGGGCCACAATTACAGGCCATCATCATACTTACTAACTTTTTTTTTTTTTTTAAATGTGGCATCTGGGAATCCAAACTCAGATCCTTTTGCTTACAAGTCAAAGGGGTTAAAACCCCTGAGCCATCTCCCCAGTTCCATAATGAGCTATTACATTATAGTTTCGATTATTTTCATACAGAAACAAAAAAATAACAGTAATGGCTACAACCCAACCAACCAGATTGTAGTTCCAATGAATATAATGCTATGAGCTGTGTAGTTTCTTAGTCTAACCCACAGGGGTCATGCTTTTATGCTCTTTTGTGTCTTTTCTCCTGGGCAGGTTTCCTGTAGTCAGTATGACCTGCTTTTTACTTGTTCTCTTTCGAAGTAAATGTCTTGCTTGACAATCTGTTCTTGTGCTGGTCCATGTTGAGCCTGTTTTCATGCAGCATGAATCCTTTCAAACATGGAGTTCACATAATGCTCAAAGAGAGCAGATGAAAATCAAGATGATTTCAAAACAAGCTGAAATTTCTCATATTACAAAACTTCTGAGTGCTACTTTTAAGTGTCAAGAATACCTTCAATTCACCTTCCAATGGCAATAACCACACAGCGCAGAGGGACTGGACTATTTTATGTAAAATGTGGGGTTATGTCTGGGAGTTTTCTAGTGGGAGCACATTGCAAATGTGTCAATTATATCTTTTCAATTGGCTGAGTCTGAAGGAAATGAAGGAGGAAACCAAAAAATACTCAAGCAAGACCAGAATGATAAACATTGATCACCATGTAGAAATAAAAGCAGCAAGATACCTCCCCAAAATAACACATTAAATAATATGATATTACATTATGTCTAGGGAATTTTTGGTAAAACAATTACTCCTACTATTCACACATAAACTTGGAAAAAGGAATTTTGAATATTTACTTTTAACTAACTATCTCTCCTGATCACACGTCTTCCTACACACTTTTGTATCATTAAGTGAATTTATTTTATTTTTATTTCTTGGGCAATTTTGTGCAATGAATTTTTTGTTGCTATTTTCTATCCCTATTACTCTATCTCATCCCCCCATCTCAGTGAAAACTCTCTTCTTTCCGACCAGTCTCCCTCTTATTTCATATCGTATATGTGTTCCACTAAGTTGATTAAAATTTGCTCACACTAGCATATGATGCCTGAGCACTTGCTGAAGTGTAGATAATATTACAGCATCAATACCACTAAAGGAAGTGGATCATCTTCCTCTAGTCAGAATGAATCACCGATAGTCCTTCAAGGGAGAAGTCTTCCCTCATCCATGATGTAATTTTCATTGGTTCAATCTTGTGGCAGTCTCGTGCATGGAGACACACCTGCAGTGAACTGATGGAAGTAGTTAGCTAGTGTTCAGAAGATATTGACATATGGTGCTTCTCCACTTCTGGCTCTAACCTCCTTTCTCTGTTCTCTTCTGTGCTGTTCACTGAGCTTTGGCAGAGAGAGGCAGAGATGTGTACGATGTGCATGATGTGTTTACGGTCATGTACTCCCTGGTCAGTCATTGCTTGAACTTTGATTTTGTATTAACCACCATCATTAAGAAAGGGTGCTGCTTAGAGGAAGACAGGAGATGAACTGATCCATGGATCCAAAGATGAGCATTTAGAGGTAGTTTGTTGCTTTTGTACAATGAATTCAATACAAGTGTACCCCACAATAAAAAAAGAACCTTACATTTTTCTTGGAATGACTTTACCATGATTAAAGATTCTGCATTCAGTAGCACTCCTACACTTTGCAATCATCTGTTCTTGATCCGATAATGTATTCATGAATAGATTTTTTTGCCTCAAATAACTGTCTTCTCTTTCATTCTGTGTTTCCAAACATTACTTCGAGGACATGACAAGGTGGTGAATCCAGAATTCACTACAGTTGTGTCTATTTCCACAAGACCTGCATAGGATTTGACCTATCAACATTTCACCATGGAAGGGGAAAGATCTCAAGAGTCTCTACACCGCCCTGAGAGACTGCTGAGGATTGATGATGTAATGAGGAAATGCAGGATGCTGTGCTCAGTGGTTCACACACTGATAAATGATCATGTTCCAAGTGCTCAGCACATGGCATCAAAAGCCACCCAGATGAAACTCAGTGAGGCATGTGCAAACAGACATGAAAGTTGGAGGGAAACAGGCAGGGGAGAAGAAGGGTTGTGATAGAAGTGGGAGGGAGGATGGGATTGAAGATTAAAGGGTGAAAATTTCATAAATTCGTTATACTCTTATACATAATATTAAAAGGAATGAGAAAAGAGTTGGGGAAATAGCTTAGTGGATAAGGCCCTTGCTTGCAAACTTGGTGACCAGAGTTCAATCCCCAGAAGCCCACATGGTGGAAGGAGAGAATTAACTTCTGAAAATTGACTTCTGAGCCTCTCTCTCTCTCTCTCCTTTTTCTCTGTAAATAAAGTAATTTTAAAAAATAGGGCTGGAAAGATGGCTCAGGGGTTAAGACTCTGCCTTCAAAGCAAAAGAAACTGAGTTTGGATCCCAGATCCCACCTAAAAATGCTAGGCAGAAGTGGTGGTGGTCTGTACTTCTGGCCTTAGTGGGCAGAGCCTAGGAAATCCCAGACTGAAACAAAAAAGAGGTAGAAGCAAACCAGGATGATTCTCAAAGTCACCCTTGGTCCTCCACAGGGACACACAGTGCCCTCTGACATACTACACACACACACACACACACACACACACACACACACACACACACACTAAATAAATAAATAAATAAATAAATAAATATGTATATATATATATAAATTAAAAAAAATAATAAGTAATTCCAGCAGTCAAATGGCTGGTTGGCTGGTGACTTGCCATTATAGAATTAGAGAACTTCTGTGGATACACAAGTAACTACAATATTTGGTGATAATATTAAGAACAAAAAGTATATGTTATAACATATAATATCATATAATTACATGAAAATAGTGTAAATTATAGTATTGTGAGAATTAAGCTTGATTGACTGTAACTATGTTGAGTCATAAGTCCCATGATGCCACTCAATTAATCCTATTTTCCTAGCATTCTTTTTCACCATAGTATGAACTGGCAAAAACATTAGAGTGCTACATAGAGTTTTGTGACCTACCATACCCAGAAACCAGGAAAATGTCTGGCATCTTTCTTAGTCACTGAAGTTAAGTCCAATGCGGAAGCCTCTACAATGCCCGCAGCAGGTTGCGGTGCTTGCCACCAAACCTAATGACCTGACTTTGATTCCTGGAGCACATGAAGTGGAAGGAAAGAATTAGCTGTGTCTGGCAGTCCCCTGACCACCACACACATGTACACATAAGCAATTGTACACCCCATGATATAATCAATTGGATAAATGCAACTTAGATGATGAAGATAGTCTAAGTTGCTGGATTGCTCTGTGAACTTGATCCCTGGTCTCCACTCTGGGGGCTAGAATTAAAGGCAAAGGGCCATACCAAATCATCATATTGATTGATCAATTGATTACTTTTTAAATATTGAAACTTTATTATTTCAAAAGATTTAAAATAGGAGGACACTTTACCAAAAGTTGTGTAGGAAATAAAATTCTTAAACTACAAGTAAAAATGCTACATTACAGAGTATCTTATAAAATACAAAGACAGAAATAAATTTTTAGTAAGATAGAAAACCACAAGTGGCCAAAGCACAAAGTAAAACAGAATGTTGATAGTCAGCCCTAATAGGGATGTCTAAACCAGTCCCATCCCAAGGCTCAGTGAATATTCGGAAGAGGGTGTAGTAAGAATGTAAGAACAGAAGAGCGGGAGAGGTAATGTCAGGCAGTAGCCTCTGTTCATATCAAGGCTGTGATACACAAGAATTTGATGCAACATTGTTAACTTCAACTGTATCTCCACAGTAGCTGGCCTACGAACATTTTCCCATAAAGCAGGCAAGATTCCATGACATAAGATGCTATGCTGACAGACACTTTGGGACCACCATTACACAAGAGAGAGGGGGTATCTTTATAGTCTATGGTTTACCCACCCTGGGACCATTCATAAGCCAACTCATCATGCTATGTGAGTTATGGCCATCAAAAACATGTATTTGAACACACTGAGTACATATTAAATGTTTGCCCAAGTCATTTTTCTTTCTAAATAATTGATATCATGAGGTAAACTCATGGCTATTGTCTTCTGCAAGGAAAAGGGGAAGGGGTAGTGATTGGGGTAGTGATTACAACAACCATAGTCAGTAGATATACTAGGCTATGAAATGACTGTTTGGCTCATTTAAGTGTAGACTCCAGACAACCCCTAAGTTATTCTCTGCCCTGCTCTCCTGGATGTAAAGTGGAAATAATTACAAGAATTCATTTACCAACTGGCTTTGAGGATGTTCTACATACAAAATCTTTTAAAAGGCTTGTCTTACATTATGATCCCCATTACATTTAATTGAGTTTTAATTTAATTCATGTTAAATAATAACTTCAACTATTGAGGAAAATGGGAGGGTCTACTTAATTTCCTTTTATATTCAAATACATAAAGAAGGAGCTCTAGGCTTCCTTGATCAGTCTATTTATTTTAATAACCAAGGTGTTGAAAAGAAATGTTTTAAGATGCTATTTTTAAATCTTAGCCATCCTATGGGGGAACTCGGTTGGAATACCCTTTCCTTGCACATCCGGTAATAAAAACTTTCCACTGCATGGGACGATTGCTTTAAGTATTCATGCACCCTCAGCTTCAATATACCTTAAGAGTAATTTTCTTGGCAGTAAATAAAACATAAATTCCACAGGAAGTCATCACAATGCTCAGTGAAGGAATTAGGCATGATTCTTCTATGCTCATGTGCTTTTAGATAAGTTACAGAATCATAATTTACTCTACACTATGCTCAGAATACAATATTCCAAGGTGATCTTACTGAAAACCTTTTGGCTATGACCATTATTCCTAGAGGAATAGGTTGGGGGAGCTGTACACTGCTGAACTGCCTCATGATTATTTCAGAAGTTTACCAGTTTTGATTTTTTTCAGTAGATAAAAAATCTATATAATCACAGCCCAGCATGGAACATTGCACGCCAGCTTAATGGCACCTAATTGGCTGCCTGGATCCAATTTAGAGTAATTCATCTTTAATAGAGATCACCTACAAATCGAAATTGAAGAAGAGGCAGAACTCTCAATGCGTTCTTAGAGAACAGGATTTATACACATCATTATTCCACCATAAAAAAGTTGAGAAAATCTAATTATTGGAAGGAGAGCATTCGTCCCTGCTTCAGGACAGATGGAAAATGCACTGTGACACTCCAAGTGAACACTTACCAAAGGGCCCGGATGACCACCTACAATCTCTATGGTGCTTTCCAAGAAAAAACAAACATACTTTGGAATTTAATGTCTCTACTGTGTATAAACAGGTTTCCCTGATTAAATATGCTTGTCTCTTTTTTACTCCCAACAAATTGAATTATTTGGGGGAAAGGGCAGGGAGAAGGGGCCTTATCTGTTACTTTTAGAAAATAGTTAAGTGGGTTTGACTCATTCAGAGACCCTTTAGGCATATGCGGTTGAAGATGTAATACAGTCTGTTTGAAAGTGTGCCTTGCTCTTAACAAGAAATTATGAAGTCCATTTCCTGAGTTCATTCATCTTTATTTGATTAAGAGTATAATTGCCTTGCCTGATAACTTGGGATAAACCATTTGTGTTCCTGCTGAATAAATAAAAGAGGGCATGGGCCCTCTGAAGGACTCAGGCGATGTGAAAACCAAGACATCAGTGGTTCACCAGGTGTCTTATGGCCTGCATTCCAGTGGAGTGTGCTGTATTATGTGGTCTGATGTTTTGTTTTATTTCATTTTATTGTTTAAGAGAGACTAAAGAAGAGGCGAAGGCAGACAGAGAGAAGCAGAGAGGAGAGAGAGTTCAGATGCACATGTTCTGTGGGGCACAGTGGATATCACAGGCTGGCTTTCAGAAGTCAGTTCTCTCTAGCATGTAGGGTATTGAACTTAGGTTGGCCATATTGGCATGCCAGTACCATTACCAGCCGAGACTGGTGGAGTGCTGTATTACTAAGGTATCTGTTCCCCATTTTTGCCATTTTCATGGAAAAAAACAAATACTGAGGCTTGGGGGTGTATCTCAGTTGGCTGACTGCTTGCTTAGAACACACAGAGCCGTGAGTTCCATCCCCAGAGCCATAAACCAGGGTGTGTTTCATATACCTGGAAGCCTAGCACTCGGGTAGTAGAGAAAGGAGAACTGGAAGTTCAAGGCTAGCCTTGGCTGCCTTGTGAATTTGAGGAGAACCTAAATCAAGGAAAAGGTTAACTATGTATGAAAGCTATATATAAGCTCTTCCTTTTTTACCCAGGCAGAGGTAGAAGATGCAGATGTGGCTTTACTATTCAGAGATTACAACACAGTCTCATTTGATTGGCATATCTCATCATTATGAATTTCATTGAGAGTTTATAATGAGAAATGAAAGGAGAAGCTATCGTTTTTCCTGTGCTTTGTTGAAAAACAAATAAAGCCAATTGCTTCAGGGATGCACATTGCTATTACATGCTAACCTCTTGCAACAAACGCTGCCCCATATCTGGCTCTGAGGCAAACATGCCATTGTGTCTGAAAGACCTTCACTTACAGAATAAGTGTGCAAATATCCTACGTGAACTCATCTGCCGACTGCTTCTGTGAAATGTGCATCTTGGCATGGTGCATTCTCCTGACCCCTGTTATCTTCGCTTCTGCTCAGCAGCAAAAAATATTCTGCTCAGCAGCCCACCGGTGTTGTTTATGAATCTCAAGCTAATGTCAACTATTGGCCAAAGTGCTAGACATGAGCTCTTTGCCCTCTGACCCTTGTGTCTGCCAGCCACCCGCCACCTAAGGCTGTGAATCTGAGCATTACAAGACAAAGACCCCAGGCTGTTGTCTGCCTTCCCGCCTTGACGCATTCTCCTGAAAGAACTCGTCTAGAAGGTGCCCGTCAGCCCTCTCCACTTAATGCACTCTGCCACAGCACATTCATCATCTGGAAAGGCATTGCCCACCCCACACCCTCTTCCAGCATGCATGAGGAAAGAGCAGCAGAGACGCTGCCCTCTGGCCTCAATTAGCCAGCAGCCAGCCCTAACCTGCCTGGCCCAACCACAGCGTCGTCATTTGTCATTTTGAGCAGGGTTGTGCCGTTGTCCATTTCATCCATTATTTGGAGCTCAGTATATTTCTTTTTTAAATCAGACCATCTAGGCTTGACTCATTCCTTGGCAAGGTGGTTATAATTCTTGGTCAAGCTCTGTGGGTTACAAGCAGATTCTACAGTGGGGTATCTCCAATGGCTGCATTTATACATGAATAATACAGAAAAGATTTTAAAGTGTGCTTCTTGAAAACATGAAAGCTCCTTTATAAGTATTCTCCGTGTCTCTTCACATCCAGAATACCTCCAGGAAGGCATGCCAGTAGCTCCTATCTTTGATAAGGTTGTTATTATGTCCATAATTAGAGGATTATCTCAACTAAGCATGCTCGTTAGATTATGTTGAACCTCTAGTTTAGGATTTGGCCTCCAGTTTAGCAGTATTCAAAGGGGAAATGTTTAGGAGGTGACTGAGAACTCTAATCTCATGAATGGGTGCATCCGTGGATGGATTGACAGCTCAATGAGTTATCGGGGGTGTAATCCCTTCCTTTTAAGATGCTCAAAGTAATTGGCCAAGAAGGACCTATCAGGCCCAGAATACATCTTTCTTCATTTAAGTTGATTTCTTTCCAGTATTTTATTACAACCAGAGACACAAGAGTGACTAACACAATTCTGAAATTTCCTGTGCAGGACAAGAAATATACACATTTTTTTTTGTGATTGGCCATTTGGTTTCTCTCAGCTTCTCAGTTTTGTTTGACACTGAATGGTTTAAAGTAGCTGTGGATCCTATGCAAAGAATTGGTGTGTCCATGCTCTGATATAATTTTATTTATAGATACTGACATTTGCATCTCATATAATTTTTTAAACATTTTTATTATTATTTCCACTCATACAAACTTAATAGGTACACCAGTTCCCTCCTTCCCTCCTCCTCCCCCAGACCCCCTGCTCCCCCTCCCCTCACCCCTCTCTGCCCGTCCCCCAGTGCCTCCCCCCCAATCCCCAGAGAATCCTTTGATGTGCATGCCAGTCTCTCCTCTGGGCTCTGCTCTCCGATGGCATACAAGAACCCAGTGGCATTTCCCTGAATCCTTTCCTGTGTTCCCCTTAAGCATAGGAACACTAATGTAGCTGTCAATCCCTTGCCTCCATGGATCTTGGTGCCTTTAGCAAATGCTAGACTTTGTGGGATCAATAGTGTGTTGGACATTGCGCAGGGCATGCAATGTCCAATTATGATTGCTTCGGCCCTAACTTGTGTGGAGTATCTTGCAAATCATTGCTCCTCCCATCCTTTTGCTCTTACACTCTTACCACCCCGTCTTCCGCAAATTTCCCCGAGCTTCAGGATGGGGAGAGATTAGTCTGGCCTAGTTCTAGGTGGTAGATATAGAGTCTCTGAAGTTATGGATTATGGTTTGTTGATTTTCTTTTGCAGTTTTGTTGCTCCTGCAATGCCCTTCACTCCATCCTGATGGGTATTGTATGTCACCCCCTGGCCAGAGACAAAAAGCTGTTAAACTAGAGTCTTATTATAAGAGCCCATTCAAGGGTAGATGTAATAAAAGTAGGAAACCTCAGTGAGGGAGGGGTCAATCACTCATTTGCAAAATGCTTACTTTGTATCTGCCAGACTAAATGTCCTCCCCTTCTGGTGAGATCATATCCCCTCAGTTGTAAATGATCAGGAACGAAAGTCTGTGAACTTAACCAGATGTCTCATTACTTACTCGCAGTCCTTGATGGAGGCCTATGTTCTCTACTGTAACATGGTCCCCTCTCTCCTTGTGTCTGGTGTAGCCCTCCTACCCCAGCCCTCCTGTTCATAATCTTTGCAATTACTGTAGCTATTACAGAGATTTATCTTTGAGTGTCTCTAGGTGGTCTGGGTTGGTTTGGTACTAGGAGCGACCTATTAGGGAGTACATACGGCACTTAATTTTCTGGGTCTGGGATACTATACTTAATATAATTGTTTCTAATGACATCCATTTCCGGGCAAATTCCAGTAATTCATCATTTTTGATGGCTGAGTAGTACTCCATTGTATAGATGTACCACAGTTTCCTTATCCACTCATCAACTGTTGGACATTTGGGTTGATTCCATGACTTGCTATTGTAAACAGTGCTGCTATGAACATGGCCGTGCTTCTGCTATCGAGGTGAACCTCTTCTGTATGGGGGGTTATTCCCAAAAGTGGGATAGCAGGGTCATATGGCATTTCAATCTTTAATTTCTTTAAGAATCTCCAGACGGCTCACCAGAGGGGTTGTATGAGCCTGCATTCCCACCAGCAATGTAGGAGAGTTCCCCTCTCTCCACATCCTCTCCAGCATTTGGTGTTGTTTGTTTTGTGGATTTTTGCCATCCTGACCGGGGTGAGATGATATCTCAGGGAAGTTTTGATTTGCATTTCCCTGATGGCTAAGGAAGTGGAGCATTTTTTAAGATATTTGTTAGACATTTTAATGTCATCCCTGGTAAAGTTTCTTTTAAGTTCCAGGGCCCATTTTTTAATTGGGCCATTGGTTTCCTTGGTGTTTAGTTTTCTAAGTTCTTTGTGTACTCTGGATAGTGGAGCTCTATCAGATATGTGGTTAGTGAAGATTTTCTCCCATTCTGTGGGTTGCCTTTGAGCTAGAGTTACAATCTCTTTATCTGAACAGAAGCTCTTTAATTTCACAAGATCCCAACTGTTGAGAGTTGGTAGCAGTGATTGTGCCATTGGATGTCTGTTTAGGAAATTTTGGCCTAGCCCAATCAGCTCGAGGGAGTTCCCTATCCTTTCAACTATGGTTTTTATAGTCTCTGGCCTTATATCAAGGTCCTTGATCCATTTGAAATTAAGTCTTATACATGGTGACATGTACAGGTCCAGTTTTAATCTTCTGCATGCAGAGATTCAGTTTTCCCAGCACCATTTGTTGAAGATACTGTTCTTTTTCCATTGGATTTTTTGGGCCCCTTTGTCAAAGATCAAATGGCTGTAATTTTGTGGGCTTATATCTGGGTCTTCAACCCTTATCCATTGATCTGTGTGTCTATTTTGGAGCCAGCACCAGGCTGTTTTTACAACTATGGATTTGTAGTATAGACTAAGGTTTGGTATGGTGATACCTCCAGCAGTGTTTTTGTTACTCAGAATTGTTATTGCTATCCTGGGTCTTTTGTGCCTCCATATGAATTTTGAGATTATTTGGTCAACTTCTTTAAAGAATTGCTTTGGGATTTTAATTGAATCTGTATATTGCCTTTGGTAGGGTGGTCATTTTTATGATCTTGATTCTGCCAGTCCAGGAACATGGGAGGTCTTTCCACCTTCTGGTGTCTTCTGCAATTTCTTTCTTTAGGGTTTTAAAGTTTTCATTGTAAAGGTCTTTTACCTCCTTGATTAGCTTTATACCAAGGTATTTCATTTTTTTAGGGGCTATAGTAAATGGGATTGTTTCTCTCAAGGCTTTTTCACTTCTTTCATTCTGGGCATATAGGAAGGCCACTGATTTTTGTATATTTATTTTGTATCCTGCCACCCTGCTGAACTTCTCAATTAGTTCCAGGAGCTTCCTGGTGGAGTTTTTGGGATCACTCAGGTATAAGATCATGTCATCTGCAAATAGGGATAGCTTGACTTCTTCCTTGTCGATTTGAACCCCTCTTATGTCCCTTTCTTGTCTTATGGCTTCAGCTAAGACCTCAAGTGCAGTATTGAATAGAAGTGATGAGAGTGGATAGCCTTGTCTGGTTCCTGATCGAAGGGAATGCTTCCAATTTTTCCCCATTGAGCATAATCCTTGCTGTGGGCTTATTGTATACAGCTTTTATTATATTGATAAAGGTTCATTTAATTCCTACTGTCTCTAGGGTTTTGATCATAAAAGGTTGTTGGATCTTGTCAAAAGCTTTTTCTGCATCTATCAAGAGTACCATGTGGTCATGGACTTTGGACTGGTTTATATGATGAATTACATTTATTGATTGGCGTATGTTGATTCAACCTTGTGTGCCAGGGATGACGCCCACTTGGTCCCCGTGAATGATCTTTTTGATATGTTTTTGAATCCTATTTGCTAAGACTTTGTTGAGAATCTTTGTGTCTGTGTTCATCAGAGAGATTGGCCTATAATTTTCTTTTTTAAGTGAATCCTTATTAGGTTTTGGGATTAAAATGATATTAGCTTCATAGAAGGAATTTGGTAGTGTTCCTTCCTTTGCTATTTGATGGAACAGTTTAAGGAGTATTAGTGTTATTTACTCCTTAAATGTCTGGTAGAACTCTGTGCTGAATCCATGTGTTCCAGGACACTTTTTGGTGGGAAGATTAGAGATTACTTCTTCAATTTCCTCATATGTTATAGGACTATTTAAATAATTCACAACTTCCTCATTCAATTTAGGTAACTTTTGTTTACTTAGAAGCTCATCCATCTCTTTTGTGTTGTCAAAGTTCACAGAGTATGAGTTTTTGAAATATGATGTTATAATTCTCTGGATTGCTTGGGTATCAGTAGTGATAACTCCATTTTCATTTCTGATTTTGTTAATTTGGGTTTTCTCTCTCCTGCTTTTGGTTAATTTAGCTAGGGGTGTATCAATCTTATTGATTTTTTCAAAGAACCACCTTTTGACTGGTTGATTTTCTCTATCATTTTTCTAATCTCGACATCAGATATTTCTCCCCTTATTTTGCTAATCTCCTCTCTTCTACTTCTTTTGGGATCAGATTGCTCTAGTTTCTCTAAAGCTTTAAGCTGTATTGTTAAGTTACTTATTTCTGATGTTTCCATTTTTTTGATGTAGGTATTAAGAGCTATGAACTTACCTCTTTGGACAGATTTCATTGTGTCCAAGATTTGGTAAGTTGTATTTTCATTATTGTTCACTTTCAGGAAATCTCGAATTTGTTTTTTAATTTTGTTCCTGAATCCATTTCTCATTCAGCATCATATTGTTAAGTTTCCAAGAGTTAGTGTATTTTCTCTTGTTTGTTGTGTTGTGGATGTCCAACTTTAGGCCGTGATGGTCTGATAGGGCACAGGCTAGAATTTCAACTTTTTTGTGTATGTGTAGATTCATTTTGTGGCCCAATATGTGATCTATTTTGGAGAATGTTCCGTGTGCTGCTGAGAAAAATGTGTATTCTTTCATGCGCGGATGAAAAGTTTGATAGAGATCTGTAAGGACCATTTCTTTAAGGGTTTGATTAAGTTCCAAAGTGTCTCTGTTAAGCTTTTGACCTGTTGATCTATCCCATGTTGAGAGGGCGGTGTTGAAGTCCCCAAGAATTATCGTTTGTGGGTTGATTTCTTGCTTTAGACACTGTAGGGCTTTCTTAGTGAATGTGGAGGGGCCCGTATTGGGTGCATATATGTTCAGTATTGTGAATTCTTCCTGGTGAATTGTACCTGTAACTAAAATGTAGTATCCATCTGTGTCTCTTATGATTTTGTTTGGTTTGAAGTCCACCTCATCCGAAAGCATAATTGCTACCCCTGCCTGTTTCCTGGTTCCATTAGCTTGCAAGATTTTGGACCAGCCTTTCATTTTTAGGATGTGCCTATCTTTTGTGGTGAGATGAGTTTCTTGAGGGCAGAAGATTGTTGGATTGTGGTTTTTAATCCATGTTTGTAATCTGTGTCTCTTAATCAGTGAGTTAATACCATTGACATTTAATGTTATAATGGAGAAATTATTTTTAATTTTGGACATTTTTTATGTTTAGTGGATTTTGTAAGCGTATTGTTTGATATTTATGTTTTGGTGGTATTATACTTTCTTTCTGTCCTCCTGGATACACTTGTTCTTTTCTTCAAGCTTGAGTATCATTTGTAGCATTTTTTGAAGGCCTGGTTTGGTAGACATGTATCCCTTCAAGTTGTCTTTGTGCTGGAAAACTTTTCTTTCTCCCTCAATCATGACAGATAGTTTCGCCAGGTATATCAGTCTGGGTTGGCATTTTTGCTCATTTAATACTTGAAGTACGTCTCTCCAAGCTCTTCTTGCTTTAATTGTTTCCATTGAGTAGTCATTTGTTATTCTAATAGGTTTACCTTTAAAAGTGAGTTGCTTTTTTTCTCTTGAAGCTCTCAGCACCTTTTCTTTGTCTTGAATATGGAGTGTTTTGACTATTATTTGCCGTGGCGATTTTCTATTTTGGTCATTTCTGTTTGGAGTAAAAGATGCTTCTTGTATTTGGATGGGCCTCTCATTCTTTAGTTGTGGGAAGTTTTCATTTATGATGATTTGAAATATTTCCTCAGGTGTGGTATTTTGGGATTCTTGTTCTGGTATTCCATGAATGCGCATGTTAGGCTTCTTCAGGGTGTCCCATATCTCTTGAATGTTCCTCTCAAGTATCTTTTTGGCTTTAACAATCTCTTCCATTGAGCTGGTTAATTCTCCCACTTTGTCTTCAAGATCTGAAATTCTATTTTCTGCTTCATTTGTTCTGCTGATAAGACTCTCTGTTGAGTTTTGGGTTGAAGATAACTTGTCTTTTAGTTCAATTTTAAACTCTGCCTGAGACTGTTTTAACTGCTCTATGCCTATTTTTGTTTCTTGAACTGTTTTTCTGAACTCCTCCAAGTGCCTGTTGTGTTCCTGTTCAAAGTGGTTGATTCGGTTGTTTAACTCCTCCCGTATCTCCTCTTTCATATATTAATCATGGTAATGATCATACTCTGAAAGTCATTATGTTGGTTCTGGCGTTCTTGGCTATTTTCTGTGCATTTGTTCTGCTCGGAATCCATCATTATGGGGTTAGTTCTTTCGGTGGGAGATTGGTCTTCTTGGGTTTTGTTTCTCATGGATCTGCACTTTGACTTGGGCATTGTTCTGTTTCTTAGGAACTTTCAGTTTCTGTGTGTTTTTCACTGAACTGATTTAGTTGGTATTATTACCCTTGCCAGTTATTACTAGTGCTTGCCTTGGATTGGGTATGTTTGTCTATTGTTATTGTAATTTCCTAGATGAGGCTCTTAGGCTGTTAGTACATCAGTTAAGTCAGGTTACATAGGCAAGGGGTGAATATTAGTATGGTAGTACACTTTTGTGATTTAGTATCTTGGTGATATGTGAGGGTGAGTGGTGTACTCCCTGGAGTTGTATATGTTTTTGGGGTGGCTGTATGGAGAAGTTGATGTACAGCAATTGATACTAGAAAGGATCAGTAAGGTGAAAAAAAGGAAGTTTACTTATCTTTGGGCTGAATGTGAAGAATCTCTCCCACGTGATAGGATGATTGTAGAGGACTCCAGATGGCCTTTGTCCCTTAGAGTTTTGCTTGAGTTTCCTTTGAACTCTATTGAATTCTGAGTAGCAGTGTGTCTTCCCTGGACCACGTGCGTAGGTCCCCAGTGGGCTGGAGAGCCAGAGGGTCTGATGTTGATGGCAGAATTCTTCACCTGGGACCTGGGACTTGGCTTAGGGCCCACCCAAGCTCCAGGGATGGAGGAATGTGAGCAAGTCTTGTCTGGCAGAGGCAGGGCCTGTAGGAAGAAAGGGGCTGTGGTCCGGGGTGGGGCCCAGGCAAAGGCAGCAGAGGCCCCTGGGTGCCGCTGGGAGATGGGGGCACCGGCTGGGGGGCTGGGTGGACTCACTCACCTGGGACCTGGGACCTGGCATGCGAGTGGGGTCATCTCATATAATTTTAATAGATTTTTCTTTTTGTACCTGTTTTAGATTCATAGCAGCAAGAATGCAGACATATTCCATATACCCTCTACCCTTTGACACACAGGTAATGCCTGCAAAGTATCACACCAGAGGATTTGATTTGCCACAACTGTAAGCATCCCAGACCTCCAAGTTAGATGAAAGTTCACTTTTTGCATAGTAAATTAATTGAGTTTAGCTTTAACTGTAACAGTATGCATCCATCAGGATGTCATACACAAAATAATTAATACTTCCCTTAAAGTCCTTTGTGTTCCATCTTTTAATTCTTCCATCATGAAACCCTAGACAACCATGAATCTTTCTGCACTATCTATGTAGCTTTCCTTTTTCTATAATGCCACATATTTAGAATTAGATAGGATTCATATTTTTAGTTGCCAATACTGTCTTTTGAGAGCATGTTTCTTTTGAACTTTGAGCATTAATTCATGTTTGGACCTGCTTCTGTTTACTCAAGAGGAAATAAAAATTTACTTCTACATTTTGCGTGGTACAAATAAATCTGCTAGAGACATTCATAAGCATGAGTTTCACTTTGTATGTTTGTATGGCATGCATGTGTGAGTGTGTGTATGGCCCTTCACATGTGTGTACACAGATGTATGTATGCATTCATGCATGCTAAAGCCCAAATTTGAAATCATGTCTCTTCTTGCATCATTCTGAATGTTATTATTATTTTAATTTTTATTCTTTGATACTTTGATACATAAATATAGTGAATTTATGTTTTCCCTTCTTATTACACACTCTTATCCCCCTCCTGTCCCACTTCACACTTTCTCCTTTCCAACCAGTCTCTCTCATACTTTCATGTCTTTTTGCATGTGTGGCCCACTGAGTTTCACCTGGAATGCCTGTACTAGTAGGTGACTGAGTACTTGTGGGGGCAGGGATGACTTATCAGTAGGTAAATCATTGATTAGAGAAGCTCCCCTTCTCCTGGCATTAGCTTCAATAGTCTTTCAGGAAAGTGGAGTGTCTCTTGACATCTTCCCTCATTCTTGGTGAATCATTGATAAACCTTTATTCCACCTTTATTATTAAGGGGTCTCTCAGTTAAGACCTGAGCTCACCAGTTCACTAGGTTATCTTGGCAATGTGTCTTGGGAATTGCCTGTCTTTGCCTCTCAAAGTGTTGGAATTACAGGTGGCCGTCACATCTGACTGACTTTTATGTAAGTTGTGAGCATCCAAAACTCTGGTCCTCACACTTGTGGGATGTTATATCTGTTGAACCATCTCTCAAGCTCTGTGTGCACATTTTCACATACAGAACTTTTTAACTTTGGGGAGTAAATATGAAAGAAGGCCCCATCATGTATAAAAGTCAATTTGGATATCATTGTCACATATCACAAGAATGTTGTAATTTTTTCATCCCATCTTTGAAATATTTTTAAAATATTTCATATTTTGCAAACCAGAGTTACCAGTTATCATATGTGTAGACTAACAGGTTCAAGCTCATGGATGTATGGACTACATTCTCATTTCATGCCAATTCTTTGAAAAGTATTCCACTGATATTGCTTTAAGATAAGAAGTATCAAGTCACATTCTTCTTCATATCTGAAGCATGTAATCTAGTAGCTCACATAACTACCAGTGGACTGGAAAAAATAACAAATGGAAACTCTGCTGGTCAAATGAATGACTTTCTTCCCCCAAACAAAATATGCACAGGTTTTTCTTGCTTTAAAGCTGAAAACACAGGTTTACCTCATAGTCTAATTCAAAGAGTGCCTGTGAATATTACAATATTACACTTTATATTATTTTGACTTGTATGCATATGCATGTGCGTATGTGTGTGTGGTATGTGTATATGTATGTGGGTACAATGCATGTGTGTAGAGGCCAGAGGACAACCTGGGGTGTTTTTCCTCAGAAACCAATTATTTTGCTTTAGAGACCAAAGTCCCACACTGGTTTGGAATTTGCTTTCTGGCTGGAAGGCAACAGAGATTTTCCTATATTTCCCTCCCAAATACTATGATTACAAACTCATACCACCACACTGAGGTATTAAAAAAAGGTATGTGTTCTGCGAATCAAACTTCCTCATGCATGCAAAGAAATCACTTTGTAGATTATTGAATATTAGAACTTTTTCAGTGAACAATGACTTTCCCCAAAGATGTCTGGAACTGCACTGAAACACTTTGCAAAGGACTGTGGAATCAGAGCCCGGGAAGCATTTCCAAACGAGATGCATCTCCCTGTCTTTTCTTTGATTTCCATTTGGCAGACTTGCTTATGAAGATAGTTATTAATTTAGTACGAAGTGTGTGGAGTGTGAAGGCCTGATGAAAATTAATTAATTAATTCAGTCTACAGCAAAAACATCTATATCAAAGGACTTCCGTGTGCTTGGGTCATCAATATTTAAAACATGAACTTCCATGGCGTTTTATATTTAGAATGCTGTTTTCACGAATTTATTCAATGCCCTTCTTATCCATGCTCACTTTACCCTTGACGTTAGGACTTTGCAACACACCAGCAGTAAAAGAAAGACTGTGTTTTTCAGTCTCCTGTTGGGAAATTGGGAAACCCCAAAGAATGCTTTTTTGTAAATGACTTTGCTGGTTCATTGATATCTTCTGAAGACAGGTGAAAGTGTTCCCAATCCCTCTTCCATGTCCTGCATGCCATGTGATCACTTATGATCCTATATGCAAAACTTCATCTCACATTTCTTTCTTATAGTATTTCCTCTCATAAATTTTCTTTTTTTGCAAGACTATGTGTCTGCATGTGTATGCGTCTGCATATCTGTGTATATCAGTGGCACTGTTGTGCCTGTGAAGGACCAAAGGGAATCATCCTGTATAACTCGACCTCTTTTTCAGTTTGCTCTAGGGTTTCCCATGCTCTACCTTCCAGGGCCAGAAGTACACGTCACTGCCATTTCTGCCTAGCATTTTTATATGGGATCTATGATCTAAACTTAGGTTCTTCTGCTTGCAAGGCAGATGTTTAATCCCAAAGCCATCTTCTTAGCTCCTCTCCTATGATTTTTGGTAGAAGTGATACAGGTATAGGTTTATGCATTTATGTTCTCTATAATATGGGTTTTAAGTAGGAAAAGAGTTATATTATTTACATTTATTTTAAAACAGAACTCAATGAATATACAGAAATAAATACACATTGGGGATCATATTAGCAGCCAGGAAGAGGCATGCTTAAAGATTAGCAAGAGACCATGTGATCAATGTTAGGGTTTGTAGATGTGCTTAGTATAGTTTGTGGGATCTGGGAAGACAGGATTCAGTGGAGAATGCCTGTGAACACTCATATCCACCATGACAGTTACTCTTCTTTTACAGTGAAACAGCATTCAGGCACAACCAGTTTCATGGAAAAAGGGAATTTATTTGACTTATATTTCTACAAAGGAATAGTCCATTTTGGTAGGACTCACATAGCAGATGACCAGTCATGACACCGTCCTCTACATACTTTACAACTGGGGTCCAACTTCTCTACTAACTAATCACAAAAACGTTGACAACTCTGCTTCACCTACTTACCACAAGGTGACTCTATGCCTGGCGTTATTTTTCAATTCTAGAGGAAACCATTTTTTGCATGGTTCAATGTTCAGAATGCATTTCTGCAAGTCTAGGTACCTGTGAGACTTACCAGTGGCCTTAGCAAGTGAACACAACTGTGTTCCAATAAAACTTTATTTGCACAATGAAGTGAAAGGCCACATCAAGCTCTCAAATGTCTCCCGTAGACTTCTGTTTGTACTAACTGATATTGGATGTCTGAATATTAAGCATTAAATCAGAAAACTTTTATTTTTTTAACTTGCATCTTACTGAGGTCTTCCAGTTATTGGAGAGAGTGTTGCTCAAAGAATCAAAGGCAGCAGGCTTATTGATTTTCATGTCAAAATCTCCATGACTGCCAGAGGATGTGAAAAGAGTTTGAGCAAAGATATGGGCATGGCCAAAGGACACACATGATATGAAAGAAGAGTGGGAAGGAACATATGGAGGAGCAGGGGGAATTGTGATATGGGAATAAGGTAGAAGAATCAATTAACAAAATGCAAAAGTCAACAACAATGGCAACAATAAAATAATAATAAAAGTTGATCTTGAATGGCATGTTACTAAATGTACCACTTTCCAAACTTAAAAAAAAAAAACTTGCTATGTGGTAGCAAAAGAAGGTTCAGAGTTTAGATGCCCAGATTCCACATGAATACTGGGCTAATCAGACTCATAGTAATAATGTGTCCTGGTTTGAACAGAGACCCTGTCTCAGAAAGAATAAGGTTTAGGAGTGACTAAGGCTCATTCCTTACATTTCCACATGCATGCATGTACATGTGCATGTGCACCTGCATTCATACATACATTCACACACATACACACACATACCCACACACACATATGTGTGCACACAAATGAAAAAATATAAAAACAAAAAAATCTACAGATGCAAGCATTCTAAGATCAGTTGTGGTAATTCAGCTCAAAAACTACCTACAAGGGGAATCTAGACTAGTATCTTTATTTATACATGATCAAAACCTCTCAGAGATAATTTAAGAAGTATGTCTGCATATCTCAAAAGGGTAAAGTCTGAAACATATTTTGTTTACAGTGTTTGCTCCTAGCTTGAAAACATCTTTACTCATTTTTTGGAATGCTTTCTATGTGACAGAACTTGGACAATAACTTTGTATTTCAGTGACAATTCTTATAAATAAATTTTTTCTACACAAGATTGATTTTGTAGGCAATAGGCACCTGCTAAGGGAATAAATTTGACTATGATTCTAGATTATTCTTATTCCTGAGGTTATGAGCATCAATAGCTTCTCTTCCTTTAGACATTGTATATAAGAAAAATGTTTTCCTTCCTTCTGATAAAGTAGTTTGCTAAAATTGTATCATAAAGGAACAAGTAGAAAAAATATTCATTTCTTTTTTAAAGATTTATTTACTTATATGAGAGAGGGGAAAGAAGGAAAAAGTCATAAGAGAGAGCAACAGAGAAAGAGAAAAGGAAGGAAGGAAAGAAGGAAGGAAAGAAGGAAGGAAGGAAGGAAGGAAGGAAGGAAGGAAGGAAGGAAGGAAGGAAGGAAGGAAAGAAGGAAGGAAGGAAGGAAGGAAGGAAGGAAGGAAGGAAGAAAGAAACAAAGAAGACATGGCATGGTGCACAGGCAGAGGTCAGACAGCAGTTTTCAGAAGCCAATTCTCTTTTTCTACCATATGGTCTTAATTCAGGTCATGCGCTTTACAGGAAAGGGCCTTATCCACTGAAATATCTCATCACAAATGGTAAATTTCTAAAATTAAGCATTTAAAAGCAAGTAAACTAAGCAAGAGGAACACATGAAGCATGAAATCATAATTTCCCGAGCCAACTATTCTATTTGCAACCAACAAGTATTAGATACAGTAAAAGAGAAATCTGCAAATGACAGTTGAGGAATAACTCTGGCCCACTACTTGCTATTTGTCAATAAAGTTTTATTGAAATGCAACAGTGTCCATTTGTTTATTTACTGTCTATGGAAGCTTCTAAATAAATTTTTTGTATATGGCCACTATAAAAGTAGAAGAATGCCAACTTTAATCTAATGGCTTTACCAACTGAAAATGTTTAGAATTTTTCTTTCAGAGGAAAGTTTCATTATAAGCATACAGCCTTTATACATCAAGTATGCAGTATTTCAAGTACTTCTAACAACCTCATTTTATAAAAGTTCATGTTTGTAGCTGTTATGTCATGCTATAAGATAGGTTTTCAGTTGTTATAAGTAAAAATAGAGCCAAATAATCCTCCCTATACGAACAACAAAAGGGCATTGTATCATGGTAGAACCTCTAGAATTTCAATTTGAATCTTGTCTCTCCAGAGTTTCAGAGAAGAGTGGAGCACAACACACCTGGAAAACTTAGAATATATCAAATGCTTCAGTGGTGTACAGATGCTCTATATTCAGACAATCCTGCAATCTCCAAGCTTAGCATATTATTTTGTCATAATGAAAAATAACATATATTCTATGTTTACTCAACTTCTACAGAATAAAGCAAAAAGAACTACTGGTTCATTTTGTGGACCACCCACAACAACTATGGTTCATTCTGGATTGCTCTTCCTTCTTATTGTTTTTCTCTAAGATTTCCCAGGCTCAGCCTTCTAGGGCCATAAGTGCAGGCTACCACCATTTGCTCTAGGAGTTTCTATGTGGAATCTAGGATCTGAACTCATGTCCTTCTGCTTGGGAGGCAGAGGTTTAACCCCCAAGCCATCTCCCCAGCCCCTTAGTGAAAGATCTTATAAAAAATAAGATTAAGAATGATTAAGAAAGACAGATAACAGTGACCTGCATGCACATGTGCACACCCACACGAACACCCCCACCCCCACACAAATACATATTCCCCCCCCTCACACACACAAGTACACACAGACACAGCATCTGTTGATACCTAATAAACAAATGGAGGCATGGCTCAACACATGGTATACCCTGCAAAAGACATTTCCTTCAAGAGAAATGAAGGGAGAGGTTACACCAAGCCATGGAGCCGAGTGACCACAGACAGAAACTATTAGTCAGCATAGATATGTCCTCCTTCTCAGGTGATATGGTCAAGGACTTGCTTATAATGACAGAAAGCTGAAAGTATTATTTATCCATCCAGAGACTAATCTGTTGATGAGATCTGAACCCTGATGATGTGGCTACTTTATCCCACTACTGGACACTTGCATTCAGAACTAAGTATTCAACATGTGACTCTTAGGGAAACATTTCAGATATAAACCATAAGAGGGGAATGTTCTCTTTCCATTGCAATTGTTGTCATTTCATGTTAAACTTACATATTTAACACTATAAATTATTACCAGACTTCATATACAACCATCTCTTCAATTAAATGTCTTTACATCCTTGAAAATACCTACAATGGCTCAGAGGGTAAAGTGCTGTCTGTATAAAAATGAGGACTTGAGTTCAGATCCATGTTATCTAGTAAAAGTTGGGCAGAGTGTCTATAATTGTGGACCTGGAGTGGGTTGGAGGCAGTTGGATTGAAGTGGCTTACTGTCCATCAATTCTAACACAAAGAAAAAACTCCAGATTCAGTGAGAAACTTTGTCTCCAAAAAATCAAGACGGAGAGTGGTAGAGGAAGATACCTAATGTTGACCTTTGACCTTTACATACATTCTAATATTGACCTCTGACATGCACACACGCACACACACACACACACACACAAATACACACACAAACACACACACATACATCTATTGCCTTTATGAATTCAAATAACATCTTTCAAGTGTTTACCTGTATCTATACACAAATGAAAATTAAGTACTTTCAGTAAAGTTATTTACGTCTTTCCTGGCTAAACAATACACAAAAACTCCAGGCTAGGTTAATAACTCTGAATTATTGTTTTGTTTGTTTGCTTTTATATAAAATGGTTACTATGTCCATGAGAGGTGATAATGTTCACAGATCACTGATTTCGACTTTTATCTAAAAAGAAAGACCAGGTGTGTCTGATTATAACCCCCTGGAAACACAGCCACATATTGTTGACCTAAGGCATCTATAGTGAATGAAAGCCAAGAATGTGTTTCTAAGAACCTACTGGAACACTCAACCAAATGCATAAAACAGACAGATAGATCTTGTTGCAATTACATTCTTTCAGAACTTGACATCCACAATACAAATGGACATCTTTTCCTTAGCTCTGTATTTAATAGGTAATTATTCTTTCCTATAAATTAGTCAAGATAAATATTGCTGCAATAACATAACAACAGGCAGATGGTAATACCCTTTATCAAGTTACATGATCTTCAGGGAGCCAAATCATTTTTTTTAAAAATCAGAATATTACTGTCTAGACTAAACAGAAATGCAGACTATAAATGTAGGAACAGCAGTCTTTCTTGATGTGGGCTAGTCCCAACACCAACAGCCACACATAAATAATGAGCTCTTAAGGGTTGTTAAAAAAGACTCAGTAAATGGACTATAAGTTTGATTTAATTTTTATCAATGGTTAGATGGTCATGCAAGCTAGTGGCACGTGTACTGTAGAACACAGGATTCCTTACATGGGATAACTCCTGATGTAAATAGTATTATGCAATTATCTTAGTGTATATAAGCATAAGGTGCATGTGATTGCTTTAATTCATTTATTTAGTTTGTGTGTGTGTGTGTGTGTGTGTGTGTGTGTGTGTGTGTGTGTGTATGATACAGTTCTTGGGAACCTTATGTTGTTGACAAGATGTATCAGGTAATCAAACTGAAGAGAGTCAGGTTCATGTGGACTCGTTTTCAAAAGTCTCTGTCCATGGTCACTTGGTTGCATGGCTTTGGGCTTGGGATAAAGCAGAGTTGTGGCTAGACCACATGGTGGGACGCAACTGCTAACCTCATGGTAGACAGGAAGTAGACAGAAAAACAGAAAAAGCTGAGACAAGGTACGTCCTTCCAAAACATGCTCTACTGAATTCCTTTCAAACTTCATGTATGAGATGCATCATTTTACAGCAATGTCAACAAATTTTGAGCCCATTGATGCACTAGTCCACTAAGTAGGCCAGAATCCTTGTCATCCAATCTCTTCTAAGAACATCAATAGTCAGGGACCAAATGTTCAACACATGAATCTTTGGGGCCATTTTATATTAGACTCATGGCAACATTTAAAAATAAAAACAGGGGCTCATTGGATAAAACACTTGCTGTGTAAGCATGCGGACCAGAGTTCTGATCCTGTGCCCCATGTGAATGCCAAGGAGGCATCATGGCCCACCTCTAATTATAGAGCTCAGGACCCGAACATGTTGGCTAGCCAAACTAGTGTCAAATGGTCAGTTATGTGCTCAATGAGATACTTTGTCTCAATACATCAAGTATAAAATGATGGGGAAAGATAACTGTCATCATTAGCTTTTATATGCATGCACAGCTCCCCCCATAATGCATCAACACACAAGTAGACATGTCTATGTACTTTCATACCATTCACACACAAAACAAATAGATTAATAAAAATAATCACATGAGTCTTATGTACATGCACACTAAGAAAGATGAGGTTGAAAACAGTTTCAAGCCATGGTTCAGTTTGTATATTAACAAGCAGCTGCTTGCTCATGAGAGATTTGCAATGCTTCTCTCTGTTTCCTCTTCTCTCTCTCTCCCTCTCTCTCCCCCCTCTCTCTCTCTGATAGTTAAACCTGGGTGTCAACTTGACACACCTGGCATTAACTAAGTTCAGCTGAGACCACCTGAAGAGATTATACGGATACTACAAGACCAGCCCTAGATCCTATCTGAACCTCCATAGATCCCATTGGAACCTTCCAGTAGTGGACTACAGAAAAGTAGATACGGAACAGAAGACAAAGAAGGAGAAGAGATAGAGGAAGAGAGACTCTCTGTAGCTGTGCTAGGAATTGCTCTTCCAGCCTATTGGTTTCTTTGCTCCTTCGACCTTCCAGCTCTCCAATCCTCCAAGTCTTCAATGTAACTATAGACTCTCTAGGAATCACCAGTTTTCAGGTATCACCCACTGGACTACTGGACTGAGCAGCTACTGGCAGCCATTGTTGTACTACCCTGGTTATACTGGCTATATCTTGTAAACCAACTCATACATTCCATATATATATACATTATATATATTCATTCTGTTGATTCTGTAACTCTAGAGAATCTGACTAATACACTATCTGTCTGTCTGTCGGTCTATCTATCTATCTATCTATCTATCTATCTATCTATCTATCACACTCAGACAGCTGCCTGCAAAAAGCATTTTCATTGCTTCCTAACTTTATCTTGATGCATTTAATTTTTGGCTGAATTTCAAAAGTTTAACTTTAAAATTAGCAAAACCATGCATCTGCCTTCAAATATCCATGTCTTCATCCTTGACATCTTCGAATGTGCTGTGTCCTATGTCTGCTTAGTCTAAAGTCTTATTGTCTCCAAAGTTCAAACGCTGATGTCTTGATCTTTTAAGCCTCATGATGTGGCTATGTTTTGAAGATGGGATTTCTTAAAGAGGTGATTTGACCTAAAAAGAGGTTACTCAGGTGGCCCTTATACAATAAGATCAGTGTTCTTGTGAAAGACTGAGATACAGGCACATGGAGAGGAATGACCCTGTTAAAGTTACTCTTTCTGTTGCTGTGAGACAATGCTCAGACTCAAGCAACTTAAAGGGTGAAGAGGGAGATTTATTTGGCTTATGGCTCCAGAGGGAAGACATCATCCATTAAAGTGAGAATTCCACACAAGAAAGCAAAAGCTAGAGGTTTCTCACATTGTCATGGAGGCAAAGAGAGAGAACAAGCAGCAAATTAATAGCAGATTGCTACAGGAAGCAGGGTGGGGCTAACCAAATGAAAGGCCCACCCCATGTGGCATCCCTTCTAGCAAGGCTCCACCTCTAAAGATGCAATAAGCTTCTCAAGCATTAATACAAGTAAGGATGCAGACACATAAGCCTCTGTGGGATGACTCACATTCAAACCATGACAGACACTGTTGCAGCTCGCCTGCATGGTTGCTGATAAATCATCAACCATCAAACGGCTTAAGGGCACAAGGGGTTTATTCTCTTACAATAGACTGGTTACAGTCTGTAGTCCATCTTGATGGGAGAGCATGCACCAACACCAGGGCTGAGGGAGCTGGCCACACCATCTCTACATAATGGCTGAGAGAGGATGATCCTTACTTACTAGACCAGCATGTCTGGCCAATTGTACACAAGAATGCCACTTTCTCAACCAGCTCTCTGTATTTTGTTCAAGGGCCTAGTCCCACCCACCATGGGCTGGGCCTTCCCCGTTAGCTAGACAATCTCCTGCAGATTTGCTCTGGGCTTAACTCAACCACTAATTCTCTACAAATGTGCTCAGAGCTCAAACCCTCAACTGTCAAGTTGACACCTGTGTCGAGCCATGACAGATGCTATGAGTACACAAGGAGGAAACAGGGTCTACAAGCTCAGGACTCAAGCTTGCACGCACTCTCATCCCACACTACATGCACTGCTGGCTGCCTCACTACAGGCTCACTGCAGTGAGACCAGGCCCGTCCAAACTTGCACAATGCCTGATATATCATCATCCCCCCATGGACCAGCAAAGAGCTGAGGAGAAATAAGAACACAGAGAATACCCTTCACCCATACTTCTGTACATAACCCCAAGAAACCTACTAGTTCTCCAATTCAACATTGGCAAAATCATCACTTTGTTCTGTTGATTGGTTTCTTGTGTGGATGAGTTGACATTTATTCACGTTTCCTTGGAACAAGTCTCACATAATACATTCCCACTGCTAAGAGACACACCTTTCTGTACAGATATACTTAGATTGTTTTTATTCTTTGTGAATAATGAGATAATAATGAGAGTTGCTAATGTGCACAGGGACACACATTATTGTTTATGGAGACCTTGAACTAATTTGTGGTATAACTCTCGAAATCTTTGATATTCTTAAAGCAGATAGAAAGATGACTAAAAGTATAAGTTGCAGGCCAGAACCTGATGTACTTCCAAGGATTTCAAGAAACTGTAAGCAGCTCTTCAGGGTAAAATAATATTTTTGTCAATGACCCAACTCTGAACAACCAAGAATGACTGCAGGGAGAATTTCCAAAACCTCATGTACATGCACACACAACCTTAATAAATCTTATAAATCTCTTCAGTTACCACTCGCAATTCTTTGTTCTTGGTCTTGTATGAGAAAGACACAGTATTAGTTACAGCAAATTAGTGCCAACTCCACAGACCCCAGTTGATTTTTATTTCCCCCTGGGGTTGACTCATGGCTTTCCAAGTCATACTTCTTTCCTTCTGTTTATTTCTTAGCAAGTTAACATACCATAAATATTTAAATCTAATTGTACCTTTGTGCTTCTGTGGTTCACAAATAGCCTTAAGGATGCATTACACTTTAGGTTCCTAAGAAAGAAAAAAAAAGTAAAGCTTCCCCAAAATCATTACTCATGATTTTCACCAGCAATCTTCAACTACACAATTTATCACCTACCCGTTACATGATTTATCATAATTTGTTCTGCAGATATTGATTTCATTTCACACGCATTTCAGGAAAATGTCAAAAGTCTGCTTAGAAATAAGTGGGAAGGAATTACAATCTGAAGGGGGAGATATGCATGTAAGAGTTGCAAGATATGGCGGATAGACTCCTAAGAATTCAACCATGCAAGGAAATATGGAAAAGCATGCAGGAAAAAGTAAAAAATCAGGGATAGAAAGTTATTCCTGGGAAATATGGACTTGCTCTTGCAGAACAAGTTAGAGATCTACAGAAACCTTTCAAGATAAATGACAGCTCATGTGGTGGTAATATCAAAAGAAAATACTGGAAAGTCCTAATGCATTTAGTACTTTCAGAATTTTGACAAGAAAAAGAAAATACATAAGTAGCAGAGAACATAAGCATGGTGACCAGATAGAGTAAAATAGAAAGTAGGGAAATAACACTGCACAGGAATTCCTTGACCATACTGGCTGGTCAGGCTATGAAGACAGTAGATCCTAAAAGTGGAAACTCCCCTAGTAATCTCATGGTGTCGATTTGATTTGATTTGCATAAAATGTGCTTTGATTTACACAAAATCCCCAGTGGTTGCTGAATGCTTCCATAACCCTTGAGTTGGGGTCATGTAAACCTGGTGTATTTCAGAGATTTCTTGAGACTGTGGGGTATTTAATTCAAGAGTCTTAAGAAACTTATTGCAGAATGGAATTTTTCCACTCACACAATGCTATGTAGAAAAATATATTTGACAAATGTAACTTTAGATGAATTTATCACTATGCAAAATCATAGTGCACTTATACAAACTAAGATGGTGTATCATCAATAGAAGATACAATTGTATGTGTATGTGGAGAGGAGGAAGTTGTATTAGTGGGGATAGGCATAAAAACCAGAGGTCAGAGCTGGAGAATATGGCTCATGGGTTCAGCTTTTCTCTCTCAAGCAGAAGGTCATGAGTTCAGATTCCAGATTCCATGTAAAAGCACCAGGCAGAAATGGCAGCAACAGCCTGCACATCTGGCCCTAAAGGACAAAGCATTCAGAAATCGCAGAGCAATGCAATAAGGAGGTAGAAAGATAAAGAGTTATTGCTAAAGTCACCCTTGGGCCTCTATAAGAACACATAGTGCCCCGTTCTACCTACACACACACACACACACACACACACACACACACACACACACACACAGAGGCACCTACACACATGCAAAAAATAGTAAATGATACCAGGTGTTTATCCTTAATCATGATCCACTTTATTTTTTGATACAAAGAAGAATTTTCTCTCTTCAATAACAGTGTAAGAAATGGGGTGGAACCACACCTGGAGAAAGATTGTTGGACTATGTTTAGTTACCTATATATCTTTCCTTCTCTTATGATTTAAACAAGTTGACTTGAATGTCTCTTTTCCCAATATAAATAAATTTCCCATAATAAATAAATTTCTTTTTCCTGCTTCTTAACCATGAAAAACTGAAATGAAGTACATTAGAGTTACTCATCTCTGCTGCTATGAGATAGTGCTCAGATAAGCAACAGGGCATGTGTCATAGTTAGATACCTTGTCAGCTTGGCAAGGTTTGATATAGAACATATTTGTAGAGAAAATAGTAGTTGACTTCAGTCCTCAGTAAACCTTCAGGGGAAGGTCTGATTGATGATGAGGTCCAGCCCATGATGGGTGGAACTAGTCCATGGGCAGGTGAATAAGATGGAGGGAGCTGGTTGAGAAAGTTGACATCTTTTTGGTATAGTTGGTAAGATGTGCTGGTCTGGCAAGTGAAGATAGACCCTCTCTCAGCAATCCTGTGGATATAGTGTGGCCAGTTCCTTGGTGTTGGTATGGATTGTCCTGCCAAGCTGAAGTAAGAGCTGTAACTGGACTATCATAAGAGAAGATAAAAATCTACTGTTCTCCTATAAACTGTTTGCTCATAAAGTTATTAGCAACAGTGCTGGCAAACTGCCACAGCACGGCAGGTGCCTGAATCTGGAGGCAGCCTATGCCGTGCCCATCATGGAGGCAGAGAGAGCAAGCAGCAGACTACACAAACAGACTGTTAGAGGAAATCTGGTGGAGCTACCCAACCTCAAGGTCCACCCCCTGTGACTTGACTTCCTCCAGCAATGCTCCACCTCCTAAAGGAACCACTTCCTTCACAATCATTGACAGTTAGGGATTTAAGCACATGAACCAGTGTGGTACAATTCACGTTCAAACCATGGCATGATATGTGGCCAAACCAGAAGTATAAACCTAAGTCTAGTGTTATGGTAACTGTTAGAAAATATATTAAGTATGAGAAATGTAAGACTGATTCCCCCCAGACATACATCCAAAAATGTTGCTACCGTAATGATTTGCCCCTCTCCAGGTTGCAGAAGGAAAAGCAGCCCAGCCCACCCATTTTATTTTATTCTTGTGCTTTATTTTATTGTGTAAGACGTTAAAGGGAAAGACAGAGCCATTCATGATGTGTGGGAAAAAGCCCCATGCCTGAGAAGCACAGGCTCATAAATGTGTCTTGTTTCTAAAGGTACAAGATCCACACAGAACTTATTATGCATCCCAACATGAATACCTCAACTCCCACATGACAACCTTTCCTTTGAGTGAACGTAGATTCAAATAATAGCTTAGCACCAAGGGAAAATGCCATGTAGATTTAGTATTTTGAAATTTGATCTCTTTTTTTCTTTTTTAATATGGTGGATATCGGGGGAGGGAAGGTTTTGTGAGCATAATGCTAGGCATGTACTTAAATTGGCCTTCCCCTGCCATTGCAAATCCCTTCAATATGATATTCATATTACCCTCATTGAACTGTGAATTCTCTCAGTATGGCATTGACAAGTATGGACTGAGGAAACATTTTTTGAGCCCAGAAATGTAAATTAACCAGATCACTATGAACTCAGGCACTTTGCATACAATGAGACATAAACTCCCTGTGACAAATGATTAGTGACAAAGTCAGCTATCTCTTCATTAAGAATGCAGCTAGATTTGAAAAAAGATGGAAGTGTGTCAGAGGTCTCTCATACATTACTGTCCTTGGCAAACATTACTGTTGTCTAGTTTAACCCTTTGTTATGAGGGTCGACTTTGTGTTCTGTTGCTTTTTTTTCTATGATTAAAACTGTAAACATATGAGGTATATGTAAGTGGCATGGTACTATGCATGCATGCAGTTGTACTAAGATGCAAATTGAAAATACTTTCATGACACTGAAAAAGTTGAGTTTCTGAGAATAATAGTATTATTGCCCACCCTTGCTTGCAAATAAATAAATGACTATAAACTCCTGATTGGTTATGATAGCACACAATTCCACTGGGAATTTACAGGCAAGTCAAACAACCAGAACAGAATGGTGGCACTTCTTGAGAGTGATGAAACAATTATGAGGGTGATTTTTTTCCCCCAAATGGTTCACCAAGATAGTTGCTCTTTTTAATTTTAATTAGGATTCATTATGGCATTTTCCAAACAGGATTGGTTTTGTTAGCTTCTCATTTCTTTATTCTTCCTTCCTTCTCCTTCTAGTAGCTCTGAATGCCCCCTCATTTTCTCACAACCTATGATTCTGCTCTGTAGCTTTATAGTCTGCAACTGAATCACTGCTCTTTATTCACATAATTATAAATATTAAAAGGTAAACTTGACACATAAAGGAGAATACATGTGTGTATGTGTGTGTGTGTGCGTGTGTGTGAGGCTGGGTTACCTCATTGATTATACAGCTGTTCCTTTCCTGGGCACATACCCAGAAAACTCCGTATTCCAATTGAGAGATACTTAGACATCCAAGTTTAGTGCTACTCTGTTCACAATAACAAGGAGAAAGAAGCATCTGAGATGTCCATCAAGACAAGAATGGGGAATGAAAATGTGGCACATATGCACAATGGAATTCTACTCTGCTATTAGGAGAAAAATGAAATTTGCATGAAAATGAAGGGAAGTGGAGAATACCATATTGATCAAGGTTACCTGGCCACCAGTGTATTTTAAAATTGTTACTTGTGATGCAGGTACAATGTAAGCTGCATTGAATAAGGAATTACTGAAAGCAAGCCATCTTTTTAAAAAATTATCCTATCATCTTTGACAGGAGGGAACGTGGCTTGCTAGGAATGAAAAGAAAGAGAAAAAGTAAACTTAAATATAACCACAACCCTAAAAAGAACATGCAACATGATAATATAGTGCAAGAAAACATCAGGACATACTGTCTCTAGTTACAAACCAAGGTGGACAAGATGTGACCAGTTTTAGGGTCAGAATTCAATTGCATTCTGGGATGCATGACATGAAGTCTTTCTATGTAGTAGAAAGAATGAAAAGATGGCTGACTTGCTGTAAGGCAAAGAGGATCAGAAAGGGCGGATAACTGATTTCACACGTTGCTTTTGAAACTGAGGAAGGAACAGGTTTTTGAAATGTGTCACTTGGATTTGAGTATGCTAGATGAAGCTGGGTTTCAAGTGTTTGCTTTTGCATCAGAAATAGAAGATTGGGGAAAATTTTCTCTTTGGTCTTCCTATTTATCTATTGATCTATCTGTCTATCTATCGCCTATCTACCTACCTATCACCTTCCATCTATCATCTTCTATATGAATCTCTATATCTCTTTTATTCTTTAGTGTTCTATCATCTATCATATTGTATTTATCTATCCATCATCTTCTGTTTATAATTTTGATCTATCTATCATCTTCTAAGTATGATTCTGTCCACAGATCTAACAATGTATCTATCACTTATGTCTGTATTATTTTTATCTACATATAAATTTCCACTTAACTATCACATCCATATGTTATCTTCTATCTAGGTATGTATCTTTCCATGTATGCATCTATTGATTTGTCTATATTGTCCTATATGTATTATATTCCGCCAGTCATCTATCACACATGAATGTCTATCTATTATCTATCTATATATTTATCTATCATCTACCTATTAGCTATTACAAAACATGCATTTATTATCTATACTCTATCACCCTCTATGTATCTATCATTTGCTTTTATCTATCATGTTTATACAGTAATATATGTATGATGACATATTATCCATCTTACATTAATCATCTATTATTTCTTTATCTGTCTATCAATTTATCTACCTATATCTATTTTCATCTATCATCTATCATCTACTATTTATTAATATCATCTATCCATTTATCATTTATCTATCATCTATATCTCTTTATTATCTATGTGTCTATCTGATGATCATCTATCTATCATCTATCCTTCAATCAATCATCTATCATCTATATCTTTATCATCTATCTGTCATCTATCTATCATCTGTTGGAATCAATCATATATTTATAATCTACTGTTTATTTATCATCTATTTATGTATCCATCCATTATTGTCATCATTTGAAATGTGTCCCCTACAGTTGGGTCTTGTCTCACAACAACAGATAAGAATAACCAACACAATCATCTACCAAACTAATAATTACTTAAGTAGGCTTGAATTCTCACATCAACAGAGCATACACATGTATATGGTAATACACTGGTGTGTGTGTGTGTGTTATATGTGTGTGTTTTGCTGCTTCTGTATGTGTTCATGAGTAAATGGAAATAAGAAAGGGAGATGAGAAAGAAGGAGACAGAGACAGAAATGGAGGGTCAGGATAGAATGAAAGTGAATAATTCATGAAGGTAAATAAAAGCACTCCTGCTAATTCAATTTTAACGCTAAGCAAGCAAATCCAAATTTTGGTAGCAAAATTCTACAGCTAAATTGAAAAAAAAAATGCTGGTATGTATCTGCAGCAAATAAGTCATGTTTTAAAAGATTTCTGTTTTGACATGTTTCCATGTCTCAGGGCTGCATTCCTTAGACATGAAATACAAAAGATGGCCAGCGACAATTGAGTGCCTAGGGGATATTTTCCTCCCTTATTTGAAGACAGCAGAAAAGAAATGGGCATTGAACATCTGCCACACCTTGTACGACTTACAACAGGTCTTAGCTCCTGCCTCACTCCCTTGGGCTGGGAATTCCTTCTTGGGTCATCATGGCTGCCATTGTAAAACCTTACCTTCCTGACCCAGAAGAGCCATCTTTAGTACCTGACACTGTACCATCAAGGCAATTGCAGGAATCAAAGTGTTTCCTTCTGAGGAAATGTTGAGTTAAAAGCATTCTCATTTAGATAGGCCTTTATTTAAATTTCCATTCATTATTTCCTGTGTTCATGTCATAGTATTTGAAATCTCTGATGAGAGGGCTCCAAGTTTTCCATTTTCAGAAAGAAGCAAAAACTGTGAGATCTGATGAGAAAATTTGCCATGGAAAATTTGAAGGGCTGAACCAGGAAGAGATAGAAAGCAAAATGACTACTATTGTTAAGTAGATAAGCTCCATTAGCAAATCAAATCTGGATTATAAGAGAGGCATAACTTGAGGACAAGGTCCTCAGAAAAGTATCCTATCCATAAAAATATACATCCTTTTGGAAGGAATGAGTTAAACTTCTAATTGAAAGCTCTGTTACTTCTCCAAAGAAAGGCCCTCCAAAATTTTTGCCTACAGTCAGTACAGAGAAGCTGATCCAGCTGAGAATCAACAGGGCCAGTCTGCAACACTATAGCAGAAGTTGGCAACATTGTCCATGTGGTACTAGGGTCAGTTTGTTCTGTGGAGTTAAAGCCTGCTTGCCATTGAGAAGTGAAAATGTTACAGATGACAGAGGCAATGTGGGACATCTGCCAAGGATAACTAGGGATCATGGGCAAAGTCAGTCCAAGAAGATGAGGTGTTCTATAGGCAGCTGCATTGAAGGGGCAGAACCCAAGCCCTTTGGAACTGAGATGATTTCACTGAGAAGTTCATCTGTTGGATTTGGAGCTGCAGGATTTGAAGTTTTCCTGCTAGCTTTCCGACTTGTTATGGAACAATATTTTCTGAATATATCCTCATTCTTCCCTTTTGGAATAAAAATGTTTATTCTGTGCTAGTACTTGTTGGAAGTATGAAACTTGTCTTTTGATTTTATAGGAGGCTTTGGACTTTAGACTTTCAGACTGTGTTGGGATTACTGATGCAGTCTGTGTTGGGACTTTAATGTTGGCCTGAATATGGTTTGCATAATGAGATGGCAATGATCCAAGGGTGGAATGTCATGATTTGAAATGTGTCCCCCACAAACTCATGTGCTTAGGAAGGCCATTGCACCTTTAGGAGGTAGAGACTTGTTAGAGCAAGGCAGTCCAGTAGCTCTCAGCCTCCCAGATGGATGTGACTTAGCAAGTCTCCAGCTTCTGTCATCATCCATGCAAAGTTTTATCTCCCCTTCAGAACTGTAAACTGAATAAATCTCCCTTTCTTCCTTAAATTTCTTGACTTTGGGTGTTCTGTAACAGCAACACAAAGAGTAGCCAGTACATTATCTATCTATCTATCTATCTATCTATCTATCTATCTATCTATCTATCTATCTATCTATCTATCTATCATCTATCTATCTATCTATCTATCTAATCTATTTATCTATCTATCTACCTATCTATCTAATCACATATATCTATTGTTTATTTATAATCTATCTACTACCTACCTATTTATTTATCATCTATTGTTCACTTATAAGTTGTCTATCTACCGATTTATCTATTGCCTATCTAGAATCTATTGTCTATAATCTACATACCTACCTATTTATCACCTATCTGTCAGTTATCTATTATTTATCTATATACAACAATCTTCAACCTACTATCTATATATATCATCTGACTACTATCCATTTATCATCTAGCTAGGTACATAGCTGTAATGTATCAATCATTTAGCAAATCACCTACCTGCCATCTACATATCTAACATCTATCTTTTTTCTTTTTATCTATGTATATTATCTCCCTCAATTATCTTCTTCTATCATTCTATTAGCTACATACACATCTATTTCTCATCTATCTGCTGAACAACCAGTAAACAATTATCCATTTATCTATCATCATTTCTATATAATGTGCATCACCTATGTGTATATATCTATGAATCTATATATTTTGTTTCTCTATGTATCTACCTCATATCTGTCAATGAATCATCTATGTAGTAATCATTTATCTATATTTCTATCTTTTTATCATCGATCTATGCATGTCATATATTTATTATTTATCATCTACATATTCATTATCTACCATTTATATGCTATCATCTATAATGTATCTATGATTTAAATATATCCTCCATCATACACCTATCTATTCTCTATCTCTATCATATATCTATGCTATAATTTTACATTTATTTGTTTTGATATGAGTGTATGGATGTATGCCAGAGGGCACTTTAGTGAACATGACTCAAGTCCCAAGGGTAGACTTGGGAATCATCACGGAGGGCTTGACTTCCTTATTGCTTGGCTCTCAAGCCTCCCATGTACTGCTTTCCAAGGCTCAAGGGCAAGCTGCTGCCATTTTTATCCAACATTTTTATATAGGATCTGGGATCCAAACTCAAGTCTTTCTGTTTATGAGGCAGAGGCTTTAGCCCCTCAGCCATCTCTCCAAGCCAATCATTTTTAAGGACACTTATTATATTTTTATTTTCCAATTCTTAAGTATTACTGAATATATAAATAACAATATATAGCAGTTATTCTTGAAATGTTATTTCCCTATAATTTAGGACACCCTGTATAAAATATTGTTCTTTAAATACCACCAATTCTTCATAGAACAACATGCATTAGTCATCTATTGGTATGTAGGCCTCAGTATATTATTAATTGGTATTATTAAATACTGATTATTCCATAGCATATGTGGTTCAGAAATCCAGACCTAATCACTTGGTTCTATTGAACTTTGATCAGCAGATGATCATAGTCTAACTGTATTCAATCTGGGAAAGATGCATTCTAAGCTTACATATGTGGTTGTTGGAAGTGTTCATTTCATAGCAATCTGTGGGAGTGAGGTACAGAATTGTTCATGGCTTGCCTAACAAAGGTCTCCAGTAGTTGCTGGGCAGTTGGGATAACATAGACTGGCAGCTCATTTTATCAGTGTGATCAAATTTTGCCCTTCACAGGCTCATATGTTTGCACCTTTATCTGGCATTAATGTTTGGGAAAGTCGTGGCACTTTTAAGATGTGGAGCTTTGCTGAAGGAAGGCAAATCACATGGGGAAGACCTTGAGGTTTGGTAGCCCAGCTCTGCTGCATGTGAGTTTGCTGTTGCTCTGTCTCTCTGCCTCCTGATGGTTATAGTGATCTAAGTAAGCTTCCAACTTCTGCCTTTAGCCATGGCTTTGGCTATATGACTCCCACCATAATGGACTACCTCTCCTCTGGAATTGTAAACCAAACAAATAGCTCTTTTTCTCTTAACTTGTGTGTGAGTGCTGTCTCCCGGGAATAAAAGAACAATTTAAATAGATATATAGAGTGATATTCACCAAATCTTATAGCTTAATCTGGGAATGGGGTTTGTAATTATTACTATTGACTGTCTCTTTGACAGAATCTACAGTCTCCTAGAATACATAATTGTAAGTATGTCTTTGAGGGTAAGTGTCTAGATTGGGCTCACTGAGGTAGAAAGACTCATCCTAAATGTGGATGGTGCCATCCCATGAATTGGGGAGGTAGACTGAATAAAAAGGAGAAAGTGAGCAGAGCACCAGCATTCAATGCTCTCTGCTTCCTGACTGTGGATGCCACTTGACCAGCTTGCCTTCCCCGCCATGATGGATGGCATCCTCCAACTGTGGGCAATTTTTCCCCTCTTAAATTGCTTCTGTCAGGTTTTTGGTCATAGCAATGATAGAAAGGGATAATACAGTATTTATGAATTTATTTCTGGGTCATAGGTCCAGAGGCTTCCAATGAGCCATTCTCCTCTCATTAATACAATATGTACTTACAGATTTGCATTTACTTTGGCAAGGTTAGAAATGCAAGTTGCCCCCCTCAGATTCATGTGTTTGAATCTTTAGTTGTTTGAAAGGTCACGGCACCTTTAGGAGGTAGAGCCTTCCTGGAAGAAGACAATCACAGGAGGTGGGCCTTGAGGTTAATTAGTCCTGTCCTACTTGAGTGAGTCTGCTCTTGAGCTTGCAGCAGCTCTCAGTCTTCTTAATGGGTTTGACTTAGGCTGCCTTCAGCTTCTGTCAGCCAGCCATGTTTTTTCTACTACAGTGAACTGTACCTCCCTTCTGGAACCATAAGCTGAATAAGTTTCTTCTTTCTCCCTTTAAGTTGCTTGAGTTTGAGTCTTGTGTCACATCAACAGACAAGAGTAACTGCTACACACTTCAATGCATGTAGCTCACATTTATGCACAAAGACCAGGAGGTGACCACTGCGAAGCACCAGAGTGAAAGTTGCTCTATGCCATTTTTGCAAGTACATATGATCCTTGATGTTATTGCAACCTTACAAACAGATGATAATTTCTCAATGTCACGAGACAAATATACATTTGATTCAGTTCATCAGCCAATCATCAGAGCTGTGAAAATTATCAGAATCCAAGTGAAATCACTCATGTTAAATACTGGGAAGAACAGTGAATGAAATCCAAGACATGAGAAGAAGGGAATTGTAGGAATGTATGCTTGATAAAATGGAATTATTACAAAAGACTTTTACAGAACTACAATCTTTCCCAGATATTATTTTCTGGACATGGCAGTGCTGTTTTATCCCTCAGTTCACTGCAGCTATGCATATTTCCACAAGACTTGTTCTGTTTCTCTAGTGAATGGTTTTCCAAGACAGCAGATTTCACCCCTCAGCTGCGTTTGAATCATCATAGAGAGGAAGGTTTATCTCAAGTCTCCACAGAGCACTAGACTTGTATGATATAACAATACATCTCTTGCACTTCTTCTTGACTTTTATCTTTCAGGTGTCAGTTCAGAGTCTTGATCTAGAAAGGTCTATCAGTCCCTAAGACATATCACCAAGGTCTACTCCATTCCTTTTGAATCACTGCTGTGTCTTTAAAAAGGTCTGGCAATTCTCTGGACTACATATGTAGTTCACAGTGCTTGCTTACCATGAGTGGAAACTTGGTTTGAATCTGAGAATCACCACAAGAAGGATGTAGAAAACAGTTTGGTGGGTTGGCAACATAGCTGAGTTCACAGGGTGTCCGTTCACCTAACAGCATCCTGAGTTTGAATCTGCATAAACCAGATGAAGTAAAAAACATGTATAATGTCAATACTCTGGTGATGGAAATGGGAAGATCATAAATCCAGAGTCAGAGTCAGCAAAGTGATTATTTCTCAAACAGAGGACTTGAATTTGATTCACAGGATCCACATAGAAAAAGACAAGCTGAATCATGGTGGTAAATACTTGACACTCTAGAGCTGAGAAGATGGACACAGGACAATCCCTGGGCTCACTAGCCAGTCTGTATGCCTAATTAGTGATTTCCCATGAAAGATTCTGTCTCGAAGGTTGTGAATCACCTTCCTGAGAATAGTGCATGACATTGACCTCTGTCAGTCACATAAACATGCACATACAGATGTATGCTTCTCTAACAACAGAAGTGTGAACTCTCCTGATTTTATGCTTTGTCATAGATTTTTACATCCATCATCACACTCAATTTGATAATATTTTCAGTGTTACGAAAGACATTTTTTTGTCTTCCTCTTCATTAGTCAGCACTTTCTAAAAGACTTTACATCTAACTTGAATAATAAGCAATAATTTAGCTTCTCTTCTGTGTTGATATCAATGTCCTTATTACAGATGTGTGTGTGTGTGTGTATTACAAGAAGGAACTTAGGAATGTTTGTCTATAGAGTATCAGGAATCATCCTGGATTGTTCTACTTCTTCATTGCTTTGCTCTGAGAGTTTCTCAGATTCTGCCTTCCAAAGCTAGAATTTCTGGCTGCCTCCAAATGTATTCTCTACATTTTTACATAAGATCTGGGTATCAGAACTCAGGTCCTTTCATTTGTGAGATAAAGACTTTAACTACTGTGTCACATCCCCAGCTCCATTGCAGACATCTTTTATGGATGAAATCTTGCAAGATTTAGTCTTTCATGAAGGTCTCTTTTCACTTAGGATTGGATTTTCAAAGTAGTTGATGCTGCATTGTTTATTATTCTGCCATTTCTATTTATAATCAAAAATACACACTGCACATACATACCACATTTGGTCATCTGTTGTTTTAAGTGGCTATGCAAGCTGTTTCCATCTGCAACAGTGGATTTTTATCCAACAGAAATTCACCCTGATGTTATGAATCATCCAGAGGTAGACTGACTTCCAATCAGGAAGGATAGAATTTGTGCATGATGGCAAAGTTCCAGGCCAAATTCTGACTTGTCCTGTCTCCCTGTGTGGTCTCACTGAATAAAACCATCACAGCCACAGGGAAGACCATTGTCCTCTGACTGTGAGTGACTTAAACAGTTACAAGCCCAGAGGCAGGATGTGAGTATGTTGCATGTCAGAACCATAGTATGTGTAAAATACAATATTACACAAAGAGAATCATTGAAAAAAAAGCCTGGGCTGGAGAGATGGCTCAGGGGTTAAGACTGCCTCTCAAGCACACGGTCCTGACTTCGGATCCCAGGCAGAAATGTGAGCATTCTGTACTACACTTCAGGCCCAGGAGGGCGTAACCTGGGAAACTCCAGAGTGAAGCAAAAAGAAGGTAGAAGCAATCCAAAATGACTCCTTAAGTCACTCTTGACTTTTCACAGGGAAATGCAGTGTCCTCTGAGACACACAAAACAACACAATGCATACATATATAAACAAAAATTAGAAAGCCAAACTATTTGTTGTGATTGCTTGTATGTTGATTAAATTCACAAACAAGATGATTAGGGGAATAAGGAGGGTTTATTCTCCATTCTCATTCTTGGTTACAGCTTTAATATAGCATGGCAGGAGAGCTCATACCACCAGGAGCCAAGGAACTGCCTACATCGTATGTGCGGGGTTGGCAAGACAAGCAAACCCTCTCACTTGCCAGACTATGAGTCTGTCCAAGTATGTTGAAGTATGTCAAAGTACTAAACCAGTTAACTCCATCTTATCCACCTGCCTAGGGAATGTTCCTACTTTCTGTGTGCTGGGTCTTCCCATATCAATTTGGCAGTCTCCTGTAGTCTGATTCAATGGCTTGTCTTTACTAGTAATTCTTCACAGTTGTGTCCAGAACACACAATTCAGTCGTGCAGTTGACACCCATATGTAACTAGCATATTACTCTCCACTGGCCCATGACCTTCCGGGGTCATCTGTTCTTAGCCTCCTGTCTCCACATGGAGGCATTGTGATCACAGACAAGTTCAACATTTATATGTGTTCTAGGGATTTGAACTCAGGCCCCCATACTTGCACTCACAGCACACTTCCCCACTAAGCCGTTCTCCTCAGCCTAAAAGGATGGATGTTTTTAACATCATAGTAGATATTTCAATGGATCTCAGGCTCTTAGTTCTTTCCAGTTCTTTCCCAAGTTTTAGGAAAATTAAAGCAGGTTTGTAAAGTTCATTTGACACTTGAATAGAGGTATGAATGATGGTTATGTGAAAAAATATATAACCCTTATAAAAGCAACTCATTAAAGTAAATGAAAATTGTATTATCGCCCTGAGGGTAATGATTCTAGATTCTTGGGTGTCTCTCCTGCCAAATCTCTAAGTCAATTTTCCCCATCTAGTTTTCTACTGAAAATTGTTATCTCCTGCCCCCATCTATCCCCAGGAAGTTGATTTATTACTCTGTATGCACAAGTATTTGTTTCTTCATTTCATCCTATATCACAAACATTCCACATTACATCAGCTTCTGAAAAATTGGTTTACAGTTGAATGTCTGTGTACATCAGCACATATGCGCATGCAGCTATAACCCCCTGAATGTGTGGTGTATGATTAGCACAACACTTTAGCAGGAAAGCACCCAACCCATGCACTCGAGTGTTATCTGTTCCTGTTGGTGAGACTTCACAGCTTCTGAAATCTCTTGGTAGGAAGTGATTTTAAAAGATGACATATGCCATGTCACCAAAAAAACAACCTTCCTGCCCTGTGTGAACAGATTATAACAGACACAGGACTTACCGGCTGTTATGTTAGTAATAATATTTATGTTTATTACTGGTATCACATTTGTAAATCCAAATACTTATGTTAAATATTACTCTTGCCCTTCTGCATGCATGCTTATAGTTCATTAACAAGCATAGAAAGGCAATTGAGGCTGAATCTTTCAATTACTTTTTCTGTATATCACAAAGGGGATTTCTGCCAGTTAAAGCAGAACTCACAGATTTTTTTTTACACTTTTCATTATTCTCTTAGTGTTTCATACCTGAATATACTGAATTTGTAATATTTTGTCACCTTAATCCCCAACCCCATCCCTTTTTCTCTTCTGACAACCCTTCTCCTTTGCCTATTCTTTTCAAGTCTTTTCACATGCATGGCCTACTGGGCTTCATCTGGTTGGTCTTTGATAACATGTGCCTGAGCATTTGCTGGAACATAAATTATATGTAACTGAGAATGCCATTGAGAAAAGTACCTTGCCTTTCCTCCCCATCAACATTAGTCCTCATCAGTCTCTCAGAGTGATGTAGAGTCCCTTGAGATCTTTTCCCCTTCCATGGTGAAACAGTGACAGGAAAATTCCCATGTAGGTCTTACGGAAATTTGCATAGCTGTAGTGAATTCAAGGATGCAAAATCCCTATTATGTTCAAGACTTAGTCCCCACTTCAGGCTCTCAGGGTTTTACTGCCCTGCTTTTCTTTATGTTCCCTGAGCCTTGGAGTGGGGAAGAGGTAGCTTAGGTGTCTGGTTTAGAGCCGAATAATCCACAGTCGCTTATTTCTTGCACTTTGGCCTGTTATGTATTTCTGCAGAAGTAAACTTCCATTGCAGGAAGAAGCTTCACACTTTCTAAGAATTCTCCAATTCCTCTTTGTAGGTTCTCTGTCTCCTGGGTCAGGCTACCATTAGGATTACTCATCATGTTCGTGTATGTGTGTGTGTGTGTGCGCACGCGTGCGCGTGCATCACATTTACTTTCTTCTATTCACCAGTCTATTCACAAGCTCCCAGTTTCATCAATACCTTCAGAGTAAGCAATGTTTCTATAAATTTGGGCACACAGGTATCTCTATGATATAAATACTTGGACTCTTTCAGTGATATACACAGGAATGGTGTAGTTGGTTCACCTGGAAGGGTCCATATTCATCTTAGGTACTTTCTCTGTTGTTGATAAACAAAAAAGTTATGTGAGGAAGAAATTTAGTCTAAATCATGATTCAAGGGTATAGTCCATTATGGTGGAAAAGACATGGTGGCAGGAGGTTGGAGTTGTTTGCTACTTTATAACCACAGTGAGGAAGGAAAGAGTGACATACATATACATGCCCATGCTTGGTTCCCTTTCTCCTTTTATAAAGTCAAGATCTGGGAGAACAGTGCTACCTGTAGTAAGCATATCTTGCAAACTCATTTAACATAATCAAGATAATTCCACGGTCACAGTTACTCTGTATGTTGCTCTAAATTCATGACCAAATAGCTTTGAGGGGAACAAAGGAATTTATTCTCTTTTACGACTGTCTGGTTACAATTTTTCATCCAGCTTGGCCAGAGTGCACACCAATACCAGGAGCCAAAGGAACTGAGGACACCATATACACAGAACTGCTGAGACAAGGACAAACCTCACTTGCCAGACGAGCATGTCTAGCCAAGTGTACCAAAGGATGCACGTTTTCTCAACCAGTTCCTTCCATTTTATTTGTCTGCACAGGGACTAACCCTACCCCCCCATGGGCTGGGTCTTCCCTATCAATCCCACAATTCATCATGCTTGCTCAGGGCTGAATTCAACAACCAATTCTTTAAAATGTATCCAGAGCACTGAGCCACCTGTATGTATCTTACTAGGACACCCCTTGAGGGGTGTTTTCATCGTCTCTTATCACAAGTGATTGTTGAGCTTGTCACGGTGACAGTTAACACTAATAAGAATGAAGCGATATGCTGGCATATCCGAGGGACACTTAGCCACATCACTAAGAATTTTCCAATACCACAATACTAAAAATCGTTGAACTTCTTTTATAGATGGAGTAAGAGTCTTAAATTGGATTCACTCTCCAGAGTAAAACTATAAAGATTTAATATAAAGAATATCAACATCAGGTTGGTGCATTGCCAGACATGTGATAAACAATATGGGATATATATATATATATATATATATATATATATACATTTCTGAGCAACATTGTTCAAGTATGTTACACTAACACTTACCAGAGGGGGGGAAAAAGAAGAAATATTTTTTTTATAGCAATCAAACATAGAGAGTTCAGAATCTGCTGTTTTCATGTAAACCATGTGCTGATGCTTTGATCATTTGTCTTTGATGTCCTGAAACTCTGGGCTGGAGAGATGGCTCAAGTGTTTGACACAGAAGCAAAGTGACCCGTGTTCAAATCCCCAGCACTCAATTAAAGACCCAGGATTGCTTGTGCACCTCTGTTATCCTAGAGCTCACTGCCTAGCCTAATTGATGAGCTCTAAGTTCAGTGACAATCCATGACTAAGAAGGTAAGATATAGGGGAATTGAGGAAGACACCCTTCATTGACCTTTGACTTCCATGTGGTCACACATGCACCCACATGCAAATGTGCACACATCAATAGGAATATGTACATGCAATTTTCTTTTTTTTCTTCTTTTTAATTTCTACTCATAAAAACTTAACAGGTTCACCGGTCCCCCCCTCCCTCCAACCCCCTACCTCCCTGTGCCCCCTTCCCCTCCCCCTTCCCTCCCCATCTCCCAGTGCCTCCCCTTCCCATCCCCGGAGGATCCTTTAATGTGCATGCCAAATTCTCCTCTGGATCCTCCTCTCCGATGGGTGCAAGGACCCAGTGGCATTTGCCAGAACCCTTTCCTGTGTTCCCGTTAAGCATAGGAGCACTACTGAGGCTGTCAATCCCTTGTCTCTAAGGATCCTAGTGCCTTTAGCAAATGCTAGACTTTGTGGGGTCAATAGTGTGTTGGATATTGCATAGGGCATGTAAAGTCCAAATATGATTGCTTCGGCCCTAACTTGTCTGGAGTATCTTGCATATCATTGCTCCTCCTATCCTAGTGCTCTTACAATCTTACCGCCCCCTCTTCCGCAAATTTCCCTGAGCTTAAGGATGGGGAGAGATTAGGCTGGCCTAGTTCCAGGTGATTGATATAGAGTCTCCCATGTTCTAGATAATGGTTTGTTGATTTTTTTTTTCAGTTTTGCTGCTCCTGCAATGCCCTTGGTTCCACCCTGATAGGTATTGTATGTCACCCTCTGGCCAGAGATAAAAATCTGTTAAATTAGAGTCTTGTTATAAGAGTATATTCAAAGGTAGATGGAATAAAAGTAGGAAACCGTGGTGAGGGAGGGGTCAATCAACCATTTGCAAAATCGTTACTTTCTATCTGCCAAACTATACACCCTCCCCTTCTGGTAAGATCGTACCCCATCAGTTGTAAATGATCAGGAAGGAAAGTCTGTGAACTTAACCAGATGTCTCATTACTTACTTGCAGTCCTTGATGGTGGCATATTTGCTCTGCTGTAGCATGGTCCCCTCTCTCCTTGTTACTGGTGTGTCCCTCATTCCCTATCCCTCCTGTTCATAATCTTAGCAATTACTGTAGGTATTACAGAGATTTATCTTTGAGTGTCTCTAAGTGGGTTTTGTACTAGGAGCCACCTATTAGGCAGTACATACAGTGCTTAATTTTCTGTGTCTAGGATACTTCACTCAATATAATTGTTTCTAATCCCATCCATTTCCTGGCAAATTCCATTAATTCATCAATTTTGATGGCTGAGTACTACTCCATTGTATAGATGTACCACAGTTTCCTTATCCACTCGTCAACTATTGGACATTTGGGTTGATTCCATGACTTTGCTATTGTAAACAGTGCTGCTATGAACATGGTCATGCTTGTGCTATTGAGGTGAATTTTTGCTGTATGGGGGGTTATTCCCAAAAGTGGAATTGCAGGATCATTGGCATTTCGATCTTTAATTTCTTTAAGAATCTCCAGACGGCTCGCCAGAGTGGCTGTATGAGCCTGCATTCCCATGAGAAATGTAGGAGAGTTCCCCTCTCCAGCAATTGTTGTTTGTACATGCAATTTTCTACATGCAAATTTCTTCTTAAATTTTTATTTATTTATTTATTTATGGTATTAGTGTCTTTTTCTTGTGTGTGCATCTGTTTATATCAGAGGGTACTGTATATGCCTGTGGAGGCCCAAGTGTGGCTTCAAGAATCACACTGGATTTTGATACCTCCTCTTTGCTTTGCTCTAGAATTTCTCAGGCTCTACCTTCCAGGATCTAAAGTACAGGTCACTATCATTTCCACCTAGAATCTGAAATAAGGTCCTTCTGCTTGTGAGTCATCTGTCCAGCTTCCACACACAAATTTCTTTAAGTGTTAAATGTTAGACTAGGAAAGTATACTGGATAATTTGCAGCATGTACATTATAAGCACAGCATCATGAAAATAAATTATAAAGAGCTAAGTAATAAATTACAATTTTTTTGCTCACAAATGATGGTGAAACTCTCTTACTAAAATAAATGTACTAAATTTAAATCGTTGTGAAGAGTTCTTTTGGAGCTTTCTGTTTCTATCTGTTGAAGAAAATGTACTAGCATCTGACACTGTGTTTCTTCCAAACCTGCCCTTGGATGCATTCTAAAACTACATCATTTTCTTGCAAATTTAAATTTAACAAAACTCAGGTTATAGTATGTATTCTTCTTCAGTCATGTGTTCATTTTTATAACTGATTTTTATCTCTTGTAGCTCATGACTGACTTCTATAAGCCTTCTAATAAAACATCATCTAGACTGAAGGTAGAGTTTACTGGTAGAATTATTGGAGAAAAGACAATACTGTGTTTCCAAAGGTGAGCTGTAAACTCACAGCCCTTAGCATGCCATATTTCCAGTCTTCCTTTATAAGTTCGTCCTGGGTAAAATGCAGACAGGCTGGTCACTGTAGGAGCTGCAGTTCTTGCTAAATCTCCTTTTTTCTTTCTGGTATAGAAGCTCACATGCTTTTGTTCTGATTTGTTTGTGTTCTCTGCTAGTGGCTTATTTTTTCTTTACACTCCTCCTTGAACTTACCTTCATTTGAGAATTAAACAGGCCAAGAATGTTTTGCTACTTAGTATTCTCTTGAAGAACAACTGGTTTCTTGTAGGATAGACCAACAGAAAACACAATGTACAGTCAGAGCTTCAGGTCCTCATCCCATATGAATGAGAATATGGGGAACAATGTTCTCTCCATGATGGAATCTTCTCTTAAAGAAGTTTATTTATACAAATAAACTTCTTACTTCATGCACCACTTTTGAGTTCCATGATGACTTTCCACTGTATCAGTTGTCAAAGGTCCACACTGGAATTTTTCTTCTCTGGCTTTTCCACACTTGCATAACTGAATGTTTTTCTGTGAAATACCATTCCAGATTTTCTGAAATAAAAAATTTCCATTTAGAGAGTCTAAGGTCATTTTAATGGTCTTTTAAAATTTTATTTTAGTGTGTGTTGTGTGTAGGTAGATAGATGATAGATAGATAGATAGATAGATAGATAGATTTGTGTGTGTGTGTGTGTGTGTGTGTGTGTGTGTGTGTGTGTACGTGTACAAGAGTCACAGTGTGCCTGTGGAGGTCCAAATGTGACATTTGCAATCATTTGGGATTGCTCTATCTTCTTGTTTTGTTCTAGGGTTTCCCAGACTCTTCCTTCCAAGGCAAGAATTGAAGGCCACAGCAGTATCCACTTAGCATTTTTTTCATAATCTATAGATCCAAACTCAGGCTCTTGTTCTTTCAAAGTAAAGACTCTAACAACTCCATAGATGGTTAATTAACCTTTCATCATGCACATATAAGGAGTTCATGATGCCATACTACATAGTGAGGAGATATTAGCAGATAATGGTTATATATCATGTTGTTCAAAGGTGTAGAGGCTCATAATTGCCTACAATACAATAAAGAATTGCCCCACCTATACTCATGCAAGAAACCATAGTTAAACTCAGTGAGTTATGAAAATAAAGAAAATAGCTTAGAGCACTGATAATATCTTTGATTATATCTTTAGATTTTTTTCAATACTTAAAATTATACAAATATAAGACAAAAATACTAAATATTAAAAAATATTTTTAAAAGGACACAGCATCTCCCCTCTTCCAGACCAAATATTACATCACTTAGTAAAATGGCCAGCATCACATAAAAGTGGATTCAACCTCTTATGCAGACAAACTCTCTTTCCACCATTTACCATAAAGCACCATCACTCCTTGAAGTAAAAACCAGTGGAGTGTGGAGGGAATCTCCTTTGTGTGCCAAGGAAGCCAGGAGCTGGAAGGGAAGTAATCAGATCCTCTAGAGTATGGGTAAATAAATTAATTCGCTTTGCTATTGTGCAAGTGCTTGGGGAAGCTGGTTTTCCACCAGCTGGAGAGAGGCAGTTAATTTCAGCTCATTGAATCGAGTATTGGATCTTGAAACACAGCTCAACCTACCAGCACACATGAGCAAATAACTCTTCGAGAGAAACGGCGGGTAATTGAGCTGGTGTCCATGGGTTATCAAATCGGCATGACCAAGAATTCACGCATCTCCTTAATTTTCCCCAAAGTGGAAACCCAATGAGTAATACATTTCTTGTGTCATCTAGCTTCGCAGTTATTAGTAATCTTTTTAAGGCCTGTTCCCTTGGCACGAAACTTCCAATGTACAGAGAAGAGTCTCATAGCAGTCTACACCAAGAAAAAAAAAAAAAACCGTATGGTCCTCTGGATGTTTCATTACTATGATGATGTCATGTGTGAGCATGTTCCCAAAAGTGTGGACAGGACTGAACTGGACTGGACTGGATTTCTAGGAAGGGTCTCTTGTGTCCAAGCATTTGCCAATTAGAAAAGGCTGGCTGTCCATTGAGCCCTGGGGATTCACCTGTCTCTGCATGTTCAGCACTAGGGTTGTAAGTGTACAACAACACACTCAACTTCCACTTGTTCCAAATGTTCAGGGATCAAATGAGGTCCTCATGCTCGCCTGGCAAGCACACTGTGGTCTCAGAGATCTTATCAGGCCTTTTGAATTAACTCAGCCCATTTTAAATTGTTTTTCACTCAAAGTTCTAGACACATAGTCTAACCATTTAAAAACTCACTTAAAAACTCACAGTGAGGTAAAGTTCAACTACCCTAATAGAAAATTGATCAATGCAGGAACTAGACAAGGCTGTCCACTCTCACCACTTCCATTCAGTATTGTACTGGAAGGCTTAGCTGAAGTTATAAGACAAGAAAGGGACATAAAAGGGATTCAAATAGGCAAGGCAGAGTCAAACTATCCTTATTTGCAGATGACATGATCTTATATCTGAGTGATCCCAAAAACTCCACCAAAAACGTCCTGGAACTAATTGAGAAGTTCAGTAGGGTAACAGGATACAAAATAAACGTACAAAAATCAGTGGCTTTCCTATATGCCCAGAATGAAAGAAGTGAAAAAGCCCTGAGAGAAACAATCTCATTTACTATAGCCCCTAAAAAAATGAAATACCTTGGTATAAACCTAACCAAGGAGGTAAAAGACCTTTACAATGAAAACTTTAAAACCTTAAAGAAAGAAATTGCAGAAGACACCAGAAGGTGGAAAGACCTCCCATGTTCCTGGATTGGCAGAATCAACATCATAAAAGTGACCATCCTGCCAAAGGCAATATACAAATTCAATGCTATACCAATTAAAATCCCAAAGCAATTCTTTAAAGAAGTTGACCAAACAATTTAAAAATTCATATGGAGGCACAAAAGACCCAGGATAGCAAAGACAATCCTGAGTAACAAAAACACTGCTGGAGGTATTACCATACTGAACCTTAGTCTATACTACAAATCCATAGTTGTAAAAACAGCCTGGTACTGGCTCCAAATAGACATGCAGATCAATGGATAAGGGTTGAAGACCCAGATATAAGCCCACAAAATTACAGCCATTTCGTCTTTGACAAAGGGCCCGAAAAAATCCAATGGAAAAAGAACAGTATCTTCAACAAATAGTGCTGGCAAAACTGGATCTTCACATGTAGAAGATTAAAACTGGACCCGTACTTGTCACCTTGTACAAGACTTAATTACAAATGGATCAAGGACCTTGATTTAAGGCCAGAGACTATAAAAACCATAGGTGAAAGTGTAGGGAATTCCCTCGAGCTGATTGGGCTAGGCCAACAATTCCTAAACAGACATCCAATGGCACAGTCACTGCTACCAACTCTCAACAGTTGGGATCTTGTGAAATTAAAGAGCTTCTGTTCAGATAAAGAGATTGTATCATGAGCTCAAAGGCAACCCACAGAATGGGAGAAAATCTTCACTAACCACATATCTCATAGAGCTCTACTGTCCAGAGTGCACAAAGAACTTAGAAAACTAAACACCAAGGAAACTAATGGCCCAATTAAAAAATGGGCCCTGGAACTTAAAAGAAATTTTACCAGGGATGAAATTAAAATGTCTAACAAATATCTTCAAAAATGCTCCACTTCCTTAGCCATCAGGGAAATGCAAATCAAAACTTCCCTGAGATATCATCTCACTCCGGTCAGGATGGCAAAAATCCACAATACAAACAACACCAACTGCTGGAGAGGATGTGGAGAGAGGGGAACTCTCCTACATTGCTGGTGGGAATGCAGGCTCATACAGCCACTGGAGATTCTTAAAGAAATTAAAGTTTGAAATGCCATATGACCCTGCTATTCCACTTCTGGGAATAAACCCCCATGCAGCAGAGGTTTACCTTGATAGCAGAAGCACGACCATGTTCATAGCAGCACTGCTTACAATAGCAAAGTCATGGAATCAACCCAAATGTCCAGCAGTTGACGAATGGATAAGGAAACAGTGGTACATCTATACAATGGAGTACTACTCAGCCATCAAAAATGATGAATTACTGGAATTTGCTGGGAAATGGATGTCATTAGAAACAATTATATTGAGTGAAGTATCTCAGACCCAGAAAATTAAGCGCCGTATGTACTCCCTAATAGGTGGCTCCTAGTACCAAACCCACCCAGCCCACCTAGAGACACTCGACGATAAATCTCTGTAATACAGTAATTGCAAGGAGTATGAATAGGAGGGATGGGGTAGGAGGGCCACATCAGAAACAAGGAGAGAGGGGACCATGTTACAGCAGAGAAAATAGGCCTCCATCAAAGACTGCAAGTAAGCAATGAGACATCAGGTTAAGTTCACAGACTTTTTGTTCCTGATCATTTACAACTGAGGGGGTGTGATCTCACCAGAAGGGGAGGACATATAATCTGGCAGATAATAAGTAAGCATTTTGCAAATGGGTGATTGACCCCTCCCTCACCACGGTTTCCTACTTTTATTACATCTACCTTTGAATATACTCTTATAACAAGTCTCTAGTTTAACAGCTTTTTATCTCTGGCCAGGGGGTAACATCCAATACCCATCAGGCATTGCAGGAGCAGAAAAACCACAAAAGAAAATCAACAAACCATAATCCAGAACATCATAGACTCTATATCAACCACCTAGAACTAGGCCAGCCTAATCTCTCCCCATTCTGAAGCTCAGGGAAATTTGCGGAAGAGGGGGCGGTAAGACTGTAAGAGAGCACAAGGATGGGAGGAGCAATGACATGCAAGATACTCCACACAAATTAGGGCCGAAGCAATCATAATTGGACTTTGCATGCCCTCCGCAATGTCCCACACACTATTGATCCCACAAAGTCTAGCATTTGCTAAAGGTACCAAGATCCTTGGAAGCAAGGAATTGACAGCCACAGTAGTGCTCCTATGCTTAAAAGGAACACAGGAAAGGGTTCAGGGAAATGCCACTGGGTCCTTGTACGACATCGGAGAGGAGGGCCCAGAGGAGAGTCTGGCATGGACATTAAAGGATGCTCCAGGGATTGGGGGGGGGAGCACTGGGGGAACGGAGAGGGAGGGGAGAGGGGAGGGGGAGCAGAGGGGTTGGGGGGGAGGAGGAGGGAGGAAGGGAACTGGTATACCTATTAAGTTTGTATGAGTGGAAATAATACTAAAAATGTTAAAAAAAAAGAAAATTGATCAATGGATATGAGGTATGAATGTATAAAAGAAATCAAATAACTAATAAAAATTCTGTTACTCATACACAAATAAGTACATACAAAGCCATAAAATAACATTTTGTGCTATTAAACTGACAAATAATGAGAAAATTCTGTCTACTATTGACAAATATGTTAGAGACATTAGAATTTTGAACTTTACCTTGCTGATTTGTAAGATTATATATTATTTCTTAATAAATAATATTACCCATATTTACTATTTTAAAAACTCACAGTGAATGTCTTAAACTAGAATACCAAACTCCATATATTCTTTTTTTCCACATGCATATATGTGCTAATCAGTGTCTTGCTTGTATGTACATGTATGTATATGTGTGTGTCTTTTCCATGTGCATGGGGTACATTCTTGTTCTTGTGTGTGTACAAGAGGACACTTATATGTGTGCTTGTGGAGACTCAAGGCTGACTTTGGCCCTCATCCTGGATTGCTTTATCTCCTTGTTGCTTTGTTCTGGGGTTTCCTGGGACTGCCATCCATATCTATCCAGCATTTCTTGCATGGGATCTAGGATTCGAACTGCCCTCCTTTTGCTTGCAAGCCAAGGGCTTTAACCCTTTATGCTCATGTCATTTGGGAGCTCCAATTTGTCTACACTTTTCTCGGCAGGGAGCCTAGTGTATGGAAGGTGTTCGTTAACTGCTCACAAATGGACAGCCAATTTCTAAATCTCACCTGCCACCCATGTCGGAATACATTAGAATTCCTCCTTACTCCTTGTTGGTAGCGGACATCATTCTAATTCTCCATCCCTGACATAAATCAGCCAAGCTCTGCTATTCTCAGACATTACAGCTGTTTTCAAGAAAAAGCGAAAACAGCAGTGAATCGAAGCTTTTTGCAGACTTCCAGAAATACTCAAAAGAATTCCCCAGATGAATTTTTTGGATCAAGAAAAATAAAGACATAGAAAGTATATTTCATTCCATTACATTGATTTTTTTTTCTGGAAGCCTACATCTATGGGAATAATATGATTACAGTAGAAATAGGTAGAATAAACTCTTTGGTAGAGATTATCTATCTCCTATGCACAGCATTATGTGTAGAAGAACTACATGATCACTCATCTTAAGGGATTCAAATAATGAATTCTGATAACCTTTGCATTCTTAACTTTAGTAAAGAAAAGAATTCTGTACAAGTATGAGACAAAGTTACATCAGTTTGCAACAAAACATCCAAATATTGATTTAGTACATCACTTAGTAGGCCTTTACTTAAGCACATTATCTGAATATGGCTAAAAATGTTAGAGAAAATTATTGGCTTATATGATATGATAGGAGCAATTAGCAAACTGTCAGTATTCCTAAGTTGTATTCTGCAAATGCAGGCTATAATTATAAAAAAAACAGTGACTTTTTGATTAACAGTGAGCTCATTGAAAAAGTGTTCAAAGACATACATAGTAGCATTTTTCCCATAAATACAGCACTTGAGAGAATAGGTCAGGCTGATGGCTGAAAATTTTGGATGTGTCTCTGGGCTGTATAGGAACCATCAAGCATACAAAAATTACTGGGAGGGGTGGGGCTTGTAAATTTCAGAAGTTTCCTGAGCCTATTGAATTTTATTTATTCCTCATGTCTTTATCAACCTCTATCCAGGATGGCATGTTTCAGTTTTGAGAAAATACCACCAGTAGTACCTGTGTTCACAATAAAAGAAAGAAAAGAATGAGGAAAGGAGGGAAGGAAGGAAGGGAAGGAAGGAGGGAGGGAGGAGAAGAAGGGAAAGAAGAGAGTGAGGGAGGGAAAGAAGGGAAGAAGGAAAGGAGGGAGAGATGTAAGAGGGATGGATGGAAGGAGGGAAGAAGGGAGGGAAGAAAAGAGGGAGGAGAGAAGGAGGGAGTAGGGAGGGAGGGCGGGAGATAGATGATAGATAGATAGATAGATAGATGATAGATAGATAGATAGATAGATAGATAGATAGATAGATAGATAGATAGATAGACAGACAGATAGATAGACAGATAGATAGATAGAAAGAGATGAGGAGATGGCTCAATGGTTACAACCTTTGTCTCACAAGAAAGAGAACCTGAGTTCAGATCACCAGATCCCATTTAAAAATGCCTGGCAGAAATGGCAGCAGTCTGCATGTGTGTAGGATTGGAAAACCCAGAACAAAATGATAAGGAGGGAGAGATATCTGGAATGATTCACCGTGCTACCCTGGGACTTCCACAGGTAAGCACAGTACCTTGTTCTATGAAAACACACACACACAAATACACACACACACACACACACACGTATACGTGCACAGACATGCGCATGCACGCACACAGAGTACTGAAACTGTACTACTTGCTCATGGGAGAAATCACCCATGAGAGTCTCCATACAGATAGCTGTGGTGACTGATTTGTGCTCTTTTTCTTCTAGTTCGTGGCTACATTTGATTTCCTCCCTGGCTGTTAATAGCTTTGGCCTTATGCACAAAGCTTTCAGCACAGGGAGCTGTTGTTTTTCCAAAGGGACAATTAGCAATGTGGTAGAGATATTTCTGGGTGTTGAAGCTCCACATTAGGTGTGAATTCTCCATGAGGACAGTTTACAAACACCATCATTTTCTGCAATAAACAAGACAGTGTCTTCTCACCTGGAGAATTAACCAGATCAAAATATCATGGTTTAAGCAGCTAAGTGGTTATGAAATTGCTAATATTTTATATGTAGGTATCATCACATATAGTTCTTGTCTATGGATGGAGTGGAAAGAAATAACTGAATCAGTGTTTGGAAATCAGTAATCCAGGGGAGCTGGGGGCTTAGGGGAGGAGGTATCAGAGTTCTAAAAATTTGTGAGTAAATCGCATAAGAATGACTTGATGCATGAATCAAGTCTGAAGATCCTAGTATAGAATTCCTCATTTCTCACAGTCCAATGAATGTCTCTTCATGCCCTTAATCGGGATGTCAATTTTATAAGACAAGGAGGGAGAGAAAACATAAGTGTTGTGCAGTTAAGTTTCTGGGAAGAAGATTCACTCACTGCACTGCATAGGCTGATCTTATTGACTAGCATTTCAGTGGTTTGGGAGAGAATTTGGAATGTTACAGATTCAGAATGCAGTTGTGAATTTATCTTGGGAGATCTTTATACTGCACTGATAGTCCCACCTTGCCCTTCCTATGTGTCTATTCTAACATCCTCTGGTTATAGCAGACCACTAGCCTCTACCAACTAAAAGGCTAAGAATGTCATTGGAAAGCATCTATAGCCTATCGCAATGATCTTCCTGTTTTGATGTTACATGCCTACCTGATGTTTCCACCTATGTATTTGTAAAGTATCCTGATTTATGGGTTTTTTTGATTCTGTGGTTATAAAACCCAAGAAACTGTTACCATAGCCAAATGCGCACTTTGGCGCAACTTGAATCTGTTTTCCCAGGCTATGGTCCCTCATACTTGACTCCAGAATAAACTATCTCTTATCCTTTTGACATGAGAGACATGATTTTTCCATTTACAGCATTGAATGATGGATGGCCTTTAATGGACATTTCCCTTCTAGCTCAGTCCTTACTCAGTAATGTCTACTTACAACCATGGAGTATTTCTCTGATGAATCAAGCAATCTTCACTCCCTTTCTCTGTCCAAATATGTACTTTGCTTTCTTGGTATCATCTTGTCATGTGATCTTTTCCTAAGGAGAAGTGCAGAAATTTCTATTCATCCCATAAAAGGCACTGATAACAGATCAAAGAAATTGTTCTACCCAAGTGTAGTTTAGTGAAACTATGAGCTTATTGAGATTACTTACAGACACATAAGTGAGGGGTAACACACAAGAGGAACAAGGGTGAACTATCACAGCAAATTTCAATGCACAGGGTCACAATGCATGAAGAGTTCCTTCCCTAGAATTGCTTTCAGAACTCAGCAGGCCTGAAACTTTTCTTTCCCCGGGAATTGTTACTACTTACATAATCTTAGGCCGGGGCCTTCTGAATCTCATGTCATTCAGGAGCCTCCTGAGATTGTGTGAGTTTATGTCCTTCCTAACCTTATCGCCATGGAGCTGAGCTTATTTCCTGAGTCATAATGATCCTTCTAGGGAGGATATGTTTCATTTTGGAGCACAGAGTTGTAGAGCATGTCCTTTAATTTTCTTTTCATTTTTTTTTGCATGCATATTCGTGCGTGTGTATGTGTGCGCGTGTGTGTTTTCCTTATGGGTGGGGTATACATGTGTGTTCAGCCATGTGTACAAGAGGGTACTTGAGCATCTCTACCTATGGAGACCCAAGAATGACATCAGGAATCATACTGTATAACTCTACCTCCATTTGCTCTGCTCTGGGGTTTCCCAGGTTCTGCATTCCAGGGCCGGAATTACAGGCAGCTGCTCTATCTTCCAGGCATTTTCTTCACCGAGCAGAGAAGATAGATCTGAACTTAGGGTCTTTGGGTTCAAGCAAAGACTTTTGCAACTGAATCATCTCCCTGAGTGCATAATTTTTTTTAATTGCCAAAAATCCTCATTTGCAAGTAACACTGGACATCTCTATTACGTACACGAGAGCTGAAATTTGCATGCAATGTAATTAAAACTAGTTAATTGCCTGATGCATTATCTCATAGTCATCCTTTTGCAATAAGAATACTTAGCACACACAGCCTGCATTTTTTGATACAGCAAATGATACATCATTATCATTATCCAACAGTTTCCCTTCAGTTATATATGTCTCCTTAGGATGTAATCATGTTATTACTGAACTTAGAGTGTGGATTAAGTCTTTTAATGCATTCATCAAAGTGTCCATGCAAATTGCCATAAAATGAGATTATATACCTGAGCATCTACCCTGAGTTTGGATCTCAAATGCTTGCTTAAAATAGCATGTGTTAAAGGCTTAATTTCCTGCACACTACTGGAAGGAAGAGAATGTTTTAAGATGTCATGGGAATCATGCTCTTGTGAGAGATTTTGGACTGTGATGTTTTCCTTTTCATCTCTTTCATTTCCTAGATATGGGTCTAGTGGATTTCATTCTGCCACATGCATCTTCCATTATATATTGTACCTAATCTGCTTAAAGGCAACATGACCAATCACAGAGTGAAAACTCCAGCATTATGAACCAGTTAATTGCAAGCTCACAAACTTAGAGATCACAAGATTACTTAGATCAGTTACTTAGATCACAACATTCTGTCAAAGTCAGCATGAAGCTCAGTCTGTAAATTCAGGCATACGAAAAAGGCAGCCACCGTTTTTAAATCTGGATTTTTCTCCTGAAACTGGAATGGGGAAAATGCACTTTCAGCTAATTTAGAAAATTTACTGCAATGGTTAGAATTAAATGTCAACCTGACACCCCACAAGAAAGATATGCAGGCCTACCTAAGGACTCATTTGATGAAGGTTACTCTCTGGGCAAGCCTGTGAGTCATTGTCTTGATTGCATAATTGATATGGGAAGACCAAACTCACTGTGGGGTGGGACCATTCCATAACCATGTTTGAGGCAATACAAAGGTAGAGGGCAGGCAGGTAAGTAAGCAACTATGCATGCATTGATCATGATATGAACTGTTAAGATACTGCTAAATATAAATTGAAATGGAGAAGTACTGATTCCAAGACTCTGCTATAATTGGTAGCAAAGATTCAAATTCATAGACCATCAGAAATCATCTGCTCTGCTAACACACAGTAACCATCACTTCTACCTCTGGAAAGTACCCCTTTGCTTGTGCCATCTCCAACCTGCTTAACTGCAAAACCAAACTACAAGTTCAATTCGGGGAATGATCTAAGCTTCAGACTATTGGTAAACAAACCTTTCTTGCACTTTAACTGATGTCTGAAGAATTCCCAGAGCATCCCTACAACACTCCTTGACCCTACTTTTTCTGTGGATATGTTATGATCAGTGGTTTCAAAGTCCTCCTCCTACAGTAAACTCCCTCTAGAGATGGACTATAACTTGGAATAAACTATGTTCTCCCAAAGTTTTGGGGTCAGTTATTTTATTGCAGCAACGCCTAATGAAACTAAAACATCCACCAAAACACACTCTTGCTTTACCTGTGGTAGAATACCAAGGGATTATGTAAGACTGTAGATGCTTTCTGTTTTTTGAGTTTTGTCTTGATAAATTTGCTATTGATGTTTTGTCTACAGATTCCAGATTTTCTTTCTTCCAAACATTCTGTGCTCCTAGATGATGCCAATGTCAGGAAATTTGGTAAGCCACCAAGAACACTTTCTGCATGCATTCACTATACAACGAAAGCCATACGTGGCCATTGGACTTCCTGTTATGGTTTGAAGCTACAAAGTACATCTGAGTTGTTAAAAAGTTGGTGGCTAACTGACGGTACTGTTTTGGACAGTTGTATAAACTTTAGTTGTGGCCCCAGTTGTCACATACAGAACCATAGAGCTCTGTCTTATCAGTTTTTGCCTGAGTCCGTATGTGATCTAACACATACCACCAATGCCTCCTGCTAAAGCCATGAACCTCTATAGCCAGCGAGTTCTCCCTGCCATGATGAACTGCATTTGTTTTTTGTTGTTGTTGTTGTTGTTTTTATATACATTTTTATTATTATTTCCGCTCATACAAACTTAATAGGTACACCAGTTCCCTCCCTCCCTCCCCCCGAACCCCCTGTTCCCCCTCCCCTCACCCCTCCCTCCCAATCCCCCAGTGCCTCCCGCTCCAATTCCCAGAGAGTCCTTTCTTGTGCATGCCTGACTCTCCTCTGGGCCCTCCTCTCCAATGACGTACAAGGACTTAGTGGCATTTCCCTGAACCCTTTCCCGTGTTCCCCTTAAACATAGGAACACTACTGTGGCTGTCAATCTCTTGCATCCAAGGATCTTGGTGCCTTTAGCTGATGCTAGACTTTGTGAGGTCAATAGTGTGTTGGACATTGCACCGGGCATGCAAAGTCCAATTATGATTGCTTTGGCCCTAACTTGTGTGGAGTATCTTGCAAATCATTGCTCCTCCCGTCCTTTTGGATGAACTGTATTTGTATCATTCAGTAATCCAATTAAGTATTTCTTCCCTTTGGTGTTTAATGCAGGTATTTGGTCCCAGTTGTAAGAAAACTAATTTATTTGGTCACAGTTGTGAGAAAACTAATTAATACACCTCCCTAGATCTTTCCTACAGATGCAAAGTGTGGGGGGAATTTTGGTGACACTGAATTTTCTCTTACAACTCCATCCCCTTCCACACACTTGGAGGTTCCAGAGTAAACTGTATAAAGGGGCACCAAGCGTTCCATCCTTCATGCACTATCTAGAATTTCTTTATCGTGTGTGTGTGTGTGTGTGTGTGTGTGTGTGTGTGTGTGTTTGTGTGTGCACCAGAGGACAGTTAAGTGTCTGTGTCTATGGATGTCCAATGGTGACATCAGTAATCACCTTGGATTGCTTTACCTCCTTATTGCTTTGCTCTGGGGTTTCCAGGATCTGCCTTCCAGGGCCAAAACTGTAAGCAGCTACCATATCCACCCTACATATTTATGTAGAATCTGAGTATCCCAGTTCAGGTCTTTTGGCTTTCTAGACAAAGTCTTTAACTCCCACACCATCTCCCCATTCCTAGATATTATTTTCTGTTTCTATTTTATACTGCCATTGATACAATAAAGTTCAGATAACTTTGATACAAATTTTAGCATGCATTCTTAAAATAAAACGTATTAAAACAAATCCCACATATTCTTTAGTGATATACGAAGCACATATTGTTAAAACATAAAAAGTTGCAAATAATTATTTTAATTTTATACTTGTATATAAACCTTATATATATACAAATATGTATTTGTATATATATGTATATATGTGTGTGCATAATTAGAATATGTATGATTTCTTAAAAAGATATTTCAGATACAGTTAGTTGTTCATGTGTTTCTTAGGTACGAGCTGAAATGGTAATACAAAGCATTGGTAGTTCCCATTCACTACTTCATCTGTTTGTATTTTAGTATATTTATCTTATTAATTTTAATTCTATGATCCTTGGCGCAAGAGGGTTCAATGTCACATCTGGTAATGAGTGGTCCAGAGTCATGTGCTCTAAGCTGACCATACACAAATGCCAGGCAAAGCTTCAAGACTACAAGCTATTAACAAATCTAGAAGTTGAATGTTAGTCTTCATACATGAGGAAGAACATGTATTGAGTCGAGAAATTAAAACCCAAAGTGAGTTTAAAATAAACTTAAATACTCATTTGCTTAAAGCCAACACATGTATCTGAAAAACTGTTGTAAGAAAGAGACTCATTAACATCTTCACAATAAAATCTTGACACACACACAAAATGTACTTTCTCAGAACTGATTCTTTAGCCCTCTACTAAATACACTTTTTGTTTTATTTTATTCTGACAGATAGCAGTATCTCTCTGATATTTAGTTTTTCTTGGATTCATGGCTGCATTTTGAACTCTCTGTACTTTTACTGTGGAAAATTCGTTCTCACTGGTGTATCATATTAGACAAATATCTATTCTGTAATAGAAGCATAGCTTTGCTTCTCCCTCTTTTCAGGACAAACATAAATGCTTATCTTGAGGATAAATTGTTCTCTCCAGGGCTAAAGCTGGAAGTCTATCAAGCGTTTCCGTGCATCTTCTGATATGTTCAAAGAAAGCTCCTTTGGACTTACTCGAATGCATGAATTATCTATCTATTGCGTCTGTGTAGCTATATTTTCAATAGACTGTTATAAGAATTTCAGTATTGCTACAATCCTTTCATGTATATGATCACACAAACTGAGCACTCATTCACATGAGAAAACCATTAAATCTCACCAGGCTCCACACTGCTGGATATTCTCTACCGGATTTGAAACCTGGTTGTTTTTCCACAGACATGATTCTACAAATTATTAATGTTATTACTTGTATGTGCATATGTTTTATATTAAGATGTTCAATGTAGGAGCGCTATAACTTAGACATTCATCAGATCACCGGCACTATAAAGAAATCCCTGAGGCTGGATGCATTAATACAAAAAACAAGTTTAGTGGGGACTGGTGGTACAGGCTTCTTGAGAGGCCAAAGAAGACATTAAATCTGATTCCTGTCTGGGGGTGTTGAACAAGTTGTAGAGCAACCTGGGCAATTTCATGTCTCAGCTACTCAATGTTGTAGATATAACTTCATGACAAGATGGCTTATGGGAACAGGCATTGTCCAGTTACAGTTCTTAGTCCAGCTTGTCAAGAGAGCTCATACCAGCACCAGGAGCCCAGGGAACTGGCCACCTCATATCCTCAGGACTGCTGAGACAGAGGCAATCCTCACTTGCCACACAGCATGTCTGGCTGAATATGCCAAAGAGTTCCAACTCACCAAACCAGCTAAAGAAATAGGGCAGTGTGCTCAGGCAAATGGAATTCACTGGTCTTAGCAGGTGAATTCAGGAGGTGAAGAGCTCAGCAGTCTCAGTTTGGTACTAAAGGTCAGATGATTCTCAGCCACACTGCAGGGTTGAAGAAGCCGAGCTGCATCACTAGTAACAGCAGCAGGAGCCAAAATAATTCTCTAGCATAGCATAGGGCGAGAGAGAGCGAGAGAGAAAGCTTTTCTTTCTTGGGCTTCCTTTAATGTACACTAAAAGTACCTTCCACTATGAACTGGGTCTTCCACATCAATTAGACAGTCTCCTGAAGCTTGCTCAAGGGCTTACCCCACTATCAGTTCTTCACACATGTACCCATAGCCCAGCCTGAAATTGTCAAGTAGACACCTGCATCCATCTGTTATCATTGAGATACTGAGTCAAAGTGAAAAGAGAGATGGAGCTATAGCTCAGGGGTAGAGTTCATGTCTCACAGGAATAAAGCTGACTTTAATCCCTAGGAGATTTAAAAAGCAGGAGAGAGGTTTATATAGCTCATAATTCTGCGGGTTTGATGGCCAGGTAGTGTGGAGTATCATATGTGAGGTATTCATGTCTTTTCTTTCTCTCTCTCTCTCTCTCTCTCTCTCTCATTCTCTCTCTCTCATTCTCTCTTCTTCTTCTTCTTCTTCCTCCTCCTCCTCCTCCTCCTCCTCCTCCTCCTCCTCCTCCTCCTCCTCCTCCTCCTCCTCCTCCTCCTCCTCCTCCTCTTCTTCTTCTTCTTCTTCTTCTTCTTCTTCTTCTTCTTCTTCCATTCAATTATAAGGATCCCCAGATTCCCATTTCATCGTCTTAAGCCAATAGTCTCCCAAAGATTCCTCCCCTCACACCATAATAATATAAATTTTTAACCCTTCTTATCCTTCCCTGTGGAAATCGAGTTTTAACACACTAAGAATCGAGAAACACAGTATCAGTATCCAGATGAAATTTTGAAGATCCACTGATGGACATTTCATTATTAGTTTGAATGACAGACAGATCCTGTCTTGCGTGACATTAGCCAGTGATGTTTGGGGGTGTCTTTTGCTCTCAATTGGTTTCATCTCTTCCCACCTACCTGGCAGTAACACAGAAACTGATAGCTTGATGTCATACACAGGACTGTTACATATCTCTCTGTCTCTGTTTCTTCCTCTCTGTATCTCTGCCTCTGTTTCTTCCTCTCTGTTTCTCTCTCTGTGTGTCTTTCTTTCTCTCTTTGTATGCGCGTGTGGGCTTCTGTCTCTGCCTTTATGTCTTTTTTTTTTTTTTTGGACAAAGTTTTAACTATGATTTATTTAATTTAATGAAAAAACACAATCTTCAATTAAAACATAACAAAGTAAAATCATACTTCTGAAAGCATTATCATGTGTTTCTTTATCATTATATTTATTCTTGATTCAGTAATTAAAAATCTTATGTCCATTTACACTATTCACCATGACATCATTCTGTAGAACAATGTTACCTCTTTTTTTTATTAAGAGTTAAACTGAAATTAATTTTAAAAACTTTTAAGGAACGTTTTAAGGAAAAACTCAGGGAGACATTTGGTTTCTATATGATACATTTAAAATATATTCTTGATTTCATTGAGGTAACTCACTTGGTAAGAGGCCTTCTCAGAAGTTTGACAACCTAAGTTCAATCCCTGGAGTCCCTCTTGGTAGAAGGAAGGAACTGACTTCTGAAAGTTGTCCTGTAACCTCCACCCATGAGCCATGGCATGCAAGTCCTCTAAAACACACACATACACATTCTCTCTCAAGGAAATATTTTTTTAAACTTCTAGTCTCAGAATTCCTAGTGTGTTTAATTCTTGACAAGTATTCTTACTGCAGCTTAACATTCATAATCAGTACAATTTAAAGTGAGGTGCCATTTTTTTCTAACAGATCATTAAGTACATAGCACTATTTTGTTTAGGCAACATAGAAGTATGTCAATCTGTACTGATCATTATTTTAAACTCAGGGTCAGTTTCCTTTCACTTAATAAAATGTTCAAATCTCTAAATCTTCAAATGAAACCTTACAACAAAAATAATTCCTTTTTTTCATTTTTTAATTATTATTATTTCCGCTCATACAAACTTAACAGGTGCATCAGTCCCCTCCCTCCACCTCCCCCCGACCCTCCTGCTCCCCCTCCCCTCTCTCCTCCCTCCCCTTCCCCCAGTGCTCCCCCCCAAACCCTGGAACATCCTTTAATGTGCATGCCAAACTTTGCTCTGGGTCCTCCTCTCCGATGAGGTGCAAGGACCCAGGGACATTTCCCAGAACCCTTTTCTGTGTTCCCCTTAAGCTTAGGAACACTACTGTGACTGTCACTCCCTAGCCTCCAAGGATCCTAGTGCTTTTAGTCCATGCTAGGCTTTGGGGGGTCAATAACCCAGGTCATGCAAAGTCCTATTATGAATGCTTCGGCCCTAACTTGTGTAGAGTATGTGCATATCATTACTATACCCATCCTTCCTTGTGCTCTTACAATCTTACCGCCTCCTCTTCTGCAAATTTCCCTAAGCTTCGGGATGGGGAGAGATTAGGCTGGCCCAGTTCCAGGTGGTTGATAGAGAGTCTGATGTTCTGAATTATGGTTTGTTGATTTTTTTTTCGGTTTTGCTGCTCCTGCAATGCCCTTGGCTCCATCCTGATGGGTATTAGATGTCATCCCCTGGCCAGAGATAAAAATCTGTTAAACTAGAGTCTTGTTATAAGAGTATATTCAAAAGTAGATGGAATACAAGTTGGAGACCGCCATGAGATAGGGGTCAATCACCCATTTTCAAAATGGTTACTTTCTATATGGAAGCCTATATACCCTCCCCTTCTGGTGAGATCATACCCCATCAGTTGCAAATGATCAGGAAGGAAAGTCTATGGACTAAACCAGATGTCTCATTACTTACTTGAAGTCCTTGATGGTGGCCTATTTTCTCTATTGTAACATGGTCTCCTCTCTCCTTGTTTCTGGTGGGGCCCACCTTCCCCATCCCTCCTGTTTATAATCTTTACAATTACTGTAGGTATTACAGAGATTTGTCTTTGAGTGTCTCAAAGTGAGTTTGGTACTACGATCCATCTATTAGGGAATACATACAGTGCTTAATTATCCATGTCTGGGATACTTCATTCAATATAAGTGTTCCCAACTCCATCCATTTCCCAGCAAATTGCATTAATTCATCATTTTTGATGGCTGAGTAGTATTCCATTGTACAAATGTACCACATTTTCCTTATCCACTCGTCAACTGTTGGACATTTGGGTTGATTCCATGACTTTGCTATTGTAAACAGTGCTGCTATGAACATGGTCATGCTTGTGCTATTGAGGTGAATTTTGTTGTATGGGGGGTTATTCCCAAAAGTGGAATCGCAGGGTCATATGACATTTCAATCTTTAACTTCTTTAAGAATCTCCAGACGGCTCGTCAGAGTGGTTGTATGAGCCTGCACTCCCACCAGCAATGTAGGAGAGTTCCCCTCTCTCCACATCCTCTCCAGCAGTTGGTGTTGTTGTATTGTGGATTTTTGCCATGCTGACCGGGGTGAGATGATATCTCAGGGAAGTTTTGATTTGCATTTCCCTGTTGGCTAAGGATGTGGAGCATTTTTTAAGACATTTGTTGGACATTTTGATTTTGTCTTTGGTAAAGTTTCTTTTAAGTTCCAAGGCCCCTTCTTTAATTGGGCCATTTGTTTCCTTGGTTGAGTTTTCTAAGTATTTTGCGCACTCTGGATAATAGAGCTTTATCAGATATGTGGTTTGTGAAGATTTTCTCCCATTCTGTGGGTTGCCTTAGTGCATGAGTTACAATCTCTTTATCTGAACAGAAGCTCTTTAATTTCACAAGATCCCATCTGTTGAGTGTTGGTTGTAGTGACTGTGCTATTGGATGTCTGTTTAGGAACTGTTGGCCTAGCCCAATCAGCTCAAGGGAGTTCCCTACCCTTTCAACTATGGTTTATATAGTGTCTGGCTTAATATCGAGGTCCTTGATCCATTTGGAATTAAGTCTTGTACATGGTGACAAGTATGGGTCCACTTTTAATCTTCTGCATGTGGATATCCAGTTTTGCCAGCACCATTTGTTAAAGATGTTGTTCTTTATCCATTGGATTTTTTGGGCCCCTTTTTCAAAGATCAAAAGCTGTAGTTGTGTGGGCTTATATCTGGGTCTTCAACCCTTATCCATTGATCTGTGTGTCTATTTTGGAGCCAATACCAGGCTGTTTTTACAAATATGGATTTATAGTATATACTAAGGTTTGGTATAGTGATACCTCCAGCCATATTTTTGTTACTCAGGATTGTTTTTGCTATCCTGGGTCTTTTGTGCCTCCATATGAATTTTGAGGTTGTTTGGTCAACTTCCTTAAAGAATTGCTTAGGGATTTTAATTGGTATAGCATTGAATCTGTATATTGCCTTTGGTAGGATGGTCATTTTTATGATGTTGATTCTGCCAATCCAGGAACATGGGAGGTCTTTCCACCTTCTGGTGTCTTCTGCAATTTCTTTCTTTAAGGTTTTAAAGTTTTCATTGTAAAGGTCTTTTACCTCCTTGGTTAGGTTTGTACAAAGGTATTTCATATTTTTAGGGGCTATAGTAAATGGGATTTTTTCTCTCATGGCTTTTTCACTTCTTTCATTCTGGGCATATAGGAAGGCCTCTGATTTTTGCACATTTATTTTGTATCCTGCTACCCTGCTGAACTTCTGTATTAGTTCCAGGAGCTTCCTGGTGGAGTTTTTGAGATCACTCAGGTATAAGATCATGTCATCTGCAAATAGAGATAACTTGACTTCTTCATTGCTGATTTGAATCCCTTTTATGTCCCTTTCTTTTCTTATGGCTTTGGTTAAGACTTCAAGTACAACATTGAATGGAAGTGGTAAGAGTGGACAGCCTTGTCTCGTTCCTTTTCGAAGTGGGAATGCTTCAAGTTTTTCCCCATTCAGTATAATCCTTGCTGTAGGCTTCTTGTATACAGCTTTTATTATATTGATAAAGGTTCCTTCCATTCCAACCTTCTCTAGGGTTTTGATCATAAAGGGCTGTTGGATCTTGTCAAAAGCTTTTTCTGCATCTATCGAGAGTATCATGTGGTCTTGAAATTTGGACTGGTTTATATGGTGAATTACATTTATTGATTTGGGAATGTTGAACCAATCTTGTGTGCCTGGGATGAAGCCTACTTGCTCTCCGTGGATGATCTTTTTGATATGCTTTTGAATCTGATTTGCTAAGACTTTGTTGAGAATCTTCCATCTGTGCTCATCAGAGAGATTGGCCTGTAATTTTCTTTTTAAGTGTATCTTTATTAGGTTTTGGGATTAACATGATATTAGCTTCATAGAAGGAATTTGGTAGTGTTCCTTCCTTTGCAATTTGATGGAACAGTTTAAGGAGTATTGGTGTTATTAGCTCCTTAAATGTCTGTTAGAACTCTGTGCTGAATCCATCTAGTCCAGAACATTTTTTGGTGGGAAGACTCAAGATTATTTCCTCAATTTCCTCATATGTTATAGGACTATTTAAATAATTCACAAGTTCCTGATATAATTTAGGTAAGTTGTGTTTATTTAGGATTCATCCATCACTTTTGTGTTGTCAAATTTCTCAGAGTATAAGTTTTTGAAATATGACGTTATAATTCTTTGGATTTCTTTGGTACCAGTACTGATACCTCCATTTTCATTTCTAATTTTGTCAATTTGGGGTTTCTCTCTCTTGCTTTTGGTTAATTTAGCTAAGAGTGTATCAATCTTATTGATTTTTTCAAAAAACCAGCTTTTTGACTGGTTGATTTTCTGTATCATTTTCCTAATCTCGATTTCGGATATTTCTCCCCTTATTTGGCTAATCTCCTCCCTTCTATTGCTTTTGGGATCAGATTGCTCTAGGGTCTCTAAAGCTTTAAGCTGCATTGTTAAGTTATTTATTTCTAATGCTTCCATTTTTTAAATTTAATACATATTTATTATTATTTCAGCTCATACAAACTTAATAGGTACACAAGTTCCCTCCCTCCCTTCCCCTCCCCCCAAACCCCCTATTCCCCCTCCCCTCACCACTCCCTCCCAATCCCCCAGTGCCTCCTGCCCCAATTCCCAGAGAGTCCTTTCTTGTGCATGCCTGACTCTCCTCTGGGCCCTCCTCTTCGATGATGTACAAGAACCCAGTGGCATTTCCCTGAACCCTTTCCCGTGTTCCCCTTAAACATAGGAACACTGCTGTGGCTGCCAATCCCTTGCCTCCATGGATCTTGGTGCCTTTAGAAGATGCTAGACTTTGTGAGGTCAATAGTGTGTTGGACATTGTGCAGGGCATGCAAAGTCTAATTATGATTGCTTCAGCCCTAACTTGTGTGGAGTATCTTGCAAATCATTGCTCCTCCCATCCTTTTGCTCTTACACTCTTACCGCCCCCTCTCCCACAAATTTCCCTGAGCTTCAGGATGGGGAGAGATTAGGCTGGCCTAGTTCTAGGTGGTTGATATAGAGTCTCTGAAGTTCTGGATTGTGGTTTGTTGATTTTCTTTTGCAGTTTTGCTGCTCCTGCAATGCACTCACTCCATCCTGGTGGGTACTGTATGTCACCCCCTGGCTAGAGACAAAATGCTGTTAAACTGGAGTCTTATTATAAGAGCACATTCAAGGGTAGATGTAATAAAAGTAGGAAACCTCAGTGAGGGAGGGGTTAATCACCCATTTGCAAAATGGTTACTTTTTTCTGCCAGACTATATGCCCTCCCCTTCTGTTGAGATCATACCCCCTTAGTTGTAAATGATCAGGAACGAGCATCTGTGAACTTAACTAGGTGTCACATTGTTTACTTGCAGTCCTTGATGGAGGCCTATTTTCTCTATTGTTACATGGTCACTTCTCTCCTTGTTTCTGGTGTGGCCCTCCAACCCCATCCCTCCTGTTCATAATCCTTGCAATTACTGTAGGTAATACATAGATTTACCTATGAGTGTCTCAAGGTGGGCTGGATGCATTTGGTATTAGGAGCCACCTATTAGGGAGTACATACAGTGCTTAATTTTCTCGGTTTGGGATACTTCACTTAATATAATTGTTTCTAATGACATCCATTTTCCAGCAAATTCCAGTAATTCATCCTTTTTGAGAGCTGAGTAGTATTCCATTGTATAGATGTACCACAGTTTCCTTATCCACTCGTCAACTGTTGAACATTTGGGTTGATTCCATGACTTTGCTATTGTAAACAGTGCTGCTATGAACATGGTCATGCTTGTGCTATTGAGGTGAATTTTGTTGTATGGGGGGTTATTCCCCGAAGTGGAATAGCAGGATCATATGGCATTTCAAACTTTAATTTCTTTAAGAATCTCCAGATGGCTCGCCAGTGTGGCTGTATGAGCCGGCATTCCCACCCGCAATGTAGGAGAGTTCCCCTCTCTCCACAAGATCCCAACTGTTGAGTGTTGGTAACAGTGACTGTGCTATTAGATGTCTGTTTAGGAAATGTTGGCCTAGTCCAATTAGCTCGAGGGAGTTCCCTATCCTTTCAACTATGGTTTTTATAGTCTTTGGCCTGATGTCAAGGTCCTTGATCCATTTGGAATTAAGTCTTGTACATGGTGACAAGTGCGGGTCCAGCTTTAATCTTCTGTATGTGGAGATCCAGTTTTGCCAGCACCATTTGTTGAAGATGCTGTTCTTTTTCAATTGGCTTCTTTGGGCCCTTTGTCAAAGACCAAATGGCTGTAATTTTGTGGGCTCATATCTGGGTCTTCAACCCTTATCCATTGATCTGCATGTCTATTTTGGAGCCAGTACCAGGCTGTCTTTATAACTATGCATTTATAGTATAGACTTAGGTTTGGTATGGTAATACCTCCAGCAGTGTTTTTGTTACTCAGGATTGTCTTTGCTATCCTGGGTCTTTTGTGCCTCCATATGAACTTTGAGATTGTTTGGTCAACTTCTTTGAAGAATTGCTTTGGGATTTTGATGGGTATAGCATTGAATCTGTATATTGCATTTGGTAGAATGCTCATTTTTATGATGTTGATTCTCCCAATCCAGGAACAAGGGAGGTCTTTCTACCTTCTGGTGTCTTCTGCTATTTCTTTCTTTAGGGTTTCAAAGTTTTCATTGTAACATTCTTTTACCTCCTTGGTTAGGTTTATACCAAGGTATTTCATTTTTTTAGGGGCTACAGTAAATGGAATTGTTTCTCTCAAGGCTTTTTCACTTCTTTCATTCTGGGCATATAGGAAGGCCTCTGATTTTTGCACATTTATTTTGTACCCTGACACCCTGCTGAACTTCTCAATTAGTTCCAGGAGCTTCCTGGTGGAGTTTTGGGATCACTTAGGTATAGGATCATGCCATCTGCAAATAGCGATAGCTTGACTTCTTCCTTGCCTATTTGAATCCCTCTTATGTCCCTTTCTTGTCTTACGGCTTCAGCTAAGACTTCAAGTACAATATTGAATAGAAGTGGTGAGAGTGGACAGCCTTGTCTAGTTCCTGATCGAAGTGGGAATGCTTCCAATTGTTCCCCATTGAGCATAATCCTTACTGTGGGCTTGTTGTATACAGCTTTTATTATATTGATAAAGGTTCCTTCCATTCCTACTGTCTCTAGCGTTTTGATCATGAAAGGCTGTTGGATCTTGTCAAAGGCTTTTTGTGCATCTTTCGAGAGTATCATGTGGTCTTGGACTTTGGACTGGTTTACATGATGAATTACATTGATTGATTTGCGTATGTTGAACCAACCTTGTGTGCCTGGGATGAAGCCTACTTGGTCCCCGTGAATGATCTTTTTGATATGTTTTTGAATCCGATTTGCTAAGACTTTGTTGAGAATCTTTGCATCTGTGTTCATCAGAGAGATTGGCCTACAGTTTTCTTTTTTAAGTGAATTTTTATTAGGTTTTGGGATTAAAACGATATTAGCTTCATAGAAGGAATTTGGTAGTGTTCCTTCCTTTGCAATTTGATGGAACAGTTTAAGGAGTATTGGTGTTATTAACTCCTTAAATGTCTGTTAGAACTCTGTGCTGAATCCATCTGGTCCAGGACATGTTTTGGTGGGAAGATTTGAGATTATTCCTTCAATTTCCTTATATCTTATAGGACTATTTAAATAATTCACAACTTCATGATTCAATTTAGGTAAGCTGTGTTTACTTAGAAATTCATCCATCTCTTTTGTGTTGTCAAACTTCACAGAGTATAAGTTTTTGATTATGATGTTATAATTCTCTGGATTTCTTGGGTATCAGTAGTGATAACTCCATGTTCATTTCTAATTTTGTTAATTTGGGTTTCCTCTCTCTTGCTTTTGGTTAATTTAGCTAGGGGTGTATCAATCTTATTGATTTTTTCAAAGAACCAGCTTTTTGACTGGTTGATTTTTTCTATTGTTTTCTTAATCTCGATTTCAGATATTTCTCCCCTTATTTTGCTAATCTCCTCTTTATACTGCTTTTGGGATCAGATTGCTCTAGTTTCTCTAAAGCTTTAAGCTGCATTGTTAAGTTGTTTATTTCTGATGTTTCCATTTTTTTGATGTAGGCAATAAGAGCTGTGAACTTACCTCTTAGAACAGCTTTCATTGTGTCCCAGAGATTTTGGTAAGTTGTATTTTCATTATCATTTGGTTTCAGGAAATCTTGAATTTCCTTTTTAATTTCTTCCTGAATCCAGTTCTCATTCAGCATGATATTTTTAAGTTTCCAGGAGTTAGTGTATTTTTTCTTGTTTGTTGTGTTGTGGATGTCCAGCATTAGTCCGTGGTGGTCTGATAGGGCACAGGTTAGAATTTCAACTTTTTTGTATATGTGTAGATTCGTTTTGTGGCCCAGTATGTGATTTATTTTGGAGAAAGTTCCGTGTGCTGCTGAGAAAAATGTGTATTTTTTGGTGCGTGGGTGAAAAGTTCGATAGAGATCTGTGAGGTCCATTTCTTTAAGGGTTTGATTAAAGTCCAAAGTGTCTCTTTTAAGCTTTTGGCCTGTTGATCTATCCCATGTTGAGAAGGCGGTGTTGAAGTCCCCAAGAATTATTGTTTGGGGGTTGATTTCTTGCTTTAGATGCTGTAGTGTTTCCTTAATGAATGTGGAGGGGCCCGTATTGGGTGCATATATGTTCAGTATTGTGAAGTCTTCCTGGTGAATTGTACCTGTGACTAAAATGTAGTATCCATCAGTGTCTCTTATAATTTTCTTTGGTTTGAAGTCCACTTTGTTTGATATCATAATGGCTACCCCTGCCTGTTTTCTGCTTCCATTTGCTTGTAGAATTGTTGACCAGCCTTTTATTTTTAGGGCATGCCTATCTTTTGTGGTGAGATGGGTTTCCTGCAGGCAGCAGATTGATGGATTGTGATTTTTAATCCAAATTTGTAATCTGTGTTTCTTGATTGGTGAGTTAATTCCATTAACATTTAGTGTTATAATGGAGAAACTATTTTTAATTCCAGACATTTATTATGTTTAGTAGTTTTTATAAGTATATTGCTTCGCTTTTAATGGTGTTATATTTGCCTTCTGTTCTCCTGGATATGCCTGTTTTTTTCTTCAAGCTTGAGTATCATTTCTAGCATTTTTTGAAGGCCTGGTTTGGTGGACATGTATCCTTTCAAGTTGTCTTTGTGCTGGAAGATTTTTCTTTCTCCCTCAATCATGACTGATAGTTTTGCAGGGTAAATTAGCCTGGGTTGACATTTTTGCTCATTCAATACTTGAAGTATGTCTCTCCAAGCTCTTCTTGCTTTTACTGTTTCGACTGAGAAGTCATTTGTTATTTTAATAGGTTTACCTTTAAAAGTTACTTGTTTTTTCTCCCTTGAAGCTCTCAGCACCAGTTCTTTATCTTGAATGTGGAGTGTTTTGACTATTATTTGCCATGGCATGCTTCTGTTTTTGTCATATCTGTTTGGGGTGCGGAATGTCTCTTGTATATGGATGTGCCTCTCTTTTTTTAGATGAGGAACGTTTTCCTTGATGATCGTTTGAAAAATTTCCTTAGGGGTGGTACTTCAGGGTGTCCCATATTTCCTGGATATTTCTCTCAAGTATCTTTTTGGCTTTAACAACCTCTTCCATTGAGCTGGTTAATACTCCCACTTTATCTTCAAGGCCTGAAATTCTGTTTTCTGCTTCGTTAGTTCTGCTGATAAGACTCTCTGTGGAGTTCTGGGTTGAAGATAACTTGTCTTTTAGCTCAGTTTTAAACTCTGCTTGAGTCTGCTTTAACTGCTCTATGCTGGTTTTTGTTTCTTGCACTGTTTTCTCAACTCCTCCAAGTGTCTGTTGTGTTCCTCTTCAAAGCGATTGATTCGTTTATTTAATTCCTCCTGGATTTCTTCTTTCATAGTACTGAACATGGTAATGATCATATTTTGAAGGTCATTTTCCTAGGTCAGGCTTCTTGGCCATTTTCCATGGGTTTGTTCTGGCTGGAGTCTAACATTATGGGATTAATTCCTTCAGTGGGAGATTTGTTTACTTGAGTGTTGTTTCTCATGTATTTGCACTTTGACTATGGCATTGTCGTTTTAACTCTTAAGATCTTCTTTCAATTTCTAGGTTGCGCAGTGAGGCCCGGCTGGACCGCGCGTGCGCATCCCGGGTGGCTGAGTGGAGGGAAGGTCTAATGCTTCCATTTTTTTGATGTAGACATTAAGAGCTATGAACTACGGCTTAGGAGAGCTTTCATTGTGTCCCAGTGATTTCGGTAAGTTATATTTTCATTATCCTTCACTTTCAGGAAATCTTGAATTTCCTTTGTAATTTCTTCCTGAATCCAATTCTCATTCAGCATCATAGTGTTAAATTTCCAGGAGTTAGTATATTTTCTGTTGCTTGTTGTGTTGTGGATGTCAAGCTTTAGGCTGTGGTGTTCTGATAAGGTACATGTTAGAATTTCAACTTTCCTGTATAAGTGTAGATTCGTTTTGTGGCCCAATATGTGATCTATTTTGGAGAAAGTTCTGTGTGCTGCTGAGAAAAATGTGTGTTCTTTTGTGCGTGGATGAAAAGTTTGATAGAGATCTGTAATGTCCATTTCTTTCAGGGTTTGATTAAGTTCCAAAGTGTCTCTGTTAAGTTTTTGACCTGTCGATCTATCCCATGATGAGAGGGCGGTGTTGAAATCCCTAAGAATTATCATTTTGAGATTGATTTCTCACTTTAGACGTTGTAGGGTTTGCTTAATGAATGTGGGGGGAGCCATATTGGGTGCATATATGTTCAGTATTGTGAAGTCTTCCTGGTGAATTATACCTGTGATTAAGTTGTAGTATCCATCTGTGTCTCTTATGATTTTTTTTTGTTTGAAGTCCACTTTGTCCGATAGCATAATGGCTATCCCTGCCTGTTTTCTGGTTCATTAGCTTGCAGAATTTTTGACCAGCCTTTTATTTTTAGGATGTGCCTATCTTTTGTGGTGAGATGGGTTTCCTGAAGGCAGCAGATTGTTGGATTGTGATTTTTAATCCAAGTTTGTAATCTGTGTCTCTTGATCGGTGAGTAAATTCCATTAACATTTAATGTTATAATGGAGAAACTATTTTTAATTCTGGATATTTTTTATGTTTAGTGGCTTTCGTAATTCACTTTTTTCACTTTTAGGTGTTGGTGGTATTATACTTCCCTTCTGTTCTCCTGGATATGCCTGTTTTTTCTTCAAGCTTCATTATCATTTCTAGCATTTTTTGAAGGCCTTGTTTGATGGTCATGTATCCCTTCAAGTTGTCTTTTGTGCTATAAGATTTTTCTTTCTCCCTCGATCATGACGGATAGTTTTGCGGAGTATATCAGCCTGAGTTGACATTTTTGCTCATTTAATACTTGAAGTCCGTCTCTCCACACTTTTCTTGCTTTTACTGTCTCCATTGAGAAGTCATTTGTTATTTTAATAAGTTTACCTTTAAAAGCGACTCCTTTTTTTTTCCCTTGAAGCTCTCAGCACCATTTCTTTATCTTGAATGTGGAGTGTTTTGACTATTATTTGCCACGGCGTGCTTCTGTTTTGGTCATATCTGTTTGTGGTGTGTAATGCCTCTTGTATATGGATGGGCCTCTCTTTTTTTAGATGAGGAAAGTTTTCCTTGATGATCGTTTGAAAAATTTCCTCAGGTGTGGTATTTTGGGATTCTTGTTCTGGTATTCCATGGATGGGCATGTTAGGCTTCTTCAGGGTATCCCATAACTCTTGAATATTTCTCTCGAGTTTCTTTTTGGCTTTAACAACCTCGTCCATTGAGCTGGTTAAAATTCCCACTGTCTTGAAGGTCTGAAATTCTATTTTCTGCTTCGTTAGTTCTGTTGATAAGACTCTCTGTTGAGTTCTGGGTTGAAGTTAACTTGTCTTTTAGTTCAGTTTTAAACTCTGCTTGAGTCTGTTTTAACTGCTCTATGCCTGTTTTTGTTTTTTGAACTGTTTTCCTCAACTCCTCCAAGTGTCTGTTGTGTTCCTCTTCAAAGTGATTGATGTGGTTATTTAATTCCTCCCGGATTTCCTCTTTCATAGTATTGGACATGGTAATGATCATGGGTTTTTTTTATTTTAAATTTATTTATTATTATTATTTATTCAATTGTGCGTGTGTGTGTATGTATGTGCACGCGTGTGTGTGTATGTCTGTGTGTGTGTAGAACCACGGATGAATTCGGGAACCACCATGGACCGCCTCCACCTCCTTCTTGTTTACTCTGCCCCAGGATTCACAGGCTCCGCCCTACCAGGACCAGAAGCGCAGGCCACCCCCGCTTCTGCTTAGCGTCTATACGTGGGATCTGGGATCTGAACTCAGGACCTTCTGCCTGCAAGGCAGAGGCTTAACCCCTGATCTACTTCTCCAGCCCGGTAATGATCATGTTTTGAAAGTCGTTATCCTGGGTCAGGCTTTCTTGGCTATTTTCCGTGGGTTTGTTCTGGTTGAAGTTTATCATTAAGGGATTAATTCCTTCAGTGGGAGATTTGTTTTCTTGGGTGTTGTTTCTCATGGATTTGCACTTTGACTTGGGCATTGTCGTTTTAACTCTTAAAACCTTCTTTCAATTTCTTTGTGTTTTTCATTGAACTGAATTATTTGACCTGGAGTTTGGAGTTGGGGGGGAAGCTTACCTATGTCTCAGTGAGTCCCGGCTCGACTGTGGGCATCCTGGGCTGGTGGGGAAAGGGAGGAGGTGGTGGTTGCGGGGTGCTACTTAGCCCGGGGAGCTGGGGCGTGGCCCAAGGGGTCCTCCCCGGCCTGGTGCAATACGGGCTCCGGCTGGCTGGTGGGAGGAGCTGGGTCCTGGGGTTTGGGGTTGGGGGGGAGCTTACCTATGTCTCAGTGAGTTCTCGCTGGTCTGCACGTGTCCTGTGCGGGTGGGGAAAGGCCTGTCTTTATCTCTTGAGTAATAAATATGGCATTTTAAATGTGTTGGATCCACTCTACATCTTTAAAAATAACGAGGAGACTGTCAATGAACATGAGGGAAAAAGTTGTGTTCCAATGTGAGCTAGCTTTACCACTGATTATCATGACCCAGTTACTCTTACAGAGAAAGGGAAAAAAATTAGGAAACGTCTAACAGAGGAGCAAAAACAAAGACACATGAAAGATTTTGATGATAGAAGACCATGTGACATCTTAGTGCAGCTATAAAAAATTACCACAAAGTTAGTGGTTAAAATATCCAGAAAGTTAAGACAACCTAACATCCAATCAATGTTGAAAGGATTTTGTGCCAGAATTTCTAGTACACAGTTGATTTCTTGGCTTCTGCAGATTCTACAATGTTCTCATATGCTGAGGAGTAGGGCATGGGCATCTTTATGGGCCAAGGTCTCTGTTTACCACAGAAAGAACCCTATGGTAAGGCTTGCGATATCCGGTCTGATTTCATTTTTTCTTGACATTGATGCACATTGTACTTGTGGTTTGTAACGTTTTCCTATCTGGTCTTCTCTGTAGTCCACACTGGTCTTACCATGTAGCTTCATAACAGCAGCAATCCTTGCACCTCTACCTTCCAAAACCTGTGGACTACCATGACCAGCTGCTAATTTGTGGGTGTAAGACCCACTTTTAGAAACCAACATCTCAGAATACTTTTTCCTAGTGCACATAAATACCTCCTGGAAATATAATTTAAATGAAATTGGCATTTCAAAGGAAATTTGCATTTCAAAACCCTGAAGGAGAGATAACTCAGTGGGTAAGTCTGCTTTGTAAACCAGGCAACCTGAGTCCAATTCCCCAGAATCCCACATGCTGGAGGAAAAGAACTGATTTCTGAAAGTTGTCTTCTGATCTTTACTCATCATGTGCTTACCTTCTCTCTCCCCACTGCATTGCTCTCAAATAAAATGAAACATTTTTTCAAATTAAAAGGTGTGTGCACCTTGTCTGTTCATTCTACTTCCCCTCTTTCTTCCCAAAAATAAAATATTTTTTAAAAAGAGGCAGTTTGGGTGTTAAACCTTTGCCTACAGAGCAAAGCAAAGGGACTTAGCTGAGTTCAGATCCTCATATCCCATGTAAAAAATGCTTGACAGATATGGAAGTGGTATATAATCCTTTTCCTGGAAGACAGAGCCTGAGGAAACCCAGAGAGAAACAATAAAGAAGCAGAGCAATCCAGGATGATTACCAATGTCACATCCACACTCACTCAAATGCATTCTTGTACACACATGTAAAATAAAATAAAGTAAAATAGAATAGTAAAATAAACACAGATTTCAAGTGCTCTTTGGAACACACACACACATACATACACACACTCATATATAGGCCAAGACAGAAAGAGACAGACAGACAGACAGACCCAGAAAAAGAGAGAAAGAAAGAGACAGAGAGAGAGAGAGAGAGAGAGAGAGAGAGAGAGAGAGACTGACTCTTTGGTAAACTGTAAGAAATAAAAATTTCTCTGACTATATGAATTAAAGGGCAAACGAAGACCTACCCAAAGCCCAGGTAAGGTTTAAAACATATGCATTAAGAAATAGAAATATTTTATGTTTTTTAAAAAATTTCCCATCGTGCCTAAGTTTATCAGACATAAAAACACATGTTATTTTAAATCCCCATGAACGTAGTCCAGTGACAATTCGACCAAAGTGTTAAACAAGTGGTTTCTCTGTTTCTGCCCTCATTTCTATCTGGGAAAATATGACCTTGTTGAATTGAGGCCAGTCACGCTGAAGGGCGACACTGGCAGCCTGCCCAGGCAACCACAGTCAGGAACTGCCCCTGGGTTGCTTCCATGTCTGCAGACGGAATCAATGGTGGATCACAGCCTCAGAAAAAAGAAACAGGAAGTGGGCCCTAAGAGAAAAAGTCTTTTTCCCTCATTATTGTCCCCTGACAGACACAGTGCAACAACTATGGTTTCAAAATTTATACTCTATTAAGAATCATAATTGACTTGAAAATGATTTAAAGTATGTGTGAGGATAGGTCAAAGTTATGTTAAATCTATTTTCTTTTTCTTTTTTCTTTTTCAAGTATTATGTGCATTTAGAGAGAGAGAGAGAGAGTGTATGTGTGTGTGTGTTTGCATGTAGGTGGGTGGACATGCGTGCAGGCATATTTTACACAAGTATACTTAAGTGTGTATGTCTGTGGAGACTCAAGGGTGATATCAGGAATCATCCCCCATCATTATTCCACCTTATTGTTGTAAGCTTAGGTCTGTAATTAAACCCAGAGCAGCAATTAGGGCTAGTCTGATAGCCAGCTTCCTCTGGGGATTTCCAAGCTGTACTTTCTAGAGGTGGAAATATAGACAGGACACCACACCAGCCTGGCATTTTTTCCTGGGATCTGGGATCTGAACTCAGCTCCTTTTGCTTTTGATGAAAAGGTTTTAATCACAGAACCATCTATCCAACCCATACTAGGTCTCTTTAAATAAGGCCGTCCTGGAGCTCATGAGATGGCTCAGTGAGTAAGTTGAAAATGCACAATTGTAAGGACCCTAGTTCCCATGTAAAGCTGGATATGGTGCAATAGGCCTGTAATTTCAGCATTCCTAAGGCCAAAAGGAAGCAGGCATAGGAAAATTTCTGAATGTCAGCAGGTTAGCTAACCTGGTGTGTGCACAAGTGAACAAGAGACTAAAACAAGGCAGACAGCAAGGACTGAAACTTGAGGTTATACTGTGACTCTCACATGCATTATACCCACACATGTGCACACACACACACATGAACACATGCATACAAATACACGTAGCACTCATGAATGCATGCATACATGCACACATACACACATGTATGCAGGCACACACATATGCATGTATATACACACAGCCACATAAACACACATACATACACACACATTCAGGCACACACGAACATATGCACGAATGCTTGCACACATGCACACACGCAGGCACACATACACACATACATATGCCCATATGCAGACCTGTACAAATACTCACATGCATGCATGTGCACACACACACATATGCATTCAGCATGCACAATACACATACATGCATACATAAATGCATGCATACATGCACACACAGGTACATACACACACCTAGACACACAGATGCACACACATATTATAAATTAAATAAAAATAAGTGACTACAGATGTCTCTACCCAACAAGACAACTAAAGCAACTCTACTGCAAGACTCAAGGAATGTGGAAAAGGCAATGGTAAGATTGTAAGAACCTGAAGGAGCTCAGGGGGGCATCCAGACAATAGCTCATGGGCATGACAGAGATGCTGAGTTTATGGACTCATTGTGTATACTTCCTTAAGTCCTGCACAGAATTTAGCTATCAACATTTCACCATGAAACAGACAAGCTCTCAAAAAGCTCCACATATCCCTGGGAGATTGATGAAGGTTATGCTGCAGGTGGGGATGATAGAGGAGAAGGGAGTGCTGTCTTTAATGGTGTGCCCACTGATACATGATTCATGCCTCTAGCAAGTGTTCTGACACATGCCACTCAAGAAAACTTAAAAGAAATGAAGTGGGTCACATGTGATAAGACATGAAGTAGGGAGTGAGAGAGAGAGAGAGAGAGAGAGCACAGCCCAGCTCCCAACCACCCCGGAGCCCTACGTGTCCCGGCGGGGGCGAGCACCCAGGCCGACTGTGGCTTAGCCTGGGCCCCGACCCGGACACAAGCCCCTCGCATCCTGCCCCCTGTGCGCCTAGCCACCCCCCTGGATCCCAGGTGAAGAATTCTGCCATTAAGCCAGGGAGCGAAAGAGCCCAGCCCAGTCCCACCCCCCACCCAGGAGCCGCCCGGCCAGCAGCACCACGCTGCGCAGCCCCCGGCTTTGCCCCCGGGGCCCCGCCCCTCTCCGACCTTACCTTCCCAGGTCGCAGGTGAAGAATTCTGCCATCAACATCAGACCCTCTGCCTCTCTGGCCCACCGGGGACCTATGCACGTGGTCCATGGAAGACACACTGCTACTCAGAATTCAATAGAGCCCAAAGGAAACTCAAGCAAAATTCTAAGGAACAAAGGGAGCACAGGCCATACATCTGGACTCCACTACAATCATTATATCACGTGGGCGAGTTTCTTCTCATACAGCCCAAAGATAAGTAAACTTTTTCTTTTCACCTTACTGATCCTTTAAAGTACCAATGTTGTAGATCAACTTTCTCACACAGCCACCCCACAACATACAACTCCAGGGAGTACACCACTCACCCCCACATTTCACCAAGAAACTAAATCGTAAAAATGTACTACCAAACTAGTATTGACCCCCTAGTAACATAACCTGACTTAATTGACATACTAACAGCCTAGTAGCCTCATCTAGGATATAATACTAACAATACACAAACATACCCAATCCAAGGTAAGCACTAGTAATAACTGGCAAGCGTAACAATACTAACTACGTCGATTCAGTGAAAAACACAGAAACTGAAAGGTCCTAAAAAACAAAACAACAATGTACAAGTCAAAGTGCAGATCCATAAGAAACAAAGCCCAAGAAGACCAATCTCCTGCCGAAAGAATCAATCCCATAATGAGGGATTCCGACCAGAACGAATCCACAGAAAATAGCCATGGAAGCCAGACCCAACATAACGACTTTCAGAGTATGATCCTTACCATGATTAACACTATGAAAGAGGAAATCCGAGAAGAGTTAAACAACCGTATCAACCACTTTGAACAGGAACACAACAGGCACTTGGAGGAGTTGGGAAAAACAGTTCAAGAAACAAAAAGAGGTATGGAGCAATTAAAACAGTCTCAGGCAGAGTTTAAAATTGAACTAAAAGACAAGTTATCTTCAACCCAAAACTCAACAGAGAGTCTTACCAGCAGAACAAATGCGGCAGAAAATAGAATTTCAGATCTTGAAGACAAAGTGGGAGAATTAACCAGCTCAATGGAAGAGATTGTTAAAGCCAAAAAGATACTGGAGAGGAACATTCAAGAGATATGGGACACCCTGAAGAAGCCTAACATGCGCATCCATGGAATACCAGAACAAGAATCCCAAAATACTACACCAGAGGAAATATTTCAATTCATCATAAATGAAAACTTCCCATAACTATGGAATGAGAGGCCTATCCAAATACAAGAGGCATTTCGCACTCCAAACAGATACGACCAAAATAGAAAATCGCCACGGCAAATAATAGTCAAAACACTCCACATTCAAGACAAAGAAAAGGTGCTGAGAGCTTCAAGAGAAAAAAAGCAACTCACTTTTAAAGGTAAACCTATTAGAATAACAAATGACTACTCAATGGAAACAGTAAAAGCAAGAAGAGCTTGGAGAGACATACTTCAAGTATTAAATGAGCAAAAATGCCAACCCAGACTGATATACCCAGCAAAACTATCTGTCATGATTGAGGGAGAAAGAAAAGTTTTCCAGCACAAAGACAACTTGAAGGGATACATGTCTACCAAACCAGGCCTTCAAAAAATCCTAGAACTGATACTCAAGCTTGAAGCAAAGAATAAGCGTATCCAGGAGGACAGAAGGGAAGTATAATACCACCAAAACATAAATATCAAACAACATGCTTACAAAATCTACTAAACATAAAAAATGTCCAGAATTAAAAATAATTTCTCGATTATAACATTAAATGTCAATGGTATTAACTCGCCAATGAAGAGACACAGATTACAAACTTGGATTAAAATCCACAATCCAACAATCTGCTGCCTTCAGGAAACTCATCTCACCACAAAAGATAGGCACATCCTAAAAATAAAAGGCTGGTCCAAAATCTTACAAGCTAATGGAACCAGGAAACAGGCAGGGGTAGCCATTATGCTTTCAGACAAAGTGGACTTCAAACCAAAGAAAATCATAAGAGACACAGATGGATACTACATTTTAGTCACAGGTACAATTCACCAGGAAGACTTCACAATCCTGAACATTTATGCACCCAATACAGGCCCCTCCACATTCATTAAGAAAACCCTACAGCGTCTAAAGCAAGAAATCAACCCCCAAACGATAATTCTTGGGGACTTCAACACTACCCTCTCAACATGGGATAGATCAACAGGTCAAAAGCTTAACAGAGACACTTTGGAACTTAATCACACCCTTAAAGAAATGGACCTTACAGATCTCTATCGAACTTTTCACTCACGCACAAAAGAATACACATTTTTCTCAGCAGCACACGGAACTTTTTCCAAAATAGATCACATATTGGGCCACAAAACGAATCTACACATATACAAAAAAGTTGAAATTCTAACCTGTGCCCTATCAGACCACTACGGCCTAAAGCTGGACATCCACAACACAACAAACAAGAGAATATACACTAACTCCTGGAAACTTAACAATAAGATGCTGAATGAGAACTGGATTCAGGAAGAAATTAAAAAGGAAATTCAAGATTTCCTGAAAGTGAACGATAACGAAAATACAACTTACCAAAATCTCTGAGACACAATGAAAGCTGTTCTAAGAGGTAAGTTCATAGCTCTTAATGCCTACATCAAAAAAATGGAAACATCAGAAATAAATAACTTAATGATGCAGCTTAAGGCTTTAGAGAAACTTGAGCAATCTGCTCCCAAAAGTAGTAGAAGAGAGGAGATTAGCAAAATAAGGGGAGAAATATCTGAAATCGAGACTAAGAAAACGATAGAAAAAATCAACCAGTCAAAAAGCTGGTTCTTTGAAAAAAATCAATAAGATAGATACACCCCTAGCTAAATTAACCAAATGCAGGAGACAGAAAGCCCAAATTAACAAAATTAGAAATGAACATGGAGTAATTACTACTGATACCCAAGAAATCCAGAGAATTATAACATCATATTTCAAAAACTTATACTCAGTGAAGTTTGACAACACACAAGAGATGGATGAATTTCTAAGTAAACACATCTTACCTAAATTGGATACGGAAGTTGTCAATTACTTAAATGGCCCTATAACATATAAGGAAATTGAAGAAGTAATCTCGAATCTTCCCACCAAAAAATGTCCTGTACCAGATGGATTCAGCACAGAATTCTACCAGACATTTAAGGAGTCAATAGCACCAATACTCCTTAAACTGTTCCATCAAATAGCAAAGGAAGGAACACTACCAAATTCCTTCTATGAAGCTAATATCGTTTTAATCCCAAAATCTAATAAAGATTCACTTAAAAAAGAAAACTATAGGCCAATCTCACTGATGAATACAGACACAAAGATTCTCAACAAAGTCTTAGCAAATCGGATTCAAAAACATATCAAAAAGATCATTCACGGGGACCAAGTAGGCTTCATCCCAGGCACACAAGGTTGGTTCAACATACGCAAATCAATCAATGTAATTCATCATGTAAACCAGTCCAAAGTCCAAGACCACATGATACTCTCGAAAGATGCACAAAAAGCCTTTGACAAGATCCAACAGCCTTTCATGATCAAAACGCTAGAGACAGTAGGAATGGAAGGAACCTTTATCAATATAATAAAAGCTGTATACAACAAGCCCACAGTAAGGATTATGCTCAATGGGGAACAATTGGAAGCATTCCCACTTCGATCAGGAACTAGACAAGGCTGTCCACTCTCACCACTTCTATTCAATATTGTACTTGAAGTCTTAGCTGAAGCCGTAAGACAAGAAAGGGACATAAGAGGGATTCAAATCAGCAAGGAAGAAGTCAAGCTATCCCTGTTTACAGATGACATGATCTTATACCTGAGGGATCCCAAAAACTCCACCAGGAAGCTCCTGGAACTAATTGAGAAGTTCAGCAGGGTGGCAGGATACAAAATAAATGTGCAAAAATCAGAGGCCTTCCTATATGCCCAGAATGAAAGAAGTGAAAAAGCCCTGAGAGAAACAATTCCATTTACTGTAGCCCCTAAAAAAATGAAATACCTTGGTATAAACCTAACCAAGGAGGTAAAAGACCTTTACAATGAAAACTTTAAAACCCTCAAGAAAGAAATTGCTGAAGACATCAGAATGTGGAAAGACCTCCCATGCTCCTGGATTGCCAGAATCAACATCGTAAAAATGACCATCCTACCAAAGGCAATATACAAATTCAATGCTATATCAATTAAAATCCCAAAGCAATTCTTTAAAGAAGTTGACCAATTAATCTCAAAGTTCATATGGAGGTACAAGACCTAGGATAGCAAAGACAATCCTGAGTAACAAAAACACTGCTGGAGGTATTACCATACTGAACCTTAGTCTATTCTACAAATCCATAGTTGTAAAAACAGCCTGGTACTGGCTCCAAAATAGACATGCAGATCAATGGATAAGTGTTGAAGACCCAGATATAAGCCCACAAAATTACAGCCATTTCGTCTTTGACAAAGGGCCCAAAAAATCCAATGGAAAAAGAACAGTATCTTCAACAAATAGTGCTGGCAAAACTGGATCTTCACATGTAGAAGATTAAAACTGGACCCGTACTTGTCACCTTGTACAAGACTTAATTACAAATGGATCAAGGACCTTGATTTAAGGCCAGAGACTATAAAAACCATAGGTGAAAGTGTAGGGAATTCCCTCGAGCTGATTGGGCTAGGCCAACAATTCCTAAACAGACATCCAATGGCACAGTCACTGCTACCAACTCTCAACAGTTGGGATCTTGTGAAATTAAAGAGCTTCTGTTCAGATAAAGAGATTGTATCATGAGCTCAAAGGCAACCCACAGAATGGGAGAAAATCTTCACTAACCACATATCTGATAGAGCTCTACTGTCCAGAGTGCACAAAGAACTTAGAAAACTAAACACCAAGGAAACCAATGGCCCAATTAAAAAATGGGAACTGTAACTTAAAAGAAATTTTACCAGAGATGAAATTAATATGTCTAACAAATATCTTAAAAAATGCTCCCCTCTTTAGCCATCAGGGAAATGCAAATCAAAACCTCCCTGAGATATCATCTCACCCCGGTCAGGATGGCAAAAATCCACAATACAAACAACAACAAGTGCTGGAGAGGATGTGGAGAGAGGAGAACTCTGCTACATTGCTGGTGGGAATGCAGGCTCATACAGCCATTCTGGCAAGCTGTCTGGAGATTCTTAAAAATATTAAAGATTGAAATGCCATATGACCCTGCTATTCCACTTTTGGGAATAACCACCCATGCAGCAGAGGTTCGCCTCAATAGCACAAGCACGACTATGTTCATAGTAGCACTGTTTACAATAGCAAAGTCATGGAATCAACCTAAATGTCCAACAGTTGATGAGTGGATAAGGAAACAGTGGTACATCTATACAATGGAGTACTACTCAGCCATCAAAAATGATGAATTACTGGAATTTGCTGGGAAATGGATGTCATTAGAAATAATTATATTAAGTGAAGTATCCCAATCCCAGAAAGTTAAGCACCGTATGTACTCCCTAATAGGTGGCTCCTAGTACCAAACTCACCCAGCCCACATTGAGACACTCAAGGGTAAACCTATGTAATACAGTAATTGCAAGGATTGTGAACAGGAGGGATGGAGTTGGAGGGCCACATCAGACACAAGGAGAGAGGGGACCATGTTACAGCAGAGAAAATCGACCTCCAAGGAATGCAAATAAGTAATGTGACACCTGGTTAAGTTCACAGACGTTCGTTCCTGATCATGTACAACTGAGGGGGTATGATCTCACCAGAAGGGGAGGGCATATAGTCTGGCAGATGAAAAGAGATCACTTTGCAAATGGGTGACTGATCCCTCCCTCACCGAGGTTTCCTGCTTTTATTACATCTACCCTTGAATGTGCTGTTATAACAAGACTCCAGTTTAACAGTTTTTTGTCTCTGACCAGGGGGTGACATACAGTGCCCATCAGGATGGAGTGAAGGGCATTGCAGGAGCAGCAAAACTGCAAAAGAAAATCAACAAACCACAATCCAGAACTTCAGAGACTCTATATCATCCACATAGAACTAAGCCAGCCTAATCTCCCCCCATACTGAAACTCAGGGACATCTGCGGAAGAGGGGGTGGTAAGATTGTAAGAGCAAAAGGATGGGGGGGAGCTATGATTTGAAGAGTCTCCACACTAGATAAGGCTGAAGCAATCATAATAGGACTTTGCATGCCCTGCGCCATGTCCGTCACACTATTGACCTCACAAAGTCTAACATGGGCTAAAGGCACTAAGATCCTTGGAGGCAAGGGATTGATGGCCACAGAAGTGTTTCTATGCTTAAGGGGAACACGAGAAAGGGTTCAGGGAAATGCCACTGGGTCCTTTTATGTCATCAGAAAGGAGGACCAAGAGGAGAGTTAGGCATACACAATAAAGGACTTTCTGGGAATTGGGGAGGAGGCACTGGGAGATGTAGAGGGAGGGAGGGGGAGCAAGGGGTTCGGGGGGAGGAGGAGGGAGGAGGGAACTGGTCTACCTATTAAGTTTGTATGAGCAGAAATAATAATAAAAAATGTTAAAAAAAGACATGAAGTAGGAGGGAGATTAGTAGAGAAGCAAATTTACAATGGGAAAAGGAGGAGGAAAAGGATTCAGTGAAAATAATACAATTGACTGTTTTCATGTGTGAAATTTCAAAAGAATAAAAAAGTGAATAAAAATGTATAAATATTAGAACAATTCAAGTATAAAGGTATTTCCAAGATTGTAGAAAATTTCACAAAACATTAATGATGACTTGTATTTAAGAAATATTTTCTTGTAATTTTTCTTAACTTATGATTATTCTCACAACTTATACATGACAGCTATTTCTCTATGGCTGAATGCAGTGCAAAATAGAGCAAAGGCATCTTTGCTTTGAAACATTGTAATGACATCTTCAAAACACAGCAAGGTATTGAAATGTGCAGTGATCATGTCTCTTACCTAGTGTCATCATATAGCTGATTCAGTATTTAAGACTAAACGGTGATTATGTGAACTCAATACAGTCATCCCCATACTTATAACTCCTGTGCAGGATACATTGTTTGGTTCACAATCATAAGTACAGTGCTTAGTCTGTACTCTACCAGTACATAAAATCTCCTTGAAGAATGAACTGAAAGTTAGGTTAGCCCATAGAGTGCTATTGGGAAAAAAATATTCTTTTGAAAATGGATCTTGAATTAATCCCAGAGTTGACTGGTTGGGCTAGTTTGCCTAGCCAACTTGCTCTGGGGATTATTTTTTGTGTGTGTTCCAAGATTGGAATGACAGGTAACTCACCACATCTCCAGTCCCTAGGCATTTCATATGTGTTCCTGGGATCCACACTGTGGTCGTTTAACTTGTGGGGCAATCACTATGACATCTGAGCCTAATCCCAAGCCCACAACTGGTTTTTAAATACACACAAAAGAAACCAACAGAATTTCACAAGAAACCAGATCACTTTGATATGTCTGGAAACTGAAACAAATATTTGCAGAGAAAATGTATTCATCAAATGAAATGCTGTTATGTTTGTCAATATTAATTTTTTGTACATGTTCTGAAAAGTTGTGTGAAATTTGTAAAAAGCTGAGCAAATAGTGTAGGTTTATTAGCAGTACATGCAAGAGAATATGCTATTTAAATAGCAGATGTACAATTATTAAACAAATTTTCTTTGGAAAAAAGTCATGAATTTACTTCTTGATCAAAAATAAAATCCTTTTAGCTTTAGAAATGGAGAAAAAGTAGAAAACCCAGTTAAAACATATGAAAACAGTACAAAATGTGAAATACTGTATGATTTATTCAACTGATTTTCTTTTAAAAATTTTTTTTCCTGGTTTTACAAGCACGTTGAGTACTCATCCCTGCTTCCCTCCATCTCCCCTGCCTTCCATTCTCCTCTCTTCCCTTTATCAATCCATCCCACTTCCTCCCACCCATCTGCCTGTGTGCTTCTATGGACCCCAGGGTTCCCTTCAGCTTCTCTACTCTTGTGGGAATTCAGGCCTTTTGTTGCATACCAATTTGCCCCTCCGAGGACCACTCTACTGAAAGGAGCATTTCCCTTCACTCATCAAACTTTAGTCCCCAAGATTTCCACTGTATGTTCTTATCTCTCTTGAGTTCCTTGATAGTCTATGGGGGCATGTTGGTATGTCAATCATTGCAGTGAGTTCCTGGATGTAACAGTCCTGCCTTGAATGGAATGACTTGTCCAACGGTGGACCTTCCAATCTTTAGGTTTTTATGTGATTTTTTCTTTTCTTAACATTTAGTTTTACTTATTTAAATATATGAGGTCTAAAATTATTGAATAGAATTTAATCAAAATTTCAGTTCTCTATTTTTTTCCAAATTGTTTTATGATGGGTCCTATGGTGTAGTCTTGTAGTTATTTCTATAGTGTCAACCTCAGAACACATACGATCATCAAAAGACTCTAGGAATATGTGTGAGGGAGGTTCTATACTAGGTTCACTGAGGAAGCTCCTGCGGGGCTGATTTTCTCACGCACACACTGTGATGACTCCAGGCTGTCAGGGTGGAGAAAGGCGAACGTGCTGCAGGTCCTTCACCCCCTCACCCAAATCCAGGGGACTCCGGACACAGTAGGGAGTTTGTCAAGGTGAGACTCACTCACTCACTCATTCACTCACTCAATTACACACAGCTGCTGGCTGTGGTGACAAAGAAGATAAGTAAAGCCTGACCGCCCATACCTCTGCCTCAGTCCTCCAGAGACTCGGCCACGAACAGGGAGTTTGTCAGAGCAAGATCTCAGTTTATTGGGGGTAACAAATCAGCTTATATAGACAAAGAACCAGAGAGCACAAAACAGGCAGCTAATTACCTTAATGGTCAGCACAGCACACACTCTTCATAGGTCAGACTAAACATTTGTCTATGTCAGCTCCTGTAAGCCAATTAGGGCTCTCTCTAATGTGATCAGAGTTACGCCTAGGACACTAGTTCCCAGAGCCATCTTTGTTCCCATGCACTGAGCCATGTCCTGCTCACTCCCTCACATTATTCTTGGGCAGGCCCAACAAGCCCCCTCTAACTGTGAGTCATAGTAAATCTTTCCTTCCTTAAGCTGCTCCTGCCTGGTATTTTGTCTAAGCAATATCTGCCTTATCTTCATCTAATTGTAACTGTGAGTCATAGTTAATCTTTCCTGCCTTAAGCTGCTTTTATCTGGGTATTTTGTCTAAGCAACATCTGCCCTGTCTTCATCCCTTTGAGGGATGGGCACCAATCTCTTCTACAGAGGCTACAACTGAGGTATCAGTACTTAAGTCAGGGGGTTTTTGTAACACATAATGTAAATAACACCAAAATCATATTTTGTTTCATTGACTCTTCATATTCTCACCTATGTCCATTAACTTTTTAAATCCAAGCAGAAAGGGCTGAGGATTTGACTCAGTTGATAGAGTTCTTGCCTAATGTGATAGTTAATTCTGGGTGTCAACTTGACACACCTGACATTAACTAAGATCAGCTAAGACCACACAGGCAAAATCAGCTGAGACCACCTGAAGAGATATCTGGATAATGCAAAGATCAGCCCTAGATCCCATGGGAACCTCCAGGTAGTGGACCACCTAAAAGGAGTCATGGAACAGAAGACTGAGAAGAAGAGAGACTTTCTAGTAATCCTTAAAACATCACCCACTAACCCCTCGGGTGGGTGTGATATATCCTGTCTCCAGCTTCAGCCAGCCATGCTGCTTCCACAGTGAAAGTCTATTGTCATTCTCCAGAAATGTAAGTTAAATAAATCTCTCTTTCTCCCTTAAGTTTCTCGACTTTGGGTGCTCTCCCACAGTAACAGTTAAGAGTAACTGTTATACATAGTAAGCCTAAAGCCATTCATTTGATCTCTGCATTGCATAAACCAGGCATATTAATAATCCTCTTCTTCCTCTTTTTCTTACTCTTTCTGTTCCTCCTCCTCCTCTTCATTTCCTCTTTTCCCCTTCTTCTTTTCTCTAATCTCTCTCTCTCTCTCCCTCCCTCCCTCCCTCATCCCTTTCCAACCCTCAATGGCCAATTTCCTGGCTCACAGCTATAGGCTACAGTACATCACTGTGAGTAACATGGTTGGGAAGACATGGCAGCAGGAGCCTGAGGCAGCTGGTCATGTGACATCCTCAGTCAGGAAGCAGAGAGAGATGCATGTTAGTGCTCAGCTCACTTTCTCCTTTGAATTTTATGGACTCTAGCCCATAAAATGATGGTACTATCCACATTCAGTATCTTCTCCCCTTAGCTCAACTACTCTAGATAATCCTTGACAAAAAGGCACAGAGGCTAAATAATTCCTCAAAGGCATGCCCAAATTCTTACTTCCTAAGTGACCACCTAGGAGAATATTGACAGTTAATATCAACCATCAGATATTCACAATGACTGTGATTGGAATTCCTTATTTTTGATCGATTGAGTTGTGCCAAAGTGAAGTGAGAATACAACTTTGTTATTTGTTTGTAGTCTTCCTTACACTCAACACTCTCCCAGCATTTGTTGCTCCCCACAATAAGCTGTTCACTTAGTAATATTTATTTATTTATTTAATTTATTTTTTCCACTCATACAAACTTGATAGGTACCACATTCCCCTCCCTCCACCCCTCCCATAATGCATGTAGCATGCATTGATGATATGAATCTGACAAATTTCCCTGTATTCTCTTCCACTCTGAGATGAACAAATATATTTTTTCATGAATGCAGTAGAGATATTTTAAGTCACTCAAAAGTATTGTGATGTGCATTTGGGGAAATACTTTGGCAAGTGGATATATTCCTTTCCATAAAGTATTTTCAGTCAGAAAGATGATAAAGTAGGAGTTGGTTTACAATTAAACCATAAATTTAATTCTTCCTTTATCCCTGTATAACTTGGCCCCATTCATATCTGAATGGTTAGTGTTCATCTCTCTACAAAGGAGAGAGTTCAAACCCTATTACTGATTAGGACAACAAAATTTGGTCTGTGGTGTCTACAACTGACCTCTAAGATGATTAATAATAGCAAATTCATAATGACTTAAAATTATTATGTTCTGCTAATTGCTGCAAAAGTTCATCTTAAATTACTGAAAATAGAAATCTCTTCCAAGCTCATTTACAAATGAAACTTAAAATATTTGTCTGCAGTGTTAACTCTAATGAACAAAACATGCTATCTTATAATTGTTAATTATGGTCGTCTATAGACTTTCTTTCTTTGTCTTTTTTTTCACACTTGACCCAAGTCACCACACAGCCACTCAGCAATACTAAGATCCCTCTAAATATAAAACCAACTCAGTACCATGGCTGTAAGGTAGAGACTTACACTGAAGGTCAATTCTAACAACAGAACAAATATTTATTAGCCTCCAGACACTTTTCAATGACCTCGAGAAAATCTTCAGACACAAGACCTTTTCACCAAAGATATATGTCAAGATGAAAAGAATGAGATTCTCAAGTCGGAGATATGCAAGCCTTAAGAGGCATGAGGCAAAAGTCTCCCTTTGAAGTATGCAAAGATTAAGAGGACCAAGTGGTTTACATAGGACTAATGAGAGGAGAGACCAGTAGCATCACGCTCAAAGGTGTTTGGTAATGATCTGATCTCCTTATCCAAAAGAGCTTGCAGTATGTACTAGATCTTTATAGTTGCTATTACATGTCAACACTACTTCTATTTAGAAATAAATGTGTCTTTGAGAGTGATAGTGAGGTACAAGGGTCAACTTGGCAACTGAAGGCTCTGAGTTCTGGGTACAGTTGTGAGAAATTAGTAGGTGAGTTAAACCCTGAGCAATCCTTCAAAAGGTTGTCTGATTGATGGGGAAGGACTAGCCTATAATAGGTGGGACTAAGCCCTGGGCAGGTAAATATGGTGAAAGGAGTTGGTTAAGGAAATTGGCATCCTTTGGTTTACTTGGCCAGATATACCAGTCTGGCAAGTGAGGATTGCCCCTCTCTCAGCATTCCTGTGGTATTAGTGTGGCCAGTTCCCTCAACCCCTAGTGTTGATGTGGGCTCTTCTGTGAAGCTGAACAAAGGACTGTAACAGGACTATCATAAGGGAAAATAAGACCTCTTTCCCCTATAAACTACAAATCATTAATTTATTGTGAATAATATAAGCAAACTTTAATGAAGAGCAATTCCAAAGCATGTATTTGAACATAGTTTTGGGTAGTATGCTTAGTGGTTATAGAGTTAAGGATGTTGACTCCCTCTTTCTCTGATTTTGAAAGGATATTTGAAGCATGGTTCTTTGGGTACACCAGAGTCTGTGCTGTGTGCTGTGCTGTGCTGTCCGTGTGTGTGTGTGTGTGTGTGTGTGTGTGGGTGTGTGTGTGTGTGTATGCCTATGTGCCTGTAATGCTGGGAATTTAACCCATGATATTAAGCATGTTGGGTATGTGTTCCACAGCCAAACTCTTCCATAAGTCCTACAACTACACTTCTGGTTAAGAAGTGTAAAGTATAAGATTTTATCCAAATGTGCAAATAAACTTCATGATCAAAACTGCAAATGAATTTCACAATCACATGAATGTATGTGACAGTTTTTGTCTTGTTACTTTGAGAAAAGATCTAGCTGTTGCCAGACACAGCTTCTCATGTTGCTGATATTACAAGTGTGCACGATTATACACAGTTGTAATGAAACAACTAAAGTAAATCATGCATAAAATATATCTTACGGGGCTGGAGAGGTGGCTCAGGGGTTAAGCCTCCGCCTTGCAGGCGGAAGGTCCTGAGTTCGGATCCCAGATCCCATGTATAGATGCCAGGCGGAAGCAGGGGCGGCCTGCGCTTCTGGTCCTGGTAGGGCGGAGCCTGCGAGTCCCGGGGCAGAAGGAGGTGGAGGCGTCCATGGTGGTTCGCGAATTCGTCTGTGGTTCTACACACACACACACACACACACACACACACACACACACACAGACACACACACGCGCGCACATACACACGCATATGCACACAGTTGAATAAATAATAATAATAATAATAAAAAATTTAAAAAATATATATCTTACTATGAAATAATTGGACTCATTTTGTTTTTTTTTTTAAATTTGGGGAGAACTGGAGAGATGGGTCAGAGGTTAAGACTCTGCTTCTTAAGCAGAAAAACTTGACTTTGGACCATGTATCACATGGATAAAAATGCCAGGCAAAAAGCATGCATTTCTGGGAAATCCCAGAACTAAGCAAAAAAGAAGTAGAAGTAATCCATGATGATTACTAAATTCTCCTTTGGGCCTTTACAAGCACATATATTGTCCTCTGATACATAATTTCTCTCTCTCTCTCTGACACCCATACACACACACACACACACACACACACACACACACACACACATACACACACACACACACATATGAAAAGAAAGGAAAAATTTTGAGTGTGTGGGTATATATGTGCGTCTGCGTAGAAGAGAACATTGTGTGTGATTGTGGAGTTGCAAGTTGCAAGGGTGATTTCAGGATTCATTCTGGATGCTCTACTTCCTTCTTATTTTGCTCTGGGGTTTCCTAGGCTCCACTTTCTAGGGCCAGAAGTACAGGCTACTGCCATTTCTGCCTTGCACTTTTTTATATAGGATGCAGATTCCAAACTCAGCTCCTTTTGCTTGTAAGGCTTAACCCCTGAACCATCTCTCCAGCCATGGACTTATCTCTTTAATGTTAGCATATGCTTTCTGAATTAGGCATTGAAGGAACAGACTTGTGGCTATCAAAAGTGCTGAAGATGAGTGAAGCTTGAGTGTGCATCTCTAAATAAGACACATTCTCATCAACTCCACTAAGGCTCAGGGAACATGGCAGAAGATGTGGCAAAAACACAGCAAGAGTTGGAAGATGGGTGAAGAGGTGTAAAAAGCTGTTTCCTGGGGAGAACACAATGATGGCAATCATGACTGTTGCAGTTCACCTGCATGGTTGCTGATAAATGGCTTAAGGGAGGAAGGGGCTTATTTCCTTATGACAGTCCAGTTACAGTTCTCAGATCAGTTTGACTGGAGAGCATGCACCAACGCCAGGGATGAGGGAACTGGCTACACCATCTCTACATAATGTCTACAGAGAGACAATCACTTGCCAGACCAGCATGTCTAGCCAAGTATACACAAGGATGCCAACTTCCTCAAATGACTCTCAGTATATTATTTATCTGTTTAGGGCCTAGTCCTACCTACCCTAGGCTGGGCCTTCTCCATTAGCTAGACAATCTCCTGCAGGTTTGCTCTGGGCCTAACCCAATCATTAATTCTCTACAAATGTGCTCAGAGCACAAACCCTCAACGGTCAAGTTGACACCTGTGCCTAACTATGGCACTCTACCCCTTGTCAACTTGACACAAAAACATAGCACTTTTAAACTATAACCTTCAACCCTTGTCCCCATAGGTGTTTAAAAGTTTTCTTAAAAATATAAATACATTTCATAAAAAATTTAAAATAGTCTCTCATTAAAATTTCAGTTATTAAAATATTAGAACTGAAATTCTTTCTTTAAATATCCCAAATCAAATCATTGTAACAATGAAAAAACTTTGTTAAAATCGAAGTCCAGCAAATTATCGCATCCTGTACTTCAATGTCCATCTTCTATTGCTCATCACATAGTAAAAGTAGCTCAAAGATTCTGGCCATTCCCAGTCCCTGTTTGCAGCTCAAAGTTGTAAAAGCAGAGTTCCTCTGAACCAGACTGAATATCCACTAACATCCATCCTCAGCATACATACCACTGTTCTGGCATCTCAAACACCACTCTGGGTTCACCTCTGCAGCTATAAGCTTCACCTTTCCTTGCAGGAACTCTTCACTTGAGACTTGGTGCCAAGCTTTTGCTGCTCTCCATGAACCCTTCAGTAGTTCACCAATACCAGTATCACCTAGGGGATGCTGCCAGATTCTGAAGTGAGGTTGAAACATAGGTTGGTCCACTGGAGCTACAGCTGTACCAACTTTAGAGCATTAACTTTGGAAAAGCCTCTTTCCTAGGCAGCCAGACTTGCAAAGGGCAAGAAACACCTTTACCTTGGGCTTTTGGTCCCTGAAGAAATCAGGTTTTTCAAACCATGAACTCACCATACGGTGGTTTTCATGTCTTCCAACGTCCCATTGCAAGTCACTAGGTTTTCCTTCACAACGATGGCAGCCATTCAGCTGCCTGCCTTCTCCACATCCAGAGCTTCATGGCCATGAACACAGCCCTCCTCTGTCAAGCAAACTGGTCTATCATCTTTAAATTCAACTTCAACAAAGTCCTTGTTCCCCTTATCAGAAACTGTGCCCAAACAATTCACAACTATCTCAGCATCACTATTTTCCAAATGATCCACCAAACTCTGCAGAATGATATTGATAATTAATAAAGTCAAAAGCTTCAAATATTTCAAACTTTGTCCAGCAAAACCATTCAAAAGCCACAAAATTTACATAGTCAGATTTATCAGCAACACCCCACTTCTTTGGTACCAAATTCTGTTGTAGTTCACCTGCATGGTTGCTGATAAATGACCATCAAATGACTTAAGGAAACTAGGGGTTTATTTTCTTACTGATAGTCCAGCAACAGCTCTCAGTCCAGTTTGACAGGAGAGCATACACCAACAACAGGGCCTAAGAAACTGGCCACACCATCTCTACATAATGTCTACAGAGAGATGATCACTTGCCAGACCAGCATGTCTAGCCAAGTATACACAAGAGTGCCAACTTCCTCAATTGACTCTCAGTATATTATTCATCTGTTCAGGGCCTATCTTACCTACCATAGGCTGGGCCTTCCCCATTAGCTAAACAATCTCCTGTAGGTTTGCTCTGGGCTTAACCCGACCACTAATTCTCCACAAATGTGCCCCGAGCTCAAACCCTCAACAGTCAAGTTGACACCTATGCCTAACTATGACAATGACCTTACCAAAGTTGTGGTATCTTGCACTATGGCTACACTGGAATAGGTATGTCAATATCAATCATGGATATGGGATCAGTACACAGGGTCTTTCCTCCTTGCAAAGCTATTGACTCCTGAGAAAGACAGACTTGACCTCTTCAACTGTGTAACCACTAAGGAACCCACCAAGCTCCAATAAAACAGCTGCAAACCCAAGGACACATGGTCAGCTGTAACAAAACTAAATAGGTCACACAACCAAGCAGACATGAATGTTTGAAATACACTTGTAAGTAGACATGAGTTTGAAAGAGACAGTGAGAGAAAGGTAGATGATTACATATGAGAATAATCTGAATGCATTTTTTACTTGTACGGAATTCCCCAAGAATACATTTGAACAATAAAACTATGTTGAAATAGAAAATGTAACATCACACAGTAGGAATTGCTCATAGACAATGTTGCAGCTGCTCTGAATTGTTGTTGATAAATTCATGACCAAACAGCTTAAGGGAACAAGGGGTTTTATTCTAGCTTGGGATTTTTCTGGTTATAGTTCCTTGTATCCTTGGCAGGAGTCTCCTTGGTAGGAGAGCTCATACCAAAACCAGGGCAAAGGGAAGTGGTCATACACCATATCTATATATCCATAGGACTTCTAAGAGAGATATAATCATTACTTGCCAGAGCAGCCTGTCTGGTCAAGTGCACTTTACACCCAAGGATTCCCAACTTTCTCAACCTGTTACCTTTATCTTATTCACCTACACAAGTACTAGTCTCCCCCACCCCCACCGTGAGCTGGGTCTTCCCTACCAACTAGAGAGTCTCCTGCAGACTTGCTCTAGGTCTTAACTCAACTATTAATTTCTCACAATTGTGTCCAGACTTCAGAAATTTCAGTTGCCAAGTTGACACCAGTATCTATGACACACACTTTTATTTCCAAATACAATTTTTTATCTTATCAGAAATATAGGACTGTGCAAAGCCTATACAAGATTGAGTCCATCAACTGTACAGCACAGATGAGGCAAGAGCTCATGAGACCTCAGCATTCTTCGAGTGAATACTATGCTGCAGCAAGAGCCCAGGCACATGCTAATGCAGTAAACTCTGATCAAATCAGTGGACCTCATGTGAATAATGGAAGATAATAAAGAAGGAAAGAAACTTGCTGTAAAGAGAGAGCCTTCAGTGGGAAATGGAAAGGGAATGAATGTGTGATAAAAATGACAATTTATGTATCTCATATAAGACGTTCAAAGAATAAAAATGAAAATAAAGGGAGATAAAGAAATGGCTTTATCTTGCAAAGGAAAAGGCTCTAAGTTTGGATACTCAGATTCCACATAAAAAATGCCACGCTTCTATAGCACTGGTCCAGGAACGCAGAACCTGGGAAACCCCAGAGCAAAGCAATAAGGAAAAAACAATCCAGGATGACTCCTAGTGTCGCAGGCATATATCATCAAGTGCCCTTCTGTACTCACACTCTCACCCCTCCCCCATGCACACACAAACACACACATATGCACCCAGGAAATATACAATAAAAATAAGGTAAATACTAGCCTTATCTCTCATACTAACACTACTATATTTTTAAATTGAAATTTTGATTTTAACATATATGAAGCACCCAGTTAGTATTACATTGAGAGCAATTCATCCTAACCCTGTGGTCTAGCATGAGAATTCCACCAGTATGGCACAGTTTTTAACCTACACCAGTGATACAATGCAAGACAATCTGATACTATATGGACAAATATTATCTTTGATTCCTATGATGCATAACTTGGTAGAGTGCTTGCCGGGCACATAAAGGGCTCCAGTAACATTGCAACACTATGTGGACTGATATGACGATACAGACTTATGATCTCAGCTGTTGAGACGCAGAGGCTAGAAGTCCACAAGTCATCTTTGGCTTCATAGAGAGTTTGAGGCCAGCCTGGAATACATGAGAACAGCTCTCCATGACATTTAAAAGGTACATTAAATAAAACAATATAAAAGGTGCTTTTGCAATTCTAATAATTGACATGGTAGGAAATATGTGTTCTATAAGCCACATTCTGATTTCTTGGTCATTATATGCAATTCATAATATGCAAATATCATACATTTTTTTTTCAAGGCACATTTAATTTAATATCAAGAGTGCAATACAAAAGGCCCAAATACAATGAAGGAACACATTCCCCCATCAACACCAATGACAATGCTATTAACATGTGCCTGTGAGATGAGGGTTTACTAAAGAAAAAAAAAAGAAAGAAAGAAAAAAAAAGACGGAGTCTAATCACAGCCGATATCCTTATACAGTCTAGTTGTGAAATGAATGTTAATAATGCTTCAAACATTTTTAAACCTAAAGTTTGAGACCACACCTTCAGGATTGTACATTCCTCAGCATTATCTACAGTTCTGCAACCATTCAAAGAACAAACCATTGATAAAAACCACATTGATTTAAGGCTCTATTATGTAATACAAGAGCCCAGAGCTAACTGGTTAATTGTATCAACTATTTGTACTGGTATCTGGTATTTCATTGTCTCATAACTATTTAAATTGGTGTTTAGCAAGTAAACTGTAAAGGCAAAATTCACCTCATTTGAGTTTTGACCCAGTTGTTCAACAGTCATGAAGTCCACAGTCTTATTGACATAACTGATACAAGTGTCTCTAGGTCACTATGCTCAAGGTTAAGAGCGATGCATATTCCATTTTTTATATTTACTGGAATTTTACATGTTCAATTCAGGATTTTAAATCTCTAGGTTTTCAATCCTCCAAACTGTCTGAAGACACAGTGTGTCACAGACTTAAGACTTCTGTTTCTCTCTCTATTTTCTTCAAACAAACATTCTTCAAGTGTTTACATGTTCTAGAAGGGGAATTTTTTCGGAGGCGGCCTCTTCTTCGGAATAGTCCGACGGCATCAGGCCTTTGAAGCAGGGGGAAAGGGAAGAGAAAAAAGCTGAAACACAAGGTTCATCTGTAAGTTTTACATTAACCATTATGAGCTGGACAGTATAAGAATGTGGCTTTTTTGGCTCAAAAAGTCTGAGTCTTGGTGTGACAACGCGTACTTGGCTGTCCCACCACAGCTTTCTCGAGGTGGGACTGTCAGGGAAGTCTTGACTGGGGAGTATGATTTGTTTACCTATCAGGCGTAAATTTCCAGGCACTCAGTTCGTTTTGAGCTTGTTCCAGTTTGTCTTTAGTCTGTTCCAGTTCACCTTTCATTTTTAGGAAAAACAAGTTGATCGCTGGGTCCACCATTGTTGATCTCAATTGGGCAACGCTCGGCTGCTGGACTTGTTTGAGGTACTGGATTTGAGTAGTACACTCTTGCATCTCCTGCTCCTTGGTTGCTAGTCGCATCACAAGGATGTTCTCCCTGCACGCAGACTCCTACTGCTGCTGCTTTAGTTTCTCTTCAGACTCCCTTAAGCCTGTTACATCGTTTGAGTTAAGATCTGTGTATTTGCCCTCCAAAGCTTGAACATATGCTTCATACTGTTTCCATCTTAGAATTAATTCATCTCGTGCCATAACTTTGAAGTCCGTTTCACTCAGGCGAACCTTTTTGGGAAGAGGCTCTTCGTTGGTCATCTTGAATCCCGAGACGCGCCTCTCGGGCAGGGCGTCGCGCACCCGGCCGCGCCGGGGAGGGGAGGCGGCGGGAGGCCAAGCGCGCTCGCGGCCTCGGGGCGTCGAGGAGCAGCTGCAGCCCGCCGCCGCGCCACCTCGTCTCCGGAGTGTGGCGCGCGCCCCGCCTGCAGCCGCCGGGGCCCTAATATCATACATTTTTGTCAGTGACAACCATGTTGCATTCTGTCATAATGAATATAGATATCAGACACTGAGTGGGAAATGAGGAATTTAAAATATCTTCTGTTATTTTATCATAACCATTCACTTGAATTCATTCTGAATTATGACTCAAGCCACTAACAAATAAAAGACTTTTCATATATTCAGGCTTCTAAAAGAAAGTGATGTTTTGGGGGATTGAGGATGTGTGTGTTGTCTAAACAGATACTTATGTCTATAGAAGTTCAAAGTCAAATCTTTAGGGTCGACAATAAAAGCTTAAGTATATAACCCTGAAGACTCAGTAAACTTTGCAGGATTTATAAGTCGAAATTCCTAATGATACAGGACTTAACCAATACAAAAACTAAAGATTCAGAAACTATTAATTCCTTGCCCAAAATTCATGGCATTTATATCCTTAGCCGCTGTCAATGTTTGGGAACATTATGACACCTTCGGGACATAGATTCTTGCTGAGAAAAAAGCATCTTATGAGGGTCAGGCCTGGAGGGTTTGGAAGCCAAACCCTGCTTCCTTTGGCTCTTACTCTCTCTACCTCCTAATGGCTGCCTTGATCCCTTGTGGCCTCCTGCTTCTGTTTCCGCCCTGGTTTCTGCTACAGGATCCCATCATAATATCACTCTGGAGCTGTAAGCTCCCACCAAGAATCTTCTTGAATATCGTCTTGGAAACACTCTTTCATTCTGTCATAGTTGAGCACAGGTGTTAACTTGACTGTTGAGGATTTGAGCTCTGGGTGCATTTGTAGAGAATAATTTAGTTAAACCCAGAACAAACCTGCAAGAGATTGTCTAGCTGATGAGGAAGGCCCAGCCCATGGTGGGTGGGACTAGGCCCTGGAGTAAATCACAGAGAGCTGATTGAGTCAGCATCCTTTTGTATATTTGGCCAGACATGCTATTCTGGCAAGTAAGGATCATCCCTCTCTCAGCCATTATGTAGAGATGATGTGGTCAGTTCCCTCGGCCTTGGTATTGGTACATGCTCTCCTGTCAAGATGGACTACAGCCTGTGATCAGATTATCAGTAAGAAAATAAACCACTTCTTCCCTTAAGCCATCTGATGGTCATTTATCAGCAATCATGCAGGCAAACTGCAACATATTCATCTACTAAATGTTCAACTTTGTGTACATTCAGCATTCATATAATGGGCTCTCAGAAACCATCAACCAAGGAATTCTAACTTGAGGTCTATGAGTAACAGCATATTATTAAGTAGGCCCTTCTAACACTTTTAAAGTTCTGTCAGAAATATGTAGGAACATGGTTAATGTAGATCAAGAAAGGTTGATATGCAAGCTGTATAGAAAAGGAGTGAAATACCAAGCTATGTCATATTTCTGTCAAGTTAGGAAATGTTTGAAAGTCTATGGCAGAGAGTGATTCTTTATCAAAGCAATGATTTTGCTATGATATCTATCGAATAAAAATAAGATGCCAAAATATTTATTTGGAATCTCAGTCTCTTGCTTACAGTATGAAAATTATCCTGTCATAGATATTCTGAAATAGCAATTTGTTATATTTTTAAGCATAAATTTAGCATTAATATTTGTCAGGGTATTCATGAGAGTAGTAAATAATTAAAATAGTTATCAGTAAGATTAATGAAATATTGAGAATATATTATAATAACACCTAATTTGATTTAACCTACCCAGATATGATATATAGTCTGATCTAGGTCTGGCAAAAAGAAGGTGCTTCAATGCTAAGATCTATTACAAGGAAGACTCAGTGTAAGATAAAGAGAAAGAGCAAGGGAGGATAGAAATAACTAGGTAACCTTTTTTTTTCTCTTTCTCTCTTCCATTATTTATTTATTTCCTACTTTCTCTCTCTCTCTCTCTCCCATTATTTATTTATTTCCTACTTCTGAAATGGAGCCCAGGTCATTGTATATTCCAGCCATTTCAGTTATTCTTTCTGTTGCTGTAATAAAATGCTCTAATCAAAGCAACGTGAAGTAGGAAAGGTTTGTTCTGGTTTGCAATTCCAGAATTAGCATGATGTTAGGGAAGACATGGTGGCATGAACAAAAGACCAGCTTCTCACATTGAATCTGCAGTCAGGAGACAGAAAGAGAACACAAATTATGTGGGGATGTCACATTTAAATCTTTACCCACCCATCCACCTCCAGCCTCTTTGTAACACTTACTTCCTCCAGGAAGATTCCACTTTTCAAAGGTCCCAAGCAGCGCCACCTGCTGGAGAACAAGCGTTTACTTCCAGGAGTCTCCTAGCCACAAGCTACCCCCCAAGTTCCGAGCGAACAGCTCTAGGTTTTTTAAATCTCAGTTCCAGATTAATTTGGGGAGAGGGATAAAAATGTTAAATCTGCCATCGCAATAAAAGGGAATCACCATGAAGGTAAGGCTTTTCTGCTTGAGCTTAATTTTTACCATGTTAGTCTCTGTGTATGAGTGAATGCGTTTGTCTGGGTCTATCCGATGATTTACAGATTTCCTAGTTAAAAAAAAAGTTGGTCGACATGCAATATATAGGCATATAGGTAAATATGTGACTGCATGAATCAGTGAGAGACAAAGAGTAATGGAGTTTTCTGAGAGAGGAAGAAACAGGAGAGAAAGAGACACAGATATATGGAGTTAGAGGGACAGAGAGGGTAGAGAGAGATAGTTAACTGGGATAGTCACTAATTATACAAGGAAGATGATATATTTTGTTTCCTTGTGATACCATCTCAGAGACAAGAACATAAAACTGTAGATGACAACAGGTTTTTTGTTATGAATTCTGATAATATCCTCATTTTTTTTCCTATGCAGAAACACTGCTTAGTTCTCAGAACAAAACCAGTCTCCTTCAATTCACACCACAATGTGATTTTTTCAGTTGTAGTTTTGTAATATTTATAGCAATTCATTGTTCCCTACATTGTACACACTCCAAAGGAGGTATCCTTTAAAGAATGAGCTATTTGATTTAACTGTGTGATTCTCCTTAATGAACCTGACATAGACATTCAAGCGTGCTAAACAAAGGGTCGACATATTCAGAAGATTTTAAATGAATGATTGCATAGACTGTGCCTTATTGAGCAATTTCAGAGTTACTTTAAATAACTTTCAGTTATACCATGTAATCTCCACCACGCCCTACAGAAAAGTAGAAATCCCAAAGGGAAAAAAAAAAAGGTGGTTCAGTTTCTGGAAAGAGAGATGTATCACGCCAGCCTTCTAGTAAGCTGAGTAGTACTGAAGCCATGGGAGCCGATGTTTATTTTCTGTTTTGTTTGGTTTCACAAGGATCACTTCTGAATGACAGCCCTTTATGCCACAGAGAAAGCTTTTGTTAAGAGTTGCTCTCTGGGATTCTCAGGAAGCCATTTCCTTTCAAACTCTCTGCCTGCTCTCTGCATTATTAATGACAGGTAAATAGCAGCTCAAGGGAGGAAGACGCGTGGTGGATTCATTATAGGAGGAGGAAAGTGAAAAAGCTTGTCATTGTCACACTTAATGCAGCTGGATTTATAGTTCATCCGATAATTGCTTTAATGCAGTTCATAATGTAGAGTCTCCCTTTCTCCTCTCTTTCTCTCCCAAACTCTCTTCCCCTCCTCCTTTTCACACACACACACACACACACACACATACACACAAAGATATAAATGCAGTCTCAAAACACATACAAAAACATACACAAACATACACATGTATGAGTGTACACATGTACATGTACACATACATGCATATGTACATACATATATATCTATACATACTCACACAGGGACTCACATGCATATACACATGCACATACAGGAGTTCTATACATCTAAGAACTCACTGTGATTCAGGTTACAAACATAATAACTGAAGGAGCAAAGTATACACTCACACATACATACACACACAAGAGTGCGATAAATTTACAAAATCAAATGTGATTTATGTTACAATCATAGTAACAGACTAAATGAGCAAATTGCATATTCACACACACACACACACACACACACACACACACACCACACACATACACACACACACATAGGAGTGTGATACATCTACAGAGTCAAATGTGATTCAGGTTCTAATCAAAATAGCAGACTAAATGAACAAAGCATATACTTGTTCTGGGTTTTCCCGGTCTCTGCCTTCCAGGACTGTAAGTGCAGGCCACCGTCATTTCTGCCTAGCACTTTTATGTGTAATCTCGGAAAAACAAAATGGATGCTAAAGAAAACTTGCTATAGGAAGAAAGGGGGTTTGGAGGTCTCTGGATAATTTCCTTGATTCACTTAGTGGGGTTGTTGTTTGAGAGGAATTTTTATTGCAATGATAGGTTTTCAAAATATTGGAGAAATGATTCAGGGGTTAAGCCTCTGTCTCACAAGAAGAAGAACCTTATTGACCCCACAAAGTCTAGCATCAGCTAAAGGCACTAAGATCCTTGGAGGCAAGGGGTTGACAGCCACAGTAGTGTTCCTATGCTTAAGGGGAACACAGGAAAGGGTTCTGGGAAATGCCACTGGGTCCTTGCACCTCATCGGAGAGGAGGACCCAGAGGAGAGTCTGGCATGCACATTAAAGGATGCTCCAGGCATGGGAGGGGGAGGCACTGAGGGATGGGGAGGGTGGGGGAGGGGAGGGGGGCATAGGGCCATGGGAGGTTGGAAGAAGGGAGGGGACCGGTGTACCTGTTAAGTTTGTATGAGTGTAAATAAAAAAAAAAAAAAAGAAGAACCTGAGTTCTGATCTCAGATTCTACATAAAAGTTCTAGGAAAAAATGAGTTTCATTTCTTAAAATTAAAGAAACAGTTGAATCTGCTGGTTAAAAGTACAAGGTATTTTATAAAGAGACTAGTATGATAAATGCTTTTCATTTGGCAATCCTGAGGATCAAACCCAGAGATTCATGCTTGGTAGCCCAGCATTTCAACTGATACTCATAGACAGCACTCTGGCTGTGGCAGATCATACATGAAGAAACAATGCTACCATTTCATAAAGTCTGTTGACAGCTTATCTGCTTAATGTACAACACTATGAAAATTTATGGCCTAAAAAATAAAATTTTAAAGCTAGGGAGATGCTTCAGAGGTTAAACCCCTTTGTTTCACAAGCAAAAGGACCTGAGTTCTGATACCCAGCTCCCAAGTCAAAATGCTAGGACCCGTATGTTGGTGGTCTACAATTCCAGACCTGAAAGGTGGAATCTGGGAAACCTCAGGTGTAAAGCAATAAGGAAGTAGAGTACTCTAGTATGATTCCCCATGTCACACTTGAACCTCCATAGGCACACACACAATAAATAAATAAGTAAATAAATAAGAAATAAGAAACAAACAAACAAACAAATATATAAATAAAGTATGGTTTCACAACATGACAATGAACTTTCCTATGAGATAATTTGACATACTTCCAACTTGTGAGGTTGTCCAATGTTAACAGTTGTTGCAACTCATCTGCATAGTTGCTGATAAATGACCATCAAACAGCTTAAGGGAACAAAGGTTTATTCTTGCTTATGATTCCTGGTTACAGTTCTCAGTCCAGCTTGATGGAAGAGCATACACCAACACCAGGGCCAAGAGAACTGCCTACACCATCACCACATAAATAGCTGAGAGATGGACAATCCTTGCTTGCCAGACCAGCATGTCTGGCCATGTGAACAGAAGGATGCCACCTTCTCAACCAACTTTCCGTGATTTATTCCAGGACCCAGTCCCATCCACCATAGACTGGCCTTCCCTGTCAGCTAGACAGTCTCCTTCAGGTTCACTCTAGGCTTAACTCAACTATTAATTCTCCACAAATGTGCCCAGAGCTGAAACTCTCAACAGTCAAGTTGACACCTGTGCTTAACTATTACAACAGTCATATTATACTAAGAGCTATTCACCGAGCAAATGAACCCAGTTATTTATACTACATGATAATTCACAATGACAAACAACTGCCTAAATGCATTAAATGTATTAAACTGGAATTAGATACTTTTCTTATATCTCTGACTAAATGACTAACAAGAAACAAGAAAGATGCAGTCCATCTTGGAGGGGAAGGCATGACCATAACACCTTGAGATACCTGGTTTACTAAGCATCCACAGGAAACAAGATAGCAGACAGGAAGTGAAGTCCAGCTATCAAGCCTCAAGGCCTGTCCCTGGTGAAGTACTTCCTCTAGTGAGGCTCCACCTCCTATCTCACATCCTTTCCCCCAAACAGTGTACCCTACTGGTGAAGCAAGTGTTCATACACATGAGTCCATGGGGGGTACCTTGACATTCAGAATTCGACAGCTTGATAAGGGGGATTTCCTTTCTGAACTCAGAGCCTACAAGTTCAAGAATCTGAATCCAGTTTGTTCTAAGGTTTAGATTTATTTTTTTCCACTCCTTTCTGACATACTTTTGTGTGGATATGCAAGTCCATTTCCATGTGTATATGCAGGTATGAATTTTGGATGTTGTTCCGCTGAGCCGTCCACCTTATTTTTTTTAATTATTTTTTACCTAGTTATACAAGCTCAATGGGTAGGTACTTTTCCCCTTCTTCCCCATCCCACTCTCCCCCTTCCCTCTTTCTCTCCCCCCTTTCCTCCATCCTGATTTCTTAATGTTTTCTACCTGCTTCCTCCCACCCTCCAGAACATCTGTTTATATGGGTGCTGAATTTCCCTCTGAGGTAATTCTCTGAGTTATGTACACTAGAGAGGGTTCAGGACTCAGTGGTATATTTTGGGGCCCTTTCTTGGGCCACCCACTAATGTCAGAACCCCTTGCCTCTAAGGATCCTACTGCCTGAAACCATTTCCCCTGAGATCAGTGCTACTCTTTGGGGGTTGTTGACATGTCAGCCATTATGTAGATTAAGCAAGGTCCAATCCTAGCTCCTGCACCAATATCCTGGCGGCCAGCAGCCCAGGCTTAAGTGGAGTATCTGTCAGTGGTCCTCCCCATCTTTAGGCTCTTACAGTCTTTCTATCCCTCTTCCACAAGGTTCCCTGAGCTTTAGGATTGGGAGAGATTGGCTTGTCTGATTCCAGGTGAACATTGTAGAGTCTTTGGTGTTCTGAATTATGGCTGGTTGTTGTTTTCAGTTTTGCTATTCCTGCACTGCCCTTGGCTGCATCCTGATTGGCTATTGAAGTCATCTCTTAACCAAACATAAAGGGCTGTTTAAATGAAGGTCTTAATATAAGCAAATGCCTTCCATGTAGATGGAAGAATAGGAATAGGACACAGTAGTGAGTGTGGTCAGTCTCCTGGTTTCTGGCTGGTTACCATCTAACTGCCATCCCCTATCCCTTCCATGACTGGGGAGATAAAACGCATCCAGTTCCAAGTGAACAGAAAGGGAAGTGAAAGTGACCTACATCAGATGTCACACTACTTACAGGCAGTTCATGACTGTGTCCAGCATATTTTTATAATTATCTTCTTGTTCTTCGATGCTTTCATGCACAAGTATAATGTATTTCTATATGTCTACTCCTTATTCCCCAATTCCATCCCTTTTCCTGTCCTGCTTCATAATTTCTCCTTTCCTTTTTTTTTTTTTTTTTTTGTACGTGTACCTTATTGAGTCTCATCTGGGATGCCCGTATTGGCAAGTGCCTGAGTACTTGCTGGGGCATGGATGACTTATCACTGGGTAGATCACCGAGTAAAGAAGCTCCCCTTCTCTTTTCTGGCATTAATCTTCAGTAGTCTGTCAGGTGGGTGTAGTGTCTTTTGAGATCTTCCCTTGAACTGATGTAAAGTGTTGATAGACTATTGTCCAGCTCTTGGAGAAGTAGATATTACATTGTATATATCTTATAATATCTTATAGCTATTATATAGCTACATGGATTTCTTGGGTGCATCACCCCTGTCATGAACACAGGACACTTTCTAGCTACATCCTTCCCTACTGTCAGGCACTTACATTCTTACTGCCCTTAATTTTTTGAAGGCATGTCTCTCACTCCAACCCTGAATTATCTCTAGTGGTTGACCAGCAAGTTGTAGGGATCTGTCTGTCTCTGCCTCCCCAGTGCTGGGATTAGAAGCACATTTGCAATTTTATTTTTAACTGGGCCCTGGGGGTGAAATGCAGGTCCCCACACTTGCATTACTCTGACCATCATCTTCTGGTCTCCACCATATGCAACTGTTTGTTCTTATTACCATACATACAGTCTCAGCATTCTTGGACCAATCATATTTTGTTATGTCAAATATTTTCAAATGTCAGTGGATACACCTTATTCTCTCTGTTGGTGATCAAATTCTAGCAGTGTCCTTCTATATTGTTTCTTCTGTTTTGCATATCATGTGAGTTTTCATCTCCTAACCCATAGCTAGGAAATACACACCTCTTCCAGAGTTACTTTGTGATGCACCAAAACAAAACTAACCTGCATGTGTCTGAGAAGTGGAAATAAATAGTGGTGTTGGAAGTATGAAGTTAGAGGAGTCTTAACCTTCTGATAGACACAAAACTAGTTGATGAACTCAAAGAGGCAAGAAAATGATGAATGGATTGCCACTTGCACAATAAATCGAAAAGACAGTGGGAATAACCCAGAGGCACGACAAAGGAATTGTACAGCAAATATCAACCGCCCAGAGCTCCTGCAATTGACAGAAATCACCAAGAGTGAAGGAAAATCATTGAAGACTTTTAATATTCCCCTCCAGTATCAGACCAGGTCTGTGTACATATCAGAGGGATATTTGCTTCTGGTCTGTTGAGAACAGGATGTGCAGTTATCAAGTGTAGATTACTCCAAGTCCTATAGATGTTACTACCTCCAATGCAGCAGTTGAGAATGGACCAAAGATCCTCAATAACAAAGTCACATCCCACTCTCTATTTTATGCTGAAATATAGGTAGGAAAGGACGCTTTGCACAATTTCCCCAAGAAAATCTGTAAAGTGAAGGACTCCTTGCAATGTATTTAGCATGTATAAGTGTAAAAATGGAATTATGTGGGCATGCATTAAGAAAAAAATGTTTCTCCGTGTGTAAGATGATGATGATGTCTCTTTGTTCAGCACAGATTTAGAAATGGCAAATTACAAATGACAGACATGTCAAAGTCCTTTCTGAATGTACTGCAGTCTCTCATAGGCTGCAGAGATAACATAGTTGATAGAGTACTAGTATTGCAAACATGTAGGATTTGATTCCCTACAACTCCAGAGCAAAACAATAAGGAGGAAGAACAATGCAGGTTAATTCCTGATGTCATCGTTGGATCTGCATTCAAACTCAAGTGCCTTTTTTTACACACATATTCACATGCATGCACACACACAGATGCATTTATGCATGCATACAAGATGGAAAGGACAGATGATCTTCCAAGACATGACACTCAAAGTTGACTTTTGGTATCCACATACATGCACACATATAATGTGAGCATGAACACAGACATACTCAAAAATTAGCTTCACAAAAGGAAGGAATCCCTGAGGGTTGCAACTTCAGTCTGCAATGTGAAATAAATACCTCACATATATCACCTGGAATCATAACTTTACTCCTTTGCCTTCAGACTCTGTGGTGATGTCTCTCCCCTGTTACCTGCTCTTGCACTTATTCTTTCTACACTGTGATATAGCAATGAAAGAGAAATGCAGATGTAGCTGTCTTATAGTTCCAGGAGGGATATAGTACCTTATGGTGGTAGTCTCACAGCAGAAGGCATGACTGGAGGCATCAGGAGGTGGAGAGTAAGAGTGAGAGGATGCAGGGCTGGGCTACCCAACCTCAAGGCCCACCAAACCTCAAAGCTCACCCACTGTGAGCTTCCTCCAGCAAAGTTCTACTTCCTAAAGGTGCAGCAATCTTCCCAAACATCAACACCAGCTATGAAACTACAAGGATGAGCTAACATTCAAACCATGACAAGATCTTCAAGTGTATTCTCAATTTGTCAAAATAGTGAAACTCTATGAACTAATTGGTCATTTAAAAATACCGCATCCTGGGTCAGAGGACACAAGCTCTCAGATTTGTCAAGGTTTAACCGAATTAGACATGGAAAAATAGTGTTAATATTTCCAACTTTTAAATCCACTAATCACAGTGACGAATAAAAACATAAATCACAAATCTTTATTTTCTGACATAGATGTTTATATTAGTAATTGAAAAATTAATCTGTCTTTAGATTACCCAAGGGAAATGCAAGGAGCTTAGCCACTTTAGATAAAAATAAAGTATTCCAGGATGTTTATAAATAGGAGCAGCAATCAATTTTCTAAACTGTTGCTAAGTTGCTCGGATTTAGGATCTTTAATTAATTGTCTCATATTATTCAGTGATAATGCTATTTGGTTTGTCCCTCAAAAAATGAACATATGAGAATTATCTAGCCCCCGATCCATAATTACTTTTTTTTCTGCTTTTAGGAAGAACATTGTATATTATCTTCTGAGTCTCGCGGTTTTTATTTTGATCTATCCACCCATGTGTCGCTAGTTGACAAATGGATTTTAATATTTTAATTTGCTCTCTTTTTCTGGGGATAATAAATGCTCACTTCCTGTTTTTTAATGTTTATTTCTATTTTAAAAACTCTATGATATTTCCTTTTTTTCTTACTCCTACGTAAAACTGAAAAAATAGGACATTGTTAAATCACATTTCTGATATTGATCTGATGGCTGATTTTTTCCAATTTGTGGTGTGTATGTGAGGAAGTGTCTGTGATTTATATATTTTTGTATGTGTGTTATCACAAACATATGCATGCTTGTGCATGAGTGCATATGTGTGTAGGAGTCCGAGGTTGATATCCAGAATGTGGTGATTGCTCTTCCATTTTATTCTTTTGAAACAGGGTCTCTAAACAAATAAACAACTTATCTCACTTTCTAGTCTTGTCAACAAGTTTGCTCTGGGGATGCATACTCTATCTTTTCTAAGAATGAAATTACAGGGTGAACAATGAATCAATGTACCTGACTTTTGCTTATACACCGAGAGATTTAGCAACTTGGCCATCTCCTTGGCCCATGATAGCTGAATTTGGGAGAAGTAATTAATAATTTTTTAAAAATAATCCACTTTCGTTTTTTCATTTATTAATTTGTGTGCACACATATGTGTGTGTAGGCTCATAAGTAACATCAGGAATCATCTTCGATTATTACTTTACCTTCTTATTGTTTTGCTCTGAGGTTTCCCAGACTATGCCTTTTAGTGTCAGAAATGCAAGCTGCCATCATATCTACTCTACAAAAAAAAAAAAAAAAAGAAAAAGAAAAAGAAAAGAAAAAAATCACATTTAACATTTGTCTAGTACTCTATATCAATCACCTGGAACTAGGCCACCTGGAACTCTCCCCATCTTGAAGCTCAGGGAAATTTGTGGAAGAGGGGGCAGTAAGATTGTAAGAGCACAAGGATGGGAGGAGCAATGATATGCAAGATACTCCACACAAGTTAGGGTCGAAGCAATCATATTTGGACTTTACATGCCCTGCGCAATGTCCAACACACTATTGACCTCACAAAGTCTAGCATTTGCTAAAGGCACTAGGATCCTTGGAGGCAAGGGGTTGACAGCCACAGTAGTGTTCCTAAGCTTAAGGGGAACACAGAAAAGGGTTCTGGGAAATGCCACTGGGTCCTTGCACCTCATCAGAGAGAAGGACCCAGAGGAGAGTTTGGCATGCACATTAAAGGATGCTCTGGGGATGGGAGAGGGAGGCACTGGGGGGTGGGGGAGAAAGGGGGGAGGGGGACATAGAGGGAAAGGGGGTTGGAGGGAGGGGGCACTGGTGTACCTGTTAAGTTTGTATGAGTGGAAATTTTAAAAAAATCTAGAAAAGGTAAAAAAAAATGTCTAATAGTTTTTCAGTCAGCGCAAATTTATCAGTCATTTATTGTTCCTCCCATCAAATATCTACTATTGATCACATGTTCAAATACATAGAGAAAGTAATTAATAGCCATTGTTCTCTGTATAAAATGTTTTAGGCCATTTGTTCATTCACTTCTGTTCACTATACATCCTCAGATGCACACAGTAAGGAATACTACATCCACAGTGTGATGTTTAGTTTATATCATCTTTGAGTAGATCTGTCATGTAAGGAAGTTACTTATTCAGAGTTTTCTTTCTTTTGCCTCATGATAAAAAATCAAGTTTCAGCTTTTTCAATTCCACAACAACGGTGTCATATGCAAAACTTATTTGAGAATCAAGTTTTATGAGGGCCTGAATAATAAACATGTGTTCTGTTACTTGACAAAAGAGATAGTGTAGAAAGGGTGAAAACTTTACTGATTTCATTATGGACAGTACTGCAAAGCGTTCTGTTTTTATGAAGATAATTTCATGCAAGGTATGCATCTTAGATCACACCCTTCAGCAACATGTTCAATGAAGCTGGACACATTCCAGATGGTGTGGCTATAGACTTTAACAAGATTTTTTTAGGAAGCCTTGAATGGCTCAGCAATGGGCTCATCCTTTGTAGCTAAAAGATTTTTTTACAGGAATATGAAGATTGCAAAGAAGACACACTGTGTAGCAATTTCCTGTGAATTGTAACATTCTATCCTGTCAGAGAGGCTGATTAAACCCAGCTTATTCAGGAGTTACACAATTCCCAAGTCTCAGAAAGTACCTGAAACTTACAAGGTTCACAAGGCACCACTTCCTGATGTCTTGAAAGCAGCAACAACTGCTTGGTGGAACAGATTTTCTTCAGCAAAACTAGTCTATAAGATGTTCATTGGAGGTTCAAGAATATAGTCTTTGGGAGCTGTCATCCACATTAAGCTTGATGTTTTTTGTCTATGCAGCTGCCTTTAAATCATGCATGCTCCTGTAAGTATCCCTTTGATCATACTCTTATAACTTCAAGAAACACATTAGTTCTGCAAGTTCTTCCTGGGTTAAGTTAGTACTTTGTGCTGCTCTTCTTGTCTTCTCTAGTTTGAGAAGCCATTTGGTCCTATTGTCCAGGAAACTTTATTTCATTAAGAGGAGAGTGTGAAGTTATATGACATGACTTTTTAATTCATTCATTACCTTTATTCGCATCAGCCACACTACCTGCCACTAATTAGTAAAACAAATACATTGAAAAAATGCAGACATGTATTTCATTTTACAAATAGAAACAAGAAATCAATATACATAAAATGGGAATTGGCATTTTTGAGGATAGAAATGATCTAGTTCATAAGTAAACATTAAATGAAAAAGCAAATAGGAAAACAAGAGATTATTTTCAAATCAATAAGAACACTACAGAAAGGTCAAGGAAATTTGGTTGAAAGCAATAAAGATAAGCCATCCATGTTTCTTTGTTAGGCATCAGTCTTGGAAGACTTTTTAAAAGTTTTTTTATATTTTATACTTTTCTTTACTTGAGAAAGAGAAAGAGAGAGAGAGAGAAAGAAAGAAAGAGAAAAAAAGAAAGAAAGAGAGTAAAAAAAGAGAGAAAGAAAGATGGAGACAAAGAAAGAGAGAGAGAGAAAGAAAGATAGAGACAAAGGAAGAGAGAGAGAGAGGGAGAGAGAGAAGAATGCAAGAGGACAATACATGCCATGGTGTTCAAGAGGAAGTCAGAGAATGATTTTCAGAACTCAGTTCTCTCTTTCCCCATGTGAATTTCTGGGGATCAAACTCAGATCTGTAGGTCTGCAAGCCCCTTATTCACTTTCCCTATAATAATAAATTTTAAAGATTACAAACAAGTGAGATAAAAAAGTGACAAGCTAATCCTCCATGGGACCCAGTTGTCAATATCTTTTGGGGATGGAGTGTGAATGAGTTGAGAAGAAAAAAAATACTGTCCTAGATTTCCACGTATATCTGCATTTTGGATGTTTATTATGAATGCTCATAGTGTATCTTTGACTGATTTTGTCACTGTCAAACATCACAAAAATAGGTCACCCAAAGTTCCCCCTTCCTAAATCTGTTTTGCTGGTAACAATTGGGGATGTGAGATAGAAAGCTAGAAGACATTGTGGAGCCAACTTGCCAACTGAAGACTCAAGCTTTGAGCAGTTTTGTAAATTAGTAGTCATGTCAAACCCTCAGCAGATCTCCAGAAGATTATCTAGTAATAGGGAAGAACCAGTCCTTGGAGGATGGGACTAGTCCCTGGAGAGGTAGATAAAATGGGGGAAGCTGGTTTAATAAAGTCTGGCATTCTTCAACACCAAACTGGGACTCTTCAGATGTTCAGTTCCTGGAAAGACCAGTGAATTCTATGAATTCACTGTTATATTTCTATCTGTTTGGTTAGGGAAGGAGAGGTTTGAGGGAGATGGTTTGGCTTGAGTTTCCTTCCATGTTCTTTCTTTTTCTTCTCTCTGCTCCCTAGGCTGCCATGATGCAATTTACTCCACCACACTCTTGGGCCAAGACCACTCAGCTTCATAACAGACCCTCAAGCAATGGAACCAAGTAACCACGGGTTGAAATTTCTTGTCTAAAGTATTTCTTTCATTGCCACAAAGAGTTGACAGACAGGAAGAATATGAATTAAATATATATGTCATCCTTAGATAACACAGATTTGTATGTGCATTGAAGCTTACAATTTATTCAAATGATAAACAACATTTTTGTAATAGTTTGAAATGTGTCCCCCACAGTCTCTGTGTTTGGGAAGGTCATGGCACCTTTGAGAAGTGGAACCTTGCTGGATGAAGGTGGTCACAAGGGTGGGACTTGAGGTGAGATTAGTCTCACCTTATCTTCTGGAGAAGTCTGCTTTTGCAGCAAGCACTCTTGCAGCTTTCAGACTCTAAGATATCTGCAGTGACGTAGCCTCCTCCAGCTTCTGCCAGTCCACCATGCCACCTCTGCCATGAAAGACTGTTTTTCCCCTCTGGAACCATAAACTGAATAAATTTCCCTTTCTCCCTTAAATTGCTTGACTGTGGGTGTTCTCTCACAGCAACAGATAAGAGTAACTAATATGTTATCTCAGAATATTTAGTTTTCTCTGAATTTCCCTTCTGGTTTAGCCTACATTTCTACAACAGTAGTAATAACACGTGGGACCATGTTTTGTATGACACAGAGCAGTTTGATGTATTTAGTTCCCTCTCTGGCCCCTTCCCACCAGGTATCAGCAAAAATCCACCAACACAGACAAATCGAACCAAATTTTATATTTCTCAAATCCCCAGGTACACAAATACATTTGACTACTCTTCCCAAGCAACTCATAGACGTGGTAGCTCTTGATATTTGCATGAAGAAACAAAGGAGAGACTGAACCATTTTTCTGAGGATGGCCACTCCATGTGTGAAACACCATACTTAGACTACTTAAGCAAATACTGAGCTACTTTGTAAAAATGTCTGCGAGGAGTTAGCCACAAGTCACCATTTTGCAAAACTTCCACTTTAGTTAGCTGCTCATTTTGTAAAGAGCACACCTTAAGCATAGTTTCCCTAATAAATCCCCAGTAACTCCTTAGTAAATATCTGAGACTACAAAAGATTGTGACCCCACCCAGAGTCTCTCTGTTCTGCTCACTAAGCTTTCTGGTCTGTCTCTACTCTCCCTAACTCTCTTCCTACCTCCATCTTGCTTTATGGTAGCTGTCTTCCTATTCTAATACTCTCCCACTTTAAGGTTAAACTGTGGGTGGTCTCCTTGGTCACTAGGCCCTCACCTGTAAATATACTGTATTTCTTAAGTCTCTCCCTTCCTTGTGTCTATTTGAACCTTCATGTAGTACCTGCACATGGCTAGAGTTGCTCCCCATTCCTTTCCCCCACAAATCTGACACACAATTATTCACTCAGGTGGTTTTAGCAACAGAAGAAAAATACAAAAAAATCCAATCTCTTGGAACATGACATTGTGTTTTGCACGTAACTATTCATTTATCTTCCAAATATCACTGTAATAAAAAAATCACTATCCACATTTTGAAATGTTGGCTGTTTACATCGTATAAGGAAAGAAAAAATGTTCTTTTGAGACAGGATTCTTTTCAAAGATGAGTGCTGGGACTCTGTTCTGAGAGAGATTCCGTCATCCTGAGATTGTTAGTCATCTTCCTGGTCGTCTGACACACCAACCCAAGAATGTTGTCAACAGCTAAACAGAGCCTATTTGCTACCAAGACATACAAAACCCCAGAGCAGGCCCTCAGAATGGAATACTTTTTTTTTTCTCTCCCACTGGCTGTGGGAAAACTCTGGTGAATGAGCTCATTGAAGCACAGTGGTTAAATTGAGGGCGGTGCTACTTCCAAATTGGCAGGGCCTTCAAAGGATTCCAGGGAGTTAGTGTGGAGGCGGTTGCGGGGGGGGGGGTGAAGGTTGCATTCTTTTGCCCCCGGAAAAACAAGAAGGTAAAATCCTCAAGCCTTGCTTCACAAGAGAGACTTGGGTATGCTCCAAACGCTCTTCCCTTTCATAAAAGGATACTATTCAACATGCTCCCAAACACACAGGCCGTACAACAAATCACTTTGCCATATGTGATCTTTGAAGTCAGCAGTACAGTTCCTGCAAACTCTGGCTCCTCTCAGCCCGTCTGTCAAAGCCATGCTGCAATTACAGTGTTTGCACAAGGACTCTGAACACCACCACATACAGCACCAGTCAGAAACTTTCGTCCTCTCACCCCCCATCAGCTAGCCAGTCAGCTGTGGCTACTGGACTGCTCTATGCACTCTGGATAAAGAAACTGCCACTGGACCTAGTGATTCCTGATTATTTTATCAATGAATGAGACTATAAATCTGCAGTTTCTTCTTTCTGAAATAGTGCATTATGGTCCTCTAGGTAACCAGTGTTGTTCATTAGATTCTGTTTAAAAAGGCAGCTGAGATATGTGTCCTCCTGTCTTTTGAGGTTACTTCAAACGTCACTTCTCACAGCCTCCACACCGACACCAATGGCTGAGGGAACTGACTATACCAAATCCATGGGATTGCTGAGAGAGGACTATCCCTAACTTTCCAGAGCAACATGTCTTGCCAAGTATACAGAAGGATGTCAACTTTCTCAAACAGGTCCTTCCATCTTATTCACCTGCCCAGGGCTTAGTCCTGCCAACCATAGGTTGCATCCTCACCATCAACTAGATGATCTCCTGCAGGCTTGCTTAGGGTCTAACTCAACCACTGATTCTTTCCAAAGTGCCCAGAACTCAAACCCTCAACCATCAAGTTGACACTGTTATGTAATATGACACTCATTGGTATTTTCTATTGCCCCTCTTGCAGAGCAAATTCCATCAGGCAGCTTGGCATTCTTCCTAGGCAAACATCCTTGATTCTTTCCTGCCAATCAGCCTTTTTGATTTTAGTACCCAGCAGAGGAGACTCTGTAGACACCTACGGAAATGTCCAGATAAAGGAGAGGCCCTCTCTGTGACATCAACAGGGTTGCCAAGAGCAATGGCACCATCATTGCAAGGCAGATAATCTCAGGGAATCAGTGGATGTCCTAACACTAAACACATGTTGTGGTTACATTTTTAGTGTCAACTTGACAGCTGCAGACTATTAAGGACACAGCTGTGGAGAGTTAATGGTTGGAATGGCCCCTGAACAAGTTTGCAGGTACTTGATTAATTGCTGTGGAAATCCCAGCCCATAATGGTTGGTACTTTCCAGTGGTGGACCAGATAATAGGAAGTGCAAGAAGGAGGGATTTGCTCTTCCCTTATTTTGTGTCGACTGCTATGGAGAGTCCACTCTTCAAGCATCTTTCACTTTAGGAGCATCATGGTCTTTTCTGTTGCTGCTGCTGCTGCCTCCATCCTTAGCTGACTCAGAGGTCCATCCTTTCCACCTGCCACTGTTCCTGCTGCCTTTGGAGCCTGGTCTCTAGGTCTTGCTGCCGTTCACTGTTCATCGCTGACATTGGAGCCCAGCTGTTCTTCACCAACTTCAGAACCCGGCGTCTTCAGCCCTCCAGGGAAGTAAAGGCCTGAGACTTCCTTGAAATCTCTTGACTTTGTGGAATATTCCGGTCAAGAACAAAGCAGCTACAAGCAGCTACTTTAAGAACACTATTTTTTATTGTAAGTTAATTTAATAAACTTATTTATACATTGCCACACCCTAATCCAACCATTCTGGTGGATAAGGTCCCAGAATGGCAGAATATTGTTCTATGGAAACAATTTCTGGGAAAAGGACATGGCATTAAAATACAGGAATTATGAGGCCTTGGTGTATCTCTGCCCAGTTGGGGACCTAAAGCCTGCTCCCTGGGGAATATCACAGTAACGCCCATGGGCCCATGGGCAGGTGCTAGGATTTCCTCCATAGATAATTTAAGTTTTGTCTCTAGCAGGAGGAATTCTTCTGGGAATTGGGTGTACCTTTTACCTGTCCTTAGGTTTAGAGAAAATGCTTGCTTTTAACTTTATCAAATTGTAAATAGAGACTTGACTCACAATAAGTAGACTTGCTAGCCAGAATGTGTGCACTGATTTTAAAGAAATGGGAGAACAACTTCAAGAGTCTTAAAATATAGGTGGGTAATATTCCCACCTATGAACTAACTCAGAAATTCCAGAAGTATATGACTATGCTATCTGTTCAGTAGAACTTTAAAAGGAACGATGATACCGCTCTTACCCTGGCTGAAGACCAAGGAAGAGACCATCATGGCAGAAAGTCTAGACACCAAGACTGCCCCCTGGAGATGATATTTGCAATCCAAACTGGGAGAATCCATGTTGGTAGCAAAGGGGGCTGTGTCTTTCCCTTCCCCAAACAGCACTCTTATGGGAAATCATAGAGATGGACCATCTGAGTGCACCCCCACCAATGATCGCCTCCGGCCCAAAAGAGACACCTTTGGCAAAATGGGGCCCGACAGTATGGACCTCAGGTTTGGAGAATGCATGGTTCACAGATGGGTCATCTAACTGATGGCAATATACTTCTGGAATTCCTCAAAGGGAGACATAAACAACCTTACTATTAAAGGAGCTCAGTCCTCCTCTGTGTATTTTAAAAATGCAGTCTCTGTTAAAACAATGTGGGCTCAGCCCCCTGGCTATCCGGTGAAGCATTATAGATTAGATAGGATTGAAAAAACTGGGAGAATAGAATCTGTTTGTGTCTTTTCCCTCAAACAATGAGTTAGCTACTTAGAAAAAAATATTTTGTTTATTCTTACTGAGCATAGGAGACTGGGAGAGTCTGTATTTGTTTTCCTCTGTTTGCAGGTGCAGGGACACATTCTTTGCCCTAAAATTTTCTAGTATAAAGCTGTCACTAAGTTTCAATAAAGTGGGTTCAGATTCACTCAGCCTAGAGAGTTGCATGTTTTGTTCCCCATTTCTGCCGAAGCCTTGCCTCACCTGGTCCAGGGGAGCCCTGGTCTTGAGGCCGCAACTCCGGTCTGCGGCAATACATAGTACATTGCAGAGATTCTGTTTCTTCAGAGAACCCTGACTAATACAATACACGAATAATGTGCAGCTTCTAAGCAGCGCCTGACTAAACTTGAGACTTCGATCTTACCACTGTGGAGTTTGAAAGCTATGAATTACCTCTGGAAAAGACTGCAGTTCTTACCTCTTCTCCAAACACATCCTGTGCTTAGTGAGACTTCCTATTGAGGGTGGGAACTCCCAAATGATTTGTTCTGTGGCTACAAAGCAAAGGCAACAGAAAGTATTCCTTTTAAACGATGCAGAAGGGCTTCATGAACTTGACCAGAATCCAGTGGGGCAGGATTCCACTTCCATAATTCCAACGCTATACATATACCAAACCTACAGCACAGTGCTCAGTCTACAACAGATCCTTCTCATATTAAGAACAGCTTTTTCAAGACCCAGAAACTAAGAAGAAATACAGGTTTGAGTCCTGGATATCCTTCTGAATTTGTATTCCTTCATAGCTTCATCAGTAAGCTGGAAGATAAAGGTTGTTATTTGAAGGACTTGCTCTTAAAAATGAATAAACATTTCACTGGATCAATAAATAGTTCTCCACAAAATGGGTTGAGCAGATCAATACTTTCCAGACATCATATCTTAAATGTAAAGTGACTAGTTAGTTTTCCCTCAAAAAGTCTAAATGTAATGCCAGAGACCTCCTTATACATTTGCACATGTGGCAAGAGTTGTATTCAGCACAGACTCTATGAAAATCGCATCATCTTGAATATGTTCAGCAGCCTGTGAGCTAGTGAGATGTGTAGGCCTGAAAGACTTGCTTGTGACTCTCTGAGATCTCAGAGCTCCCTCCCTCTAAGAGTTGATAAGAAATCCATTAGATAAGAAAAAAAGTTGGGCTAGAGAGATGGCTTAATGGTTAAACTTCCACCTCACAAGCAGAAGGACCTGAGTTCAGATCCCAGATCCCATGTAAAAACACTGGGTAGAAATGGCGGTGTCCTGCACTTCTGGTCCTGGAAGCAATAAGAAGGTAGAGCAAACCAGAATGATTCCAAAAGTCACCTTTGACCACCACAGGCACACACAGTGCCCTCTGATATACACGGACACAGACACACAGAGCCATGTGCACGCGCATCATGTGCACGCGCATGTGCGCGCACACACACACACACACACACACACACACACACACACATACACACGTGGACCATAAGAAAAAAAGAAAAAAAATTGTAAGAAGGAGGGAGAAAGAAGAGGTTCTTGAAATTTTAAAAGACACAACCCCTCCCTGTCAATGTGTCAAAGAAATTTCCCCTAATATTCAGAAAGTTTTGATGTTTCTCTGAAGATTCTTGCTTCTAATTTTTCCACCATGTGATTCCTTGTCTCTCTCTAAGTATTCCTCTCCCTGGAAGCTACCATGTTTCCCAGCATGTATTCACAAAATCTCTGCTCCTATTGTTTTCTGTTTTAAAAATGAATAAAATGGCCCCAACTCTGTTTAATTCTGCTGTTTAAAAATTCATTATTTGCATGTATGTGTGTGCATGCAATGGGATTATATATACATGTGTGTGTACAAGAGGGAACTCGACCTTGTGTGCCTGTGGAGATCCAAGGGTGACATTGGGAATCATCCTGTATTGTTCTATCTCCTTAATGCTTTATTCTGGTGTTTCTCAGGCTCCACCCACCAGGGTCAGTTCAGGTGCGTATAGAAGAGGGCACTTGAGTCACCATGGAGACTCAAGGGTGACATCAGAAATCATCCTGGATTGCTCTACTTCCTTATTGCTTTGCTCTGGGGTTTACCAGGCTCTGCGTTCCAGGGCTAAAAGTGCAAGTCACTGCCATATCTTCTTGGAATTTGAATCAAAACTCGAGTACTTTTGTTTTCTAGGCAAAGATTTTAACTCCTGAGCCATCTCCCCAACCCAATAGTTCATTATTTTACATAAAAACTAGACCCATGCTTCCAGAAGATCCCAAACTCCTAATTGCAGGACAAAGAATCAGAGCAGTATCATATGGTGAGAAATACAGAGAGAGTTTATTAAGAAAGAGAAAGTGTTCAGAGAATAGTGGGATAGTGAGTTGAGAAAAAATAAAAGCTCTTAGCTGTAAAAAGCATGGTGTTTTATAGGATATTTGTAGCAGCCACTCCCCTTTCTTCAGTTCACTCATCCTTGGCTTTACTTATGGGTGCCCTTTTCCATATAGAAGCCCAGGTGGGGAAAGGAAAGTCAGTCTTCCTTTGCACACTGGCCTGAGAATGCTCAGTCTGCAATAGAAAGCCCAGGAAGAGAAGGGCCCCCATATCTCCCTGTCAACCAGCTCCTTTCATATGCCAATCTTGATGTTTCAGTCTTCAATGCCTAATCTCCTAGGATAATGGTATTTTCCAACACTCTGTGATCCTTCCAACAAAACTCGCATACAGAGGTATCTGAAACAGAGCCGAGTGTCAGGATAAACAACATTTATTTTCTTTTGCTAGCTGTGAGAAGCTCTCCTACACCATAAAATCTTGGGGTCTCAAAAGGACAGCTACAATAGAAGTTGTATTCTTTTTTAAAAAATAGATGTGATTTTAGTATATTTAGGGAATTGCCAAATATATTTTTAAATGTCTGTGCTCAGGCACTGTGCTGCCTAAAATAGATGTTTGTCTCAAGGAAAAGCTGTTACAACTAAACTGTATTCAGCAAAGGGAAACACCACACATACACACACACACATATGCATAGCATACCACACACAGAAAACACAGTATACCACACACACAGAACACATACATATATATGCACATATATAACACATACATACAACACAGACACATGCAAGCACATACATAACACACTACACACAAAGAACATACACATATAAAACTCACATACAACATATATACATACATATACTGACATAGAACACACACAACAGAGACACATACACAAACACGCACATAACATGCCACACACACAACATACATATTCACATAAAGAACACAAACACATACTTAAAACAAACTTCACTACACATAACCAAAATGCACACATATGCACACATATGCATACAGTACAAGCACATAATACACACAGAACACATACAGTACAAGCACATGGTGCATACACAGAAAACACACACACATATACACACTATACATACACACAGCAACACACTCGGATGTATTTTGTCTATTTTTTATTGCAAACCATTGGATTCCTCCATTCTTCTCACCTATTGTCAACACGTGTTGCAATTTATCTGCACATTACTAAAAAATCACAACCAAAGAGCTTAGGAGAACAAAGGAATTTTCCTATTTCTTATGATTTCTGTTTGTAGTTTTTAGTCTAGTTTGAGTAGACGGATCTGGCCATTTCATGTCCACAGGGACTGAGGAGAGAGGAGCAGACCTTTTCACTTGCCACACAGTAGTAAGTCTGCCCAAGCTGAACCAACTTGCTCTGTCTTATCTAAATTTCCAGGGAATGATCCAAAACACCCATGGGCTATCTCTTCCTTCATCGGGTAGGTAATTTGCTTAATAGTTTGCTCAGGGTTTGCCTTAATGATAAATTCTTCCAAATGTGTCCTAAACTCAGCCTCCAATTGATTCCTACCCAACATGACAAAAGACTCATTAGTCACCGACACAAACTGGAATAGACACTTCATCTCACTAGTGAACTGCTACTGATAGATTCACAGACAGAGGTAGTTATTGTCTTCATCTGTGTACCTTAGTGACTTCCTCATGCTCCAAAGGATAGATCCCATCCAGGTCTCGCAGATGACTCTGGACTCCCTAAATAGTTCCTGAAATAAATGCTAAAGTCACAAATTTGGGAAAGGGATTGGTGGGTAGGCTAAGGAGTTGAGAGGGGTGGGAGAAGAGGTAAGAAAGGTTGCTGTAAAGAGTCACGACATTGCATTATATACATGAATGAGATTGTCAACGATCCAACTGCAGAAAAAATTAATTTAGAACTGGTGAGATGAAAAAAAAAAAAGAACTGGTGAGATGATTTGGCACTTAAAGGTACCTGTGTGCAAACTTAAGGACCTGAGTTCAATCCTTGGAGCCTAAATAGCAGAAGGAGAGAACTGACTCCTAAAAGTTATCACTTGACCTGCACACATGTGGAAACATGCACCTGCAAGCTCTTTCTCTCTCTCTCTCTCTCTCTCTCTCTCTCTCTCTCTCTCTCTCTCTCTCTCTCTCTTTCTCTCTCCTGTCTGGTTTTATGCCCTGAGGCTTTCTGTCCCAGCAGAGCTCAAGTTGGGGGTAATCTTACGACATTTTCTTTCTATGGGTCTGATTCAACTTTCATAATAACTCACAAAGAGGAAGATACCTGACCTTAGCCTTGGTCCTTCACACACACACACACACACACACACACACACACACACTCATGAGTATCTGCATTTCCCAATACACATGTACGTGTACAATTACACAAATATGTAAACATACACACTACATAAACACACATAATTTGATCATCTTATACTGATCCTTCAGAACTCTGCATCTATATGCATTCTGCATGTAGCTCATTCTCTGCTTTCTTCCACCTTTCCTATTAATTATACCACCAGGCTCCCGTTAGTACTGAAATCATGTATCTGCAATTGCAGTCCAGTTTCTGCTTGACACAGTCAATCCTGAGAAACACGGTCTCTATAGTAACAATTAGCAGCTCACATCTAAATGCTATTCACATTTAAATGAGAAATATGAATTCACTGGATCACAGATATTCTTTGGGGATTATTTTCATACAATTTTTCTTTGAAATTAGCCTTGTATACTGTGGAAGCTACATCTACAAGATGCTAGTCAACACTCAGCACATGGTCTTTTTTACCATGCACCTTGGCTTTATTAGCGTTTTTCAATCTGGAGTTAAATTGACATAGAAGGGGGAGAGGTTAAAAAGAACAGGAAGATAAGGACCGAATATTTGATAGTCCAATTTTGCAAAATAAAGGCAGCTTTCTGCATAACTATTAGACTAAAGTATGTACATCAATGTGTTTAACTACATAGGAATTGAAAGCCCTCCATCATTGTTAAGGAATGTTCTACTGGGCTGGGGAGAAGGCTTGGTGATTAGTACCTTTGCTTCTTGAACAAAAGGACCTGAATTTGGATCCCCAGATTCCATGTTAAAAAAGAAATGGCTGATATTGTGGCAGCCTCTAATTACTCTGGCCCTGGAAGGCAGAGTCTGCAAAATCCCAGAGCAGGGTGCCTAAACAGACTAGCCCTAATGGTGTACACTGGGTTTAACTGGAGACCCAGACTGTAGGTAGAATAAGGTAGAGTGATAGAAGATGATTCTTGATATCACTATTGGGTCTCCACAGGTGCATACACTCAGGTCCTATTGCATAAATACCCAGCATACACACACCCACATGCTCCCACCCTTGTACAAACACACACACACACACACACACACACACACACACACACACACACACACACACACATCAAAGAAAAAAATGAAATGTTAAAAAAATTATAAGAGAGAAATAACCCCAATTGAGATGGAATTTATTTTGCTAAAACACAGATGAGTTTCTAGTTGGGTAAAGGCAAAACTCGTTATCAAAATTCATGCATTTCTCCTGCTCCACTGCTATTCCATTGATATGTACAAAAAGATGGGAGGCAGTATTCAGTTTAGTCTGGGGATTTAATTAGAAAGATCACATCCAGAGGAAATGTCGGCCAATTACAAAACTAGGGCACAGGGTGATAAGTAATAAAAGTGATTTAACCACAGTTTGGTAACCTGCCAGGCAATATCCACCCAACATGATGGTAGAGATTTCAATGACTATGGGGAAGTGTTTCTAAGAATAGTCAAATGTGTGTAATTTAGGACAAGAGTGCAATAATCTGCTTTTTTTAAACATTAGTTAACTATACAAGTGGTCATTCGTTTTTCTGTTCAGCTCAGTCTATGAAAAACATGCCAAAACTACAAAATGCAGTAATCTTTTCTTTAGTTCCCCAAAATATTTTTATCTGATTAGTTCTATTTTGCTGTTTTTATAAATTTATTTTTATTTTGCTAATTTTCCAAGCATATTGAGTACTTATCCCTGCTTCTCTTCACTCCTCTCCCTACCATTCCCCTCCCTTCTCTTCATCAGTCCATCCCACTCCCTCTCACCCTGCTGCCTGTCTGCTTTTGTGGACCCCAGGGTTCCCTCTGACTTGTCTACTCCTGTGGAGGTACAAGCCTCTGTGGCATACCAAGTTGTGTCTCTTCAGGCCACCCCACTGATAGGGGCACTTCCCTTCACTCATCCAGCTTTAATCACCAAGGTTTCCACTGTATGTTCTTTTAAAAAAAAACTTGATTTATTTTTAATTCATTGTGTGTGTGTGTGTGTGTGTGTGTGTGTGAGAGAGAGAGAGAGAGAGAGAGAACATATGTCCCTGTGGAGGACCAAGGATGACTTCAGGAATTATCCTGGATTGCTTCTCCTCCTTTTTGCTTCCTTCTGGGACTTTCCAGGCTCTACCCACCAGGACTGGAAGTGCAGGCCACCACCATTTCTGCCTGGTGTTTTTATATGGGACCTGGGATCCAAACTCAAGACATTCTACTTGTAAGGCAGAGTCTTAAACCCTGAGCCATCTCTCCAGCCCCTCTGCTATATGTTCTTATCTCTCTTGAGTTCCTCAATAGTCTATGGGAGCATGTTGGTATGTCAGTTTTTATGCAGGTCTGGTAAGGATAAGTCTAACTGCAGTGAGTTCCTAGATGTAGCAGTCCTGCCTTGAATGGAATGTTTTGTCCAACAGTGAACCTTCCCATCTTTAGGTTCTTACAATCTCACTGCCCCCTCTTCTGTGAGGTTCCCAAAGTCCTAAGGTGAGAAGAGATTAAGTCAGCCTGATTCTGGGTGAGCCCTGCTGGTTTGTCCATACTCTACATAAATGGCTGGCCGTTGCTGTCCACTTCACTGCTTTTCTACTGCCCTAGGCTGAATCCTATCAATGTTTTGAGATCCTCTACCTCTGTTACAGAAGACTTATAAGCTGTGTTCCATGTTCTTCCAATTTATAGGTATAATAGCAGCTATTTATAGAGCAGTTTGGTGTGCTGTCTTCCTACTTATAGGTTCATTGGCTTCTTTTCCCAATTGATCTATCTCCTTCCCTTTTTAGGTTCCTGTTCTAGTTAACAGAAACAGGAATGTGTTTCAGTCTGACAAGCGGTTCTTGTGTCAAATCAGAAAGCTATTGGTTGTCTCCTTGATAATCATGGAACTATTACACCAGTGGTCACCTGTTGCCATGGTGATTTATATTGCCACTTGTAGATTTCATGAGTTCATGGGGTTTGTGATTATTTTTATTCCCCAGTATCTTCTACAGTATTTCTTGGTACTGTGTAAACTATTCTTGCTGTTTTATTTTATGTTATATATTTACTCTGTGTGTGTGTGTGTGTGTGTGTGTGTGTGTGTGTGTGTGTGTATGTTTGCCACAGTGCACCACAGTGCACATGTAGAGGCCAGACAATAACTTGTGGAAGTTTCTTCTCTCCTTCTACCACACTTTGATATACACAACCTTTTACATGGATGCTGTGTATTTGAACTCAGATGACCATGCTTTGTGAGGTATATAACACTCACCCTTACCACTCTAAGGAACCCAAACAAACTCATTGGTTTAGCAAGTTGGACCTTGATGTCCTTGTTTTATTATGTCCTCCAAACTTCCTCTCTGAAGTGGATAGACAGATATACGATGTCTCTTCAGGAAAAATGTACATACAACACCTTGCCTGCCTAATATATTGAGAATAATAAGTTCTGGGATCTCTGGTAAAGAATGTAAGAGCCCAAAGAAAAACAGAAAAAGGGTTGTGAAATCCCATCTTACAAAAATGGTACAGTCATAGTAATCATGAGCACACAATAGGGGACCAACACGGTCAATGATCAGCTATGGGCAAGGGAGAAATTCATGAGGCCTTTCAAAGTCATGATAAAAAAATGGGCAACCAATTATAGAAATAGCAAGATGGCTTATCATTATCTATATGGAAACTAATATACATTTAGAGTAGTGTGCTTACAAGCAAGTGGCAAGATAAGAAATAAACTTACACATACAGCAGTCAGTGAGATAGCTCAGAATTAAGGTGCCTGCATACCAACCTGGAGATCTGAGTTTGATTCTCAATGAAATAATAGAAAAATTTATTCTCTGAGTGGAAAATTGATGTATAGAAGAGATGTGTTCAATTCACAATGATTGATGTCTATGTTGAAGAGCCAGGGATCCCATCTCAAATGAGAAGAAAAATATATCACAGGGCTTCTATCACCACACAATGGGATTGAGAGGGGGAGACCCTCTTTGATAAGTGGATGCAAATGTCTGCATGAGCTCTCAAAGAACTATTCTTAAAACACAGGGAAAATTGCAGACATGTTTCTCAGACGCATGAATGGTTGCTCAACAATTTTAAGATTATTGATTCATTCCTTCAATTGCTCATTTATTACATCCTTCTTTTTCCTATTTCTTTCATTTCTTATTTTTTTAAATTCTTGTTTACAGTGGGCTCTGTTTACTTATCAGCACATAGAATATTCAGCAAGCAACAAAAGCCTTACCATTTATGACTCTATTTTTATCTTATGATTTCAAAAATAGTGGCTCTGATAACATTGGGCATGAGTTAACATGCATGCATGCAGGCAGACTAGCACTTATTTAAAGAAAGACAAGCAGTCATGTTAATTGGGTGACTTTCAAAATTCACAACATCAGTTGCAAAAGCACTGATGTTTTCCCCCAATTTAAAAAATCTTTACCCTCCCCACATTTGCTGCCTCTTTCTGTTGTGTAGTGACTCTATTTCTTTCTCATGTGAGACTAACTAGCATAAATTTTTCTACTCCTTTTTGGAGTACCAGAGACTCAAAAGTTGGGTTAATTGAAATGGCTGGTGCTGCATACACTGTATATAGAAGGCAATGTTTAGAACTGAAAGAAATCATACAGCCACCTCCCATACACACACAACGCCAAATAGTATAGAGAAAAGAATAGGATTGACATCTCCTTTCCCATGTGACTGATGGGAACATGTTCTCCGAAATGTACTGTGAGAAGACTTTATCCTTTCATGAACCTTGTGCCTTATATATACACACCTGTGTATTGTTCTTCAATCAAAAGACAAGCCAAAAAAGCCATGTGCTTAATTTTTGCACTAGTAACATGTTTACTTTTACAGTAAGTTATATTTTACCAGTAAGAGTATACTCCAAAATGCACAGTATCAAAAGATAAATCAGTCATGTAGCCATTCCAATTTAGTACAAACATGGCAAACTGCATATAGTTGTATGTGCTGCAATTTAAATGAATGGCAAGAAAGTGTGGTTGCTTATGTTCACATACCTACAAAAACATGTGATTAATGGCTCACCTCACAGCATTGTAAGGATTGTGATTCCACTAAGCAATGGAAATTTCTACACATTGATCTTCCTGATTTATTATATAAATGCAAACACAATGAATTATTAAAAACAATATGAATTAATTTGGATACAAAAGCAATCAGTATTTTTGAAAATAAAAAAGTAATCATCCACGAGGAGAAAAGCTTCCAGGTATAGGATTTTCTAATGTTCTGTAAGAGGCATGTTATGGGCTGTCATCTTACATAGTCTAGGAATGTTTTTTTGGGAGGGATGAGAGGTAGGGTATCCTTGCAAATGTATTCCAATAATTCATCTTTAAGTGCATATTCAAAGCACACACATATTCATCTTTATATATATACATATATATATGTATGTATATATATATGCCATATCAGCAGGTAGAAAGATGAAAGGTCGATGAAAGGTAAATGGTAGACGAATGATAGATGGCAGCTAGATAGGCAGACATGCAGACAGATAAAAGAAAGATTATTATAGCACATTCAAGGGTAGATGTAATAAAAGTAGGAAATCTCACTGAGGGAGGGGTCCATCACCCATTTGCAAAATGATTACTTTTTATCTGCTAGACTATATGCCCTCCCCTTCTGGTGAGATCAGGAAAGAACGTCTGTGAACTTAACCAGGTTTCTCATTACTTACTTGCAGACCTTGATGGAGGCCTATTTTCTCTGCTGTAACATGCTATTATAACAAGACTCCAGTTTAACAGCTTTTTGTCTCTGGCCAGGGGGTGACATACAATGCCCATCAGGATGGAGTGAAGGGCATTGCAGGAGCAGCAAAACTGCAAAAGAAAATCAACAAACCACAATCCAGAACTTCAGAGACTCTATATCAATTACATAGAACTAGGCCAGCCTAATCTCTCCCCATCCTGGAGCTCAGAGACATTTGTGGAAGAGGGGGCGGTAAGATTGTAAGAGCAAAAGGATGGGAGGAACAACGATTTGAAAGATTCTCAACAATAGTTGGGGCCAAAGCAATCATAATGGGACTTCGCATGCTCTGCGCAATGTCCAGCGCACTGTTGCCCTCATAAAGTCTAGCATCTGTTAAGGGCACCGAGATCCCTGGAGGCAAGGGAATGACAGCCACAGTAGTGCTCCTATGCTTAAGGGGAACAAGAGAAAGGGCTTATGGAAATGCCACTGGGTCCTTGTATGTCATCGGAGAGGAGGGCCCAGAGGAGAGTCAGGCATGCACAAGAAAGGACTCTGGGAATTGGGGCAGGAGGCACGGGGGAATGGGGCAGGAGGGGTGAGGGGAGGGAGAGCAAGGGGTTCGGGGGGGGGGGGGGGGGGGGGGGGGGGGAGGGAACTGGTGTACCTATTAAGTTTGTATGAGCTGAAATAATAAAAAATGTGTTAAAAAAAGCCACTAAACATAATAAATGTCCGGAATTAAAAAAAAGAAAGATTATTGATGGGTATAAATAGATTATTACATATGCATATAAGATAGTGAATATATTGATAGCTGGCTGGATGGGTAGGTGGATGGTTTAGATGATAGAGAGACAGGTGATAGATACATAGATAAACATAGAAAGACAATTGCTAGAGGATAGAATTAGATAAATAGATAGCTGAAAGATAACCAGAAAAGTAGATAACAGAGAGATAAGTAGATAGATGATAGATAGATAGATAGATAGATAGATAGATAGATAAATAGATAGACAGATAGATAATAGGTAAATTATGCACGAAAATAAATAATTTATAATAGAATCATGTTCAAATGGATGGATGAATGGATGTGTGTGGATGGATGGATGAATGGATGGAGAGCTAGGTAATTACTTAGCTGTCTATGATAGTAAATATGATCCATAGAAAAAAGTTAGGTGATAGACAAATATATATGACTAATAGATGAAGTTTGATCATGACTCATGTTTCAGAGTTTTCAGATTATGACTAATGGCCTGTGTATGTAGATTTTTAGTCTTGTGGGAAGGCAGTACATTAGGACATCTCTTAGAGTTTTTCTACATGTTGTTGATAAATTCATGACCAAATGGCTAAAGGGGAACAAGAGGCTTTATTCTGTCTTATGATTGTTCATTTCCAGTTCCTTGTCCAGTTTGGCAGGAGAGCTCACACCAATATCAAGGGCCAAGGGAAATGACCAAGCCATATCCACATAATAGCTGAAAGAGGGACAATCCTCACTTGCCACACTAGCATGTCTGGTCAAGTATACAGAAGGATGTCAACTACTTCTGTCTTATCCACTTGCCCAGGGACTAGCCCCACTCACCATGGACTGGGCCTTCCCCATCAAACAGACAATCTCCTGCAGGCTTGCTGGAGGCTCGGCTCAACTACTAATTTCCCACAGCTATGTCCAGAGCTCAGATCCTTCAGTTTCCAAGTTGCCACTAGTATGTAACTATGACAACTTCTAAGGCTTGTTTCTGAAATCCTCTAACTAAGCCTCTCCTCTTTTTTTAAGTAATTGCTCTTTTTTAATATTTTATTTATTTTTATGTAGTGTACAAGGGAGAGAGAGAGAAAGAGAGAAAGAGAAAGAGAGAGAGAAAGAAACACATAGAGAGAGAAAGAAAATGAATACAACTTTCTGGAAGTCAGTTCTCTCCCTCAACCATGAAGCTTCTAGTGTGATAACCCACTGAGTTATCATAATGACCCTAGACTTCACCTCTTAAAGGTACCACTACCTCCAAATAGTATCATTGTGGGGACCAACCCTTCCACATATCTGCCTCTCAGCATTTATGATTGAAATTCTAATATACCTCCAGATTAACCATCAATATAATGTACAAGTTCAACATCTATTCTTGCCATTTTATTGAGTGAACTGAATTTTGTCCATAGACAGTGTGGTTTCACTTCCAATCCATAAGAGGGACATGATGGAGTCTCTGTACAAAACAGCTCTCTTATCAGTGATAGAGAAGTTGCCAAGAGACAATTTTACATGCACCAGAATTCACCACCAAAGAGAAGCAGTCTCAGTCCTGGATCTGTTTACATAGCTCCAATATGGAGTGATCGTGATGACTTCAATATTCTAAGGTCCATTAGTATCATCTTTTACAGCTGCATTCATCATCGTTCTCAAGTAATGGAATATGTTCCGTGAGCTCCCAAAGTGCTGTGTGTCCATCAGAACTTCCTGTGGCCCCAATGCATTTCTTAACGATGCTTCCAAATTGTGATATTGAACAAGGATTGGGAAATTGGAGTCTCTTCTTTTCCTGAAGATGACATTATGTGCCTGAAAATGGACAAGATACCCAAAGCTCAAATTTCCAAGAGTTCACTAAATGTTACCTGAACTAAACAAAATACCAAAATATTCAATACACTGTAATTTTTGAGATCATGATTGAATATCCAAAGTCATGTTTGATTTCATTATGAACAAATGCAAATCAGAAAGAAAAGACATTGCTGATACATTGAGATCTTGAGACATGTACCAAGGAGATTATATGTAAAATAATAATAATAATAAAGTTTGAATGTTGTATTAGTTACTCTTCAGTTACAGTAATAAACACATTACACAAAATTTATGTCAATAAGGGGCTTCTCTACATGCATCATTCTTATTTCCAATCCATTATGATAATGTGAAAGTTCACACCAAGAGAATAGGTCACAGAATATCCACAGGAAGACCTAAGGGAGGTGTACTTTCTAGCTTGGCAGTCTGTTATCGTCCAACAAAATCTCTAAGTTATCCATCTGCCAGAGAATAAACCCACACACTATGGGCTGGATCTTTGCACATCAATTAAATAATGCCCCACAGGCTTGCTCAGGATTCTACCTACATAAAAAGTTTCACAGAGGTAAGTTTAATGGCTCAGTCTTCAATTGTCAAGTTGATATTTGAAACCAGCTGTCACAAATTTAAGTGAAATAATACTTGCCTTCCATTGGAAGATGTCATGAGAGGAAAATGTGTTGGGCACCTTACAAATCACAAGAAACTTTCTTGGGTTGGGTTCATTAGGATCAGCCTTAGAGCAAACATTTTGGGTACAAAGCAGTCCATGATTGGACAGTAAGATGCTTCTATGTCAACAGGGATTTGGCTCTGGGATTCTTTAGGTGTTGTGGTAGTAGGTTATTTTGTAAGATAAACCATTCTTCAGGGAAGAAGGAGGAAGAGGAGGAAGAGGAGAAGGAGGAGGAGGAAGAGTAAGAAGAGGAAGAAGAGGAGGAAGAAGAGGAGGAAGAAGAGGAGGAGGTCTATTTACTATCAGCCAGTACCTCTGAGTTAGTTTCATTACACATTGTTGCCACAAAATAGAAGATCCACACAATTCAGGGGAAACAATGTTTAGAGAAGCTCCCCATTCCATGGTACAATCCATGTTGACCAAATCACCCCAGCAAGAGCTGGAGAGAACTGGTCATGTGACTTCCCCAGTCAAGAGCAGCCATCGATGAATGAATACATGCATGTTGGTTTGTGCTCAGTTTATTTCTTTATACAGTGGAAGACCTCCAACCAGGGAAATGTCACCAATCACTTATAAGGTGGGTTTTCTCATAGCAGTCAATTTAAGGCAATGGAGAGACCACCCCATGAGTATGTCCAGAGACCTATCTCCTAAGTCAAATTCACAACATTAATTTTCTACTACTACTTCCACCAATCTTCCTTCAAATATTGTAAGAAAAGAATGTGCAGGCTATGGAGATGGTTCATGGTTTAAAACCTCTGGCTCACAAGGAAAAAGACCCAAGTTCAGATTCTCTGAGCTAACACAAAAATGCCAGGCAGTACCCTGGAGAGATGGCTCAAGGGTTAAGGCACTGCCTCACAAGCACAAGGACCTGAGCTCAGATCCGAGATCCCAAGTACAAACACCTGGCAGAAATGACAGTGGGACATGCACTTCCTCTGGCCCTACAGGGTAGAGCCTGACACACACACACACACACACACACACACACACACACACACACACACACATGCAAAAATCACTAATCTTCCATTTTATTCTGTGATCTCTGGTATGCAGTGGTAAGAAATTCTAATTATAGACTCTTAGGTTATAGTATCTAAATCTTTCATGACGATGTGTTGGGCAAAGAAAAGATTTATAAATAAAAGACTTGTTTACCTCCTATAAGATTTATAGCTATGGTTTTGAAATCTGCACCAGGTTTCACACACATATTTTCCCTTCCCATAAATCTTTGTACTTAGCAAGAGCAGATGCTTAAAATAATGATTTCTCAATGAGAACTTGAACGGATTTATTAGCAGGTTTTATAAATCAAGAGCACAATATATAGTTGAAACTGTTAAAATTACGGATTTATGCATGCTTGCCTTAATTCATGGAGGCGAGTCTTCATAGAGTCCTCTTTTTACTGGTTAATATGATCGATTGCTGGGTAAATACTTCATGTCTTTGAATCCATTCAATATTCATAATTAGAACTCATTATTTCAGAAAATATCTGTCGATTTATAGTGATCCTGAATGCAAGTACTTGGAGGAATTTGGAAGCCTTCCTGCATCATATCAGCTGTGAAGCATGACTGCATCCACAGAAGAATGCTTGGCCAAAGTACAACAATTGGGTAGAATCCCATAAATGACAGGCAAAGCAGAGGGTAGGTAGACTTCCTTACCCTTAAAAACATCACTTAATCACAAATATCAGGTAACAAGAAGTCACAGTTTCTAACCCAAATATGTTTAATAACTGCACTTTCTAACTATGTTTTTTTTTTCCTTCTGCACATGTATGCAAGCTCCTTTAATTTGTTTTGATATTGGGAAGTGGCCAGGGGTATAGAAAATTTTGTATGTGTGTGTGTGTGTGTGTGTGTGTGTGTGTGTGTGTGTGTGTGTACAGGAGGGCATTTGAGTGTATGTGCTTGTAGAAGCCAAGCTTGACATTGGGAATCATCCTTGATTATTTTACCTACTAACTTATTTGCTCTGAGGTTTCCCAGACTCTGTCTATGATAGCCGCAAGTACAGGCTTCTGTTATATCAACCCGGAACTTTTAGGTGGTATCCATAGATCCAAACTTAGGTTCTTTTGCTTGTAAGACAAAGGCTTTAACCCTTGAATCCTTTCTCTAGTCCAGGGGTATATAATATTTATCAAGCAATTCAAGGCATAGAGATCCATAACGTCGGTGAGATACTATGGAAAAGAATCTCCTCATTCTGCACCTTGGCTTCCGGTTAGTCCCAGAACCCAACTTAATTCTTCTTTGTGATAGAACTGTATGATAGTCCATGACTGAGTTGTTTTCCTTGGCAACTGAAACTTTGTTTCTGTTCTTCAGTATGTCTGTACACCAAAGACATTTACTAAAAAGAAAAATCAGTTCACATAGTTACACAATCTTCTGTATTTTTTAAAGACATGGAAAAAGTCTATGTTATACAATGCACAAGTTATCATAATCACTTTTAAAGATTTCCAGGGAAAGTGGAAGCAGTAAGAATGTAATATACAGAGGATGGAGAGAGATAATGGCTGACAATACCTGCTGTTTAAATTAGCGTAGTACCCAACATCTCAATGAAACAATACTTTCGCTAGACTTCAACAACAACTGATCTAGCAACACTTTGTAATGGAACAGTGAGTATCCTGCCAGACATGACAGTACCCAATAGTGGGCCATTTGCATCCTGACAGATGCCCAAACACTAATTGCTGCAGGCATCTTACAGGTAGGGAGATACTGGAGACAGAGGAAAATGGGTGGGAGGGGAGAATGGGAAAGGTATGAAGGGATGCAGGAAGGGGTAGATAGTGGGCTATGAAAACAGAAAAATTCAGCAATTAAGAAATAATGAACCGATCCGCCCCGAGTCACGACGGCAGAGGGGTGGGGTGGCGGGGCGCGTGCTCCCCTCGCCGCCCCTGCCCCTCGGATGCACTTATATAGTCCAGGCGGGGCCCGGGACGCCGGCGAGTGGCCACGCCGGAGCTGCGGTGTCCCCAGGAAAGGTTTATGGCTCTCACACCTCTATTTTCACAAAGCAGTGGAGCACTATGAATGTTAATGACCTCAAAGTCAAGTTATCCAAAGCTGGGCAAGAACACCTGCTGCAGTTCTGGAATGAACTGGACAAAGCCCAACAGGTAGAGCTTTATGCAGAGCTCCAAGTCATGAACTTTGAGGAACTGAACTCCTTCTTCCAAAAGGCCATCGAAGGGTTTAACCAGTCCTCCCACCAAGAGAAAGTGGATGCGCGGATGGAGCCAGTCCCTCGAGAAGTGCTGGGCAGTGCTACTAGAGATCAAGACCAGCTACAGGCCTGGGAAAATGAAGGACTTTCCCAAATTTCTCAGAACGAAGTAGCAGTTCTTCTTCTAGCTGGTGGACAGGGGACAAGACTTGGAGTTGCATATCCCAAGGGGATGTATGACGTTGGTTTGCCGTCCCACAAGACACTTTTTCAGATTCAAGCAGAAGGTATCCTGAAGCTACAGCAGTTAGCAGAAAAATACTATGGCAACAAGTGCATCATTCCATGGTACATCATGACGAGCGGTAGGACAACGGAGTCCACGAAGGAATTCTTCACCAAGCACAAGTACTTTGGTTTAAAAAAAGAGAATGTGATATTTTTTCAGCAAGGAATGCTACCTGCTGTGAGTTTTGATGGGAAAATTATTTTGGAAGAGAAAAGTAAAGTCTCAATGGCTCCAGATGGGAATGGTGGTCTGTATAGGGCTCTTGCAGCCCAAAACATTGTAGAAGATATGGAGCAAAGAGGCATTTGGAGCATTCATGTCTATTGTGTGGACAACATATTGGTAAAAGTGGCAGATCCCCGGTTCATTGGATTTTGCATTCAGAAAGGAGCAGACTGCGGAGCAAAGGTAGTAGAAAAAACGAACCCTACAGAGCCAGTTGGAGTGGTTTGCCGAGTGGATGGCGTGTACCAGGTGGTAGAGTACAGTGAAATTTCTCTGGCAACAGCTCAGAAACGAAGTGCTGATGGACGACTGCTGTTCAACGCGGGGAATATCGCCAATCATTTCTTCACCGTTCCATTTCTGAGAGATGTTGTCAATGTTTATGAAACTCAGTTGCAGCATCATGTGGCTCAAAAGAAGATTCCATACATCGATTCCCAGGGACAGTTAATTAAACCAGACAAACTGAATGGAATAAAGATGGAAAAATTTGTCTTTGACATCTTCCAGTTTGCAAAGAGGTTTGTGGTGTATGAAGTATTGTGGGAAGATGAGTTCTCCCCACTGAAGAATGCTGACAGCCAGAATGGGAAGGACAACCTGACCACTGCAAGGCATGCTTTGATGTCCCTTCATCATTGCTGGGTCCTCAACGCAGGAGGCCACTTCATAGATGAAAACGGCTCTCGCCTCCCAGCAATTCCCCGCTTGAAGGATGCCAATGGTGTACCAATCCAGTGTGAAATCTCTCCCCTCATCTCCTATGCTGGAGAAGGAATAGAGAGTTATATGGCAGATAAAGAATCCATGCACCTTTAATCATTGATGAGAATGGAGTCCATGAGCTGGTGAAAAATGGGATATGAACCATAAACGAAGATCTACTACAATAAAAAGTAGCTTTTTTTTGATAGACCTACTGTGAATCTACAGGATCTCTCTTGGAAGACTGAAGTTTGAACATCTGCGGACTTGCATTTCACTTGCTGATATCTGATAAACTTTCGCAAACTTCCCAGATCCACATGACTGGATTTCAAATAGCATTTTCTTGATTCTCAACTTATTGAAGGTCTTATTTATATTTTTAACTGTATAATTTTTTTCCAAGCCAAGGAAATTATTGGCTATCCAGAAAACTTCCTACAACTTGACTGTAGTTGGCTGCTCAACACAACTTGATTGGGAGCTGGAAACGTTTGTCTTAGAAGTTGTACACAGTAATAAGTCATTGTACATGCCAGAAAGTTTCTATGGTACTAAAAATTTGTTTTATTTATCAAGCATTAAACTTTTTTAAGAAAATAACTGGACAGCAAAATAAAAAAAAAAAGAATGAAAAAAAGATTTCAACATGATATTTTAATTGTTCAATATTTCTACAAAGGATAGTTGGTAACTATGCCATAAGCTTCAAAGCACAGTTATAACTAAGAGTTAATGTCAACCAACCTCAGTACATCAAAGAGTAGAGCTTGCTCAATCACTGTCACACTCACATAAGACAAGAACGTTAACTTCGTTTCCAATCGAGATTCAGTAAGTGTTAATATTGTTAAATATCAAAGTAGCATTTAAAACAATCAGCTACTACTGGCATTCTGGAAAACCTTTGTGTGGAAGAGAGAGAGGGAGATAGAAAGAGGAAAATAAAGCATTTGGAATAACAAGATTAGCTGGAGAACTGTCATGTTTGAATGTGAGCTGTCCCCCATAGGCTCATGTGTTTGCATCCTTAGCTGGTGTTAATGTTTGGGAAGGTCTTAGCACCTTTAGGAGGTGGGGTCTTGCTGGAGGAAAGCACATCACAGGGGGTGAGCCTTGAGGTTGGGCAGCTTCTGCCACCCACCATGCCTTTTCCTTGTAATCTACTTCATCTTCTATCTGGAACCCTAACCCAAATAAACCTCCCTTTCTGCCATTAAGTCTTAGCGTGGTCTCATAGCAACAGAAAAAAAGCACTATAAGAATGATCAAATAATTTCTCCTTCAACCAACATTCATGAGAGGAATGGCAGCATACATTTTTTTAAAATAATGTTGTGTGTTTTTAATTATTTTTATGATAATTGCTGATTAAAGATAGCTTTGATGACTTGGTAGAGCTACAAATTAGTTCTATTAAAATGTATTTCTGTACACCAACAGCATGAAAAACCCAAGAGTTTTTCATATTTTGCCTCATGATGAAAAAGTGATTTGAATAGTGAGTCTGACTAACCCACCCTATCCTTGACTCTAAAGATTGGAAGGGGTCTGATCTCAAGGCATGTACAAAGTGGGCTTCTCCCATGATTTCTCTCTTCAGCTTATAGGTACGGTCACCTCCAATGTTCCCAGTGAGTTGTTTCTCTTATGAACTAACCACAACCCCCACCTGCCATCTTATTGAATCAAGGCTACTCCAGGGACTGGATTTTACCTAAATCTCCTCTTTAACGACCTGCATTCCCAAATACACACACAAGCTGGGATGGTACTAACATTATTGGTACAATTGGAAACAAGTGCAATGCATATTGTAAGACAGACTAAGCATATTCTATCCTTACTGTATCAGATAATAAACCAAAGGCCGGAAGATTGCAGTAGCTAGTGGAAGACCTTGAAAATTCAGTAGACCTGACCTATCTCTTAGTACAAATGAAATTCCAAACATGGATTAAACCAAGTATTGGCAAGGGTATTGGGCAGAATTCTCCTTTACTGCTTAAGATAACTAAAAATGGTATCACCCCTTGAGAAAATAGTTTGCAAGCTTCTTATAAAATAGATATGGACCCAACCAACCCGGAGCCCCACGTGTCCTGGCGGCGGCGAGCACCCAGGCCAACTGTGGCTTGGACTGCGTCCCCGGCCAGGACCGACCCCAGCCCCCTCCGCGCTGCCCCGCCCCCACCCAAGGTGAGTGAGTGAGAGAGAGAGAGAGAGAAAGAGAGAGAGAGAGCACAGCCCAGCCCCCAACCAACCCGGAGCCCCACGCGTCCCGGCGGCAGCGAGCACCCAGGCCGACTGCAGCTTGGTCTGCGCCCCAGGCCCCGACCAACCCCAGCCCTCTTAGCCCCGCCCCGCCCCCGCCCCCGCCCCCGCCCAAGGCGAGTGAATGAGAGAGAGAGAGAGAGAGCACAACCCAGCCCCCAACCAACCCTGAGCCCCACGCATCCCGGCAGCGGCGAGCACCTAGGCCGACTGCTGCTTAGTCTGGGCCCCGCCCCGAACCCAAGCCCCTCGCACCCTGCCGCCTGTGCGCCTAGCCACTCCCCTGGATCCCACTTGAAGAATTCTGCAATTGAGCCAGGGAGCGAAAGAGCCCAGCCCAGCCTCGCCCCCCACCCGGGAGCCGCCGGGCCAGAAGCACCACACTGCCCAGCCGCCGGCTTTGCCCCCTGGCCGCCGCCCTTCTCCACGCCTACCTTCCCAGGTCGCAGGTAAAGAATTCTGCCATCAACAGTAGACCCTCTGCCTCTCTGGCCCAACTGGGACCTACGCACGTGGTCCACGGAAGACACACTGCTACTCAGAATTCAACAGAGCCCAAAGGAAACTCAAGCAAAATTCTAAGGAACAAAGGGAGCACAGGCCATACATCTGGATGCCACTACAATCATTATATCACGTGGGCGAATTTCTTCTCATCCAGCCCAAAGATAAGTAAACTTTTTCTTTTCACCTTACTGATCGTTTAAAGTATCAATGCTGTAGATCAACTTTCTCATACAGCCACCCCACAACATACAACTCCAGGGAGTACACCACTCATCCCCACATTTCACCAAGAAACTAAATCGTAAAAGTGCACTACCAAACTAATATTCACCCCCTGGTAACATAACCTGACTTAACTGATGTACTAACAGCCTAGTAGCATCATCTAGGATATAACGATAACAATACACAAACATACTCAATCCAAGGCAAGCACTAGTAATAACTGGCAAGTGTAACAATACCAACTAGGTAGATTCAGTGAAAAACACACAGAAACTGAAAGGTCCTAAAAAACAAAACAACTATGTACAAGTCAAAGTGCAGATCCACGACAAACAAAACCCAAGAAGACCAATCTCCTGCCAAAAGAATCAATCCCATAATGAGGGGTTCCGACCAGAACGAATCCACAGAAAATAGCCATGGAAGCCAGACCCAACATAAAGACTTTCAGAGTATGATCCTTACCATGATTAATACTATGAAAGAGGAAATCCGAGAAGAGTTAAACAACCGTATCAACCACTTTGAACAGGAACACAACAGGCACTTGGAGGAGTTCAGAAAAACAGTTCAAGAAACAAAAATAGGTATGGAGCAATTAAAATAGTCTCAGGCAGAGTTTAAAATTGAACTAAAAGACAAGTTATCTTCAACCCAAAACTCAACAGAGAGTCTTATCAGCAGAACAAATGAGGCAGAAAATAGAATTTCAGATCTTGAAGACAAAGTGGGAGAATTAACCAGCTCAATGGAAGAGATTTTTAAAGCTAAAAAGATACTGGAGAGGAACATTCAAGAAATATGGGACACGCTGAAGAAGCCTAACATGCGCATCCATGGAATACCAGAACAAGAATCCCAAAATACCACACCGGAGGAAATATTTCAATTCATCATAAATGAAAACTTCCCACAATTAAAGAATGAGAGGCCTATACAAATACAAGAGGCATTTCGCACTCCAAACAGATACGACCAAAATAGAAAATCGCCACGGCAAATAAAAGTCAAAACATTCCACATTCAAGACAAAGAAAAGGTGCTGAGAGCTTCAAGAGAAAAAAAGCAACTCACTTTTAAAGGTAAATCTATTAGAATAACAAATGACTACTCAATGGAAACAGTAAAAGCAAGAAGAGCTTGGACATACTTCAAGTATTAAATGAGCAAAAATGCCAACCCAGACTGATATACCCAGCAAAACTATCTGTCATGATTGAGGGAGAAGAAAAGTTTTCCAGCACAAAGACAACTTGAAGGGATACATGTCTACCAAACCAGGCCTTCAAAAAATCCTAGAACTGATACTCAAGATTGAAGAAAAGAATAAGCGTATCCAGGAGGACAGAAGGGAAGTATAAAACCACCAAAATATAAATATCAAACAACATGCTTACAAAATCTACTAAACATAAAAAATGTCCAGAATTAAAAATAATTTCTCGATTATAACATTAAATGTCAATGGTATTAACTCGCCGATTAAAAGACACAGATTACACACTTGGATTAAAAACCACAATCCAACAGTCTGCTGCCTTCAGGAAACTCATCTCACCACAAAAGATAGGCACATCCTAAGAATGAAAGGCTGGTCCAAATCTTACAATGGAACCACGAAACAGGCAGGGGTAGCAATTATGCTTTCAGACAAAGTGGACTTCAAACCAAAGAAAATCATAAGAGACACAGATGGATACTATATTTTAGTCACAGGTACAATTCACCAGGAAGACTTCACAATACTAAACATTTATGCACCCAATACAGGCCCCTCCACATTCATTAAGAAAACCCTACAGCGTCTAAAGCAAGAAATCAACCACCAAACGATAATTCTTGGGGACTTCAACAACGCCCTCTCAACATGGGATAGATCAACAGGTCAAAAGCTTAACAGAGACACTTTGGAACTTAATCACACCCTTAAAGAAATGGACCTTACAGATCTCTATCGAACTTTTCACCCACGCACAAAAGAATATACATTTTTCTCAGCAGCACACGGAACTTTTTCCAAAATAGATCACATAGTGGGCCACAAAACGAATCTACACATATACAAAAAAGTTGAAATTCTAACCTGTGCCCTATCAGACCACCACGGCCTAAAGCTGGATATCCAAAACACAACAAACAAGAGAAAATACACTAACTCCTGGAAACTTAACAATATGATGCTGAATGAGAACTGGATTCAGGAAGAAATTAAAAAGGAAATTCAAGACTTCCTGAAAGTGAATGATAAAAAAATACAACTTACAAAAATCTCTGGGACACAATGAAAGCTGTCCTAAGAGGTAAGTTCATAGCTCTTAATGCCTACATCAAAAAAATGGAAACATCAGAAATAAATAACTTAACGATGCAGCTTAAGGCTTTAGAGAAACTTGAGCAATCTGATCCCAAAAGTAGTAGAAGAGAGGAGATTAGCAAAATAATGGGAGAAATATCTGAAATCGAGAATAATAAAAACGATAGAAAAAATCAACCAGTCAAAAAGCGGGTTCTTTGAAAAAAATCAATAAGATAGATACACCCCTAGCTAAATTAACCAAAAGCAAGACAGAGAAAACCCAAATTAACAAAATTAGAAATGAACATGGAGTTATCACTACTGATACCCAAGAAATCCAGAGAATTATAACATCATATTTCAAAAACTTATACTCTGTGAAGTTTGACAACACACAAGAGATGGATGAATTTATAAGTAAACACATCTTACCTAAATTGGATCAGGAAGTTGTGAATTACTTAAATGGCCCTATAACATATAAGGAAATTGAAGAAATCTTGAATCTTCCCACCAAAAAATGTCCTGGACCAGATGGATTCAGCACAGAATTCTACCATTCATTTAAGGAGTCAATAACACCAATACTCCTTAAACTGTTCCATCAAATAGCAAAGGAAGGAACACTACCAGATTCCTTCTATGAAGCTAATATCGTTTTAATCCCAAAACCTAATAAAGATTCACTTAAAAAAGAAAACTATAGGCCGATCTCCCTGATGAACACAGACGCAAGGTTCTCAACAAAGTCTTAGCAAATCGGATTCAAAAACATATCAAAAAGATTATTCACGGGGAACAAGTAGGCTTCATCCCCGGCACCCAAGGTTGGTTCAACATACGAAAATCAATAAATGTAATTCATCGTGTAAACCAGTCCAAAGTCCAAGACCACATGATACTCTCGATAGATGCACAAAAAGCCTTTGACAAGATCCAACAGCCTTTTATGATCAAAACACTAGAGACAGTAGGAATGGAAGGAACCTTTATCAATATAATGAAAGCTGTATACAACAAGCCCACAGCAAGGATTATGCTCAATGAGAAACAATTGGAAGCATTCCCACTTCGATCAGGAACTAGACAAGGCTGTCCACTCTCACCACTTCTATTCAATATTGTACTTGAAGTCTTAGCTGAAGCCATAAGACAAGAAAGGGACATAAGAGGCATTCAAATCGGCAAGGAAGAAGTCAAGCAATCCTTATTTGCAGATGACATGATCTTATATCTGAGGGATCCCAAAAACAACACCAGAAAGCTCCTGGAAATAATTGAGAAGTTCAGCAGGGTGGCAGGATACAAAATAAATGTGCAAAAATCAGAGGCCTTCCTATATGCCCAGAATGAAAGAAGTGAAAAAGCCCTGAGGGAAACAATTCCATTTACTGTAGCCCCTAAAAAAATGAAATACCTTGGTATAAACCTAACCAAGGAGGTAAAAGACCTTTAAAATGAAAACTTTGAAACCCTCAAGAAAGAAATTGCTGAAGACATCAGAAGGTGGAAAGACCTCCCATGCTCCTGGATTGGCAGAATCAACATCGTAAAAATGACCATCCTACCAAAGGCAATATACAAATTCAATGCTATACCAATTAAAATCCCAAAGCAATTCTTTAAAGAAGTTGACCAATTAATCTCAAAGTTCATATGGAGGCACAAAAGACCCAGGATAGCAATGACAATCCTGAGTAACAAAAACACTGCTGGAGGTATCTACCATACCGAACCTTACTCTATATTACAAATCCATAGTTATAAAAACAGCCTGGTACTGGCTCCAAAATAGACACACAGATCAATGGATAAGGGTTGAGGACCCAGATATAAGCCCACAAAAATACAGCCATTTGATCTTCGACAAAGGGGCCCAAAGAATCCAATGGAAAAAGAACAGCATATTCAACAAATGGTGCTGGCAAAACTGGATCTCCACATGCAGAAGATTAAAGCTGGACCCGTACTTTGTCACCATGTACAAGACTTAATTCCAGATGGATCAAGGACCTTGATATCAGGCCAGAGACTATAAAAATCATAACTGAATGGATAGGGAACTCCCTTGAGCTGATTGGGCTAGGCAACATTTCCTAAACAGACATCCAATGGCACAGTCACTGCTACCAACTCTCAACAGTTGGGATCTTGTGAAATTAAAGAGCTTCTGTTCAGATAAAGAGATTGTCACACAAGCTCAAAGGCAACCCACAGAATGGGAGAAAATCTTCACTAACCACATATCTGATAGAGCTCCACTATCCAGAGTGCACAAAGAACTTAGAAAACTAAACACCAAGGAAACCAATGGCCCAATTAAAAAATGGGCCCTGGAACTTAAAAGAAATTTTACCAGAGATGAAATTAAAATGTCTAACAAATATCTTAAAAAATGCTCCACTTCTTTAGCCATCAGGGAAATGCAAATCAAAACCTCCCTGAGATATCATCTCATCCCGGTCAGGATGGCAAAAATCCACAATACAAACAACAACAAGTGCTGGAGAGAATGTGGAGAGAGTGGAACTCTGCTACATTGCTGGTGGGAATGCAGGCTCACACAGCCATTCTGGCGAGCCGTCTGGAGATTCTTAAAGAAATTAAAGATTGAAATGCCATATGACCCTGCTATTCCACTTTTGGGAATAACCCCCCATGCAGCAGAGGTTCGCCTCAATAGCACAAGCACGAATATGTTCATAGCAGCACTGTTTACAATAGCAAAGTCATGGAATCAACCCAAATGTCCTACAGTTGACGAGTGGATAAGGAAACAGTGGTAAATCTATACAATGGAGTACTACTCAGCCATCAAAAATGATGAATTACTGGAATTTGCTGGGAAATGGATGTCATTAGAAACAATTATATTAAGTGAAGTATCCCAATCCCAGAAAGTTAAGCACCGTATGTACTCCTTAATAGGTGGCTCCTAGTACCAAACTCACCCAGCCCACATTGAGACACTCAAGGGTAAACCTATGTAATACGGTAATTGCAAGGATTGTGAACAGGAGGGATGGGGTTGGAGGGCCACACCAGACACAAGGAGAGAGGGGACCATGTTACAGCAGAGAAAATCGACCTCCAAGGAATGCAAGTAAGTAATGTGACACCTGGTTAAGTTCACAGACATTCGTTCCTGATAATGTACAACTGAGGGGGTATGATCTCACCAGAAGGGGAGGGCATATAGTCTGGCAGATGAAAAGAGATCATTTTGCAAACGGGTGACTGATCCCTCCCTCACCGAGGTTTCCTGCTTTTATTACATCTACCCTTGAATGTGCTATTATAACAAGACTCCAGTTTAACAGTTTTTTGTCTCTGACCAGAGGGTGACATACAGTGCCCATCAGGATGGAGTGAAGGGCATTGCAGGAGCAGCAAAACTGCAAAAGAAAATCAACAAACCACAATCCAGAACTTCAGAGACTCTATATCATCCACATAGAACTAAGCCAGCCTAATCTTCCCCCATCCTGAAACTCAGGGACATCTGCGGAAGAGGGGGCGGTAAGATTTTAAGAGCAAAAGGATGGGGGGAGCAATGATTTGAAGAGTCTCCACACTAGATAGGGCTGAAGTAATCATAATAGGACTTTGCATGCCCTGCGCCATGTCCGTCACACTATTGATCTCACAAAGTCTAACATCGGCTAAAGGCACCAAGATCCTTGGAGGCAAGGGATTGATGGCCATAGAAGTGTTCCTATGCTTAAGGGGAACATGAGAAAGGGTTCAGTTAAATGCCACTGGGTCCTTTTATGTCATCAGAAAGGAGGACCAAGAGGAGAGTTAGGCATACACAATAAAGGACTCTCTGGGAATTGGGAGGGAGGCACTGGGAGATGGCGAGGGAAGGAGGGGGAGCAGGGGATTCTGCGGGAGGAGGAGGGGGGGAGGGAACTGGTCTACCTATTAAGTTTGTATGAGCGGAAACAATAATAAAAAATGTTTAAAAAATAGATATGGAGCAATCCTACACTTGTATACTTGGTCATCTGCATGAAAATATATGCAGTATTTATAACAATTCCAATTCCTCATCTTCCCTCTTCCCATTTCTTCTCTTCCTTCTTCTCTTCTTTCTCCTCCTCTTCTTCTTTCTTCTTTTCCTCCCTCTTCTCTACTTCCACTGTTTCCTCCTCCTATTCTTCCTCTTCTTCTTCCTCCTCCTTCTCCTCTTCTTCATTTTTATTCACACTTCTTCTTCCTTCTTTTCCTTTTCCTTCCTTCTCCTTTCCCTTAACTTCTCCCTCCTTCTCCTCCTACTTCTCTTTTCCTACTTTATTCTTCTTACCCTTTTCTTTCTTTTTTGTCTCTTTGCTTTCCTGTCTTATTTCCTTCCTCCACCCATCTATAATTATGAATAGTTATTCAGCAGAAACACCCACAACATGAGTCTCCTGCTTCCAGATCTTTGAGAATATACAAACTCATGAACAGGACAATGAACCACATTCTCATCAGAAAAGAAGGATTATTTCTTAAATGTTTCCATATAATGCGTTACTTCCTCAGAATTTGCTGGACTCATGAAGTGTGAAACTACAATATGCGAATTTTGTGTCAGGTAATGGCACAAATCCCAATTCAATGATAAATCACAATTCATTCTAAGAACATGCCTCTCCCAATGGTTTGTACTTTACTAAGAAATTTGCTTTTGTAAAGACATGAATTTCATAAAATATGTATTCACATTATTACAACTAGAAAATAATAATTCCAGCACCTTAAATGAGCCTAGTTTCTGCACTACAGATGAAAGAATTTGCAGGAGCTTTGTGTTAATTCTATGACCTAGTTGAAAAAAACTTGGACCAATATCAGAATTAATGTCAGTGATATTTTATTTCAGTTTTATGATAATATGTATACAAATGTGATCATCTATGAGAATCCTCTGAGGTTATGGATGTAAAACAAGTGTTGTTAATATACTTGTGAAATTGGGTTTTTCTTGCAAGTGGTAACTTTTTACTGCCAACCATGAGCTCATTTTTAACATATCCATCAAAGAAGTGGTGTTGAAAACAAGAGGAAGCAATTTCTAATAATCTCCAGATCTAAAAAAAAAATGATGCTTTAAAAATAATATACAGATTCACTTACAGCAGCCACTCTGCTAAGTCATTACCCATAAAATTATAAAAGAGGAACCAAATTTGAAATTCCTTCTGGGAGACTTTATGTTTTTTTTCTTCCTGCTTTTCAAATGATCTGAGAGATCAATAAGGTTAATCTTACAAATGGGCAAACTTTTCAGGCAGGTTAAAATTTCAATATCAAATTTTATCAGAAATGCAAATTTTTCTTTTTCCTTTTTTTAATTTATTTCTTCCACTCAAATGAAGTTGATAGGTACCCCATTCCCCTCCCTCTCTCCACCTTTCCCTGGATCCCCTTACTCCCTCCCCCTCTTTTCTCTTCCCTTCCCCCTCCCTCTCCACCTCCCAGTGCCCCCTCTCCCTCACCATTCCTGGAGCATCCTGTTGTGTGCATGTCAAACTTTCCTCTGTGTCCTCCTCTCTGATGAGGACTCAGTAGCATTGCCTAGAGCTCTATTTTGTGCTCCCCTTTAGTATAGGAACACTATTGTGGCTGTTAATCGCTTGCCTCTAAGGATCATAGTGCCTGTGATCCATGCTAGACGTTGGGGATTCAATGATATGTTGGTCATTGCGCAGGACATGCAGAGTCTTATTATGATTACTTTGGCCCTAACTCGTATGTAGTATCTTGCATATCATTGCTCCTCCCCATCTTTAGGATCTTATAATCTTACCGCCCCCTCTTCCGCAAATTTCCCTGAGCTTTAGAATGAGGAAAGATTAGGCTGGCCTGGTTTGGGGTGGTGGATGTAGAGTCTCCGATTTTCTGAATTATGGCTTGTTAATTTTTTTTCCAGTTTTGCTGCTCCTGACCATCCTTGGCTCCATCCTGATGGGTACTGGACGTCACCCCCTGGCCAAAGATAAAAGGTTGTTAAAATAGAATCATTATAAGAGTAGATTCAAAGGTAGATGAAATAAGAGTAGGAGACCTTTGTGGGGAGGGGCAGTCTCCCATTTGCAGGATGGTTATCCTCTATCTGCCAGACTCTATGCCCTCCCTTTCTAGTAAGATCATACTCCATAAAGATGCAAGTGACCAGGAAGGAAAGTCTATGAGTTTAACCATATTTCTCATTACTTACTTGCAGTCCTTCAACAATTTTTTTTATTTATTCAATTGTGTGTGTGTGTGTGTGTGTGTGTGTGTTTTGGGAACCACCATGGACCGCCTCTACCTCCTCCTTGTTTACTCTGCCCCAGGATTCATAGGCTCTGCCCTACCAGGACCAGAAACGTAGGCTGCCCCCACTTCCACCCAGTGTCTATACGTGGGTTCTAGGATTCAAACTCAGGACCTTCCACCTGCAAGGCAGTGGCTTAACCGCTGAGCCACCTCTCCAGCTCCTTACTTTCAGTCCTTGATGGTGGCCTATTTTCTCTGCTGTAACATGATCCCTTCTCTCCTTGTTTCTAGCGGGGCCCTCCTTCCCCTTCCCTCCCTGCTTTATAATCTTTGCAATTACTGTAGGTATTACAAAGATTTGTCTTTGAGTGTGTCACCAAGTGGGTTTGGTACTAGGATCCACCTATTAAGGAGTATATATGGCGCTTAATTTTCTATGTCTGGGATACTTCACTCAATATAATTTTTTCTAATTCCATCCATTTCCTGGCAAATTCCATTAAGTCATCATTTTTGATGGCTGAGTAGTATTCCATTGTATAAATGTACCACATTTTCCTTATCCAGTCATCAACCGTTGGGCAATTGGGTTGATTCCATGACTTTGCTATTATAAACAGTGCTACTATGAACATGGTTGTGCTTGTGCAATCAAGGTGAGTTTTTGCTGTATGGGGGATTATTCCCAAAAGTGGAATAGCAGGGTCATACGGCATTTCAATCTTTAACTTTTTTAAGAATCACTAGACAGCTTGCCAGAGTGGTTGTATAAACCTGCTTTCCCACCAGCAATGTAGGAGAGTTCCCTTCTCACCACATCCTCTCCAGCATTTGGTATTGTTTGTACTGTGGATTTTTGCCATCCTGACAGGGGTGAGATGATATCTCAGGGAGGTTTTGATTTGCAATTCCCTGATGGTTAAGGATGTGGAGCATTTTTTAAGATATTTGTTAGACATTTCAATTTCTTCCCTGGTAGTTTTTTTTAAGTTCCAAGGCCCGGTTTTTAATTGGGCCATTTGTTTTCTTGGTGTTTAGTTTTTTAAGATATTTGTTAGATATTTTAATTTCATCCCTGGTAAAGTTTCTTTTAAGTTCCAGGGCCTAATTTTTAATTGGGCCATTTGTTTCCTTGTTGTTTAGTTTTCTAAGTTCTTTCTGCACTCTGGATAATAGAGCTCTGTCAGATATGTGCTTAGTGAAGATTTTCTCCCATTCTGTGGGTTGCCTTTGTGCTCGAGTTACAATCTCTTTATCTGAACAGAAGCCCTTTAATTTCATAAGATCTCATCTGTTGAGTGTTGGTTGTAGTGACTGTGCTTTTGGATTTGCGATTAGGAACTGTTGACCTAGTCCAATCAGCTCGAGAGAGTTCCCTACCCTTTCGACTAAGGTTTTTATAGTCTCTGGCCTTATATTGAGGACCTTGATCCATTTGGAATTAAGTTTTGTACATGGTGACAAATATGGGTTGGGTTTTAATCTTCTGCATGTGGACATCCAGTTTTGCCAGCACCATTTGCTGAAGATGCTGTTCTTTTTCCATTGGATTTTTGGGCCCCTTTGTCAAAGATCAAATAGCTGTAATTGTGTTGGCTTATATCTTGGTCTTCAACCCTTATCCATTGATCTGTGTGTCTATTTTGGAGGAGCCAGTACCAGGCTGTTTTTATAACTATGGATTTGTAGTATAGACTAAGGTTTGGTGTGGTGATACTTCCAGCAGTATTTTTGTTACTCAGGATTGTTTTTGCTATCCTGGGTCTTTTGTGCCTCCATATGAATTTTGAGATTGTTTGATCAACCTCTTTAAAAGAATTGTTTGGGCATTTTGATTAGTATAGCATTGAATCTGTATATTGCCTTTGGTAGGATGCTCATTTTTATGATATTTATTTTGCCAATCCAGGAATATGGGAGGTCTTTCCACCTTCTGGTGTCTTCTGTCATTTCTTTTCTTTAGGGTTTTAAAGTTTTCATTGTAAAGGTCTCTCTCTTACTTCCTTGGTTAGGTTTATGCCAAGGTATTTCATATTTTTAGGGGCTATAGTAAATGTTATTGTTTCTCTCAGGGCTTTTTCACTTCTTTCATTCTGGGTATATAGGAAGGCCACTGATTTTTGTACATTTATTTTTTATCCTGCCACATTGCTGAACTTCTGTATTAGTTCCAGACAAGGCTCTCCCCTCTCACCATTTCTATTCAATATTGTACTTGAAGTCTTAGCTGAGGCCATAAGACCAGAAAGGGAGATAAAAGGGATTCAAATGGGCAAGGAAGAAGTCAAGTTATCTCTATTTGCAGATGACATGATCTTATACCTGAGTGATCCCAAAATGTCTACCAAGAAACTCTTGTGTTTTCTTTTTCTGAGACAGGATCTCCCTCACTTTGTTAACCCCAGGCTGGCCTGGAACTGTTTACACAGTCCAAGAGAGCCTTAGATTTGTACTGCTTCTCCTCACCTTGCTATCCAAATGCAGGGATTACATTCATTGCCATCACAATTGGTTTTTAATTCTTGAGTTTTTTTCACAAAATAGTTCCTTGCATTTTTTGAAGTTATTCCAGTCAAAATAACTTATTGCAATAACCTTGATGATTTGTCCAACAAAGACATTAATAGGTAACTTTTAAGACTGCAGTGAAAATACAAAACTATTGCAGTAAGAACGCTCAGACAGCCTACAGAGACTTACCATACTCTAAGCTACAGCATGTCGTGTTTCTGTATCCTTTGAGAGATGGCCCTAGTTTGAGATTTCAGATGACAAGAATATTGCTGGACATCCTCTGATCATCTCTGATGTCAGTCAATAATTTTCTGTGTCTTCCACTCCAATATAATTTCTCTGTTTGGCAAGAATTAAATGCATAATCATTCAAGAGCATCTTTAATTACTTTGCACCTAGAAGGAGTTTGAATGAGAAGGATGCTTCCAGTTTTTCAAATATAAGTACCTTGTCCAGGTGCTGACATTGAAACTCTTATCTGTGTTAGACAGACTGCTATAGAAGATCACACATATTTAAGCATTCTGGAACTGTCTGTCATGTGAGATTTTTCCTGGGAAGATTGAACATGCTTCTACTCACTCCAGAGAGAGAACCAACATATAATATCACCCCAATCCAAGTTGGTGAATTAATGAGTTTATTGTGATAATTTACAGGTGTGTGGTTAAGTGTTTCTTATAGGACAATATTATCAACGGAAAACCCCCATTCCACTTGTTAATGACTCATGAAATCTGGAAGCCTGTATCTCCCTGTGAATGATTCTATACATCAGAGAGTTGACTCTTTCCCCTAAAGAGTCCTTGCTATATGAATATGAAACCTTGGAGAGCAAGTAGCCTTGAGAATCTTGTGTGTTTCAGGGAGTTCCTTTGGCTTGTGACTTGCTGAGTTTTAGTAATCTACTTCCTGGATAGAATGTCTCAATTTGGAATTTACTAAATGGCAACAGGTCTCTCTCCAGGATAGAATGTTTCAATTTACAACAAAGACTGTGGTTAACATTTATGCTGATAAAGATCAATAGTATTTAGATTTTGGGGATAGGAGTTGGTGAATATGACTTAACAATGTGCACAAAGAAATGGACAATTGCCGCCTTTTGCACTTACCTGTATATTTTAAAATTAATATAAAATTAATTAATCCAACTGTACAATGAATGTCATAGAAGAGTAATTTTATGGTGACTTTAGCTTCTCTAAGAAGATATTAAAAGATTTTCTATTATCATTGTCTTGATATAATTATGTATCTTCTATCTCACTCAAGGAACAATAATAATTTTAGCAAATGCTCACAACACTGTTCAGAATGAGGGTATTATTTCCCATATGACTTTGATACATCTTTTGAGCTTGTTCATACATGAAAAATCTCAATCATTTTGTGAGCCTCAACCTAAAACCTAACTTCATTTTATATTTAAAGTTAAAGACCTATTTTTTTCATTTCTTTTATAATTTTTGAACATTTTTAATAGATGATAACTTTCCGGGAAAGAGCTGCCAAGTAATTAGAGGGAAAATTGTGGTTTGTTTATTTGGAAACTTACCAAGAATTGTTAACAGTTTCAGAAAAATTCCAATGCTACCCAGGATATTTGAGTGCCTGGCAAAAGTAACTTGTTCCCCCATGGCTGTAGACTTTGTGAGAGGGCATTTGTGAACCATTTATATAAACACACAAACCATGTCTTTGTGTCCTGTGGCCAAAGGATTTTTCAAATAACCATGTACAATTTTCCATTGAAGTTTTTCCTTCAAATTGCATTAGGATATTTCAAGGAGCTTTTGAGAAATAAGATGAGATATTATTTATTGTTATTTATCAAGAACATAAAGTTAGGTTTCAATACCATCATGAATTATTCTTAGTTGCAAGTTGATACTGGGCATCATTGAGGTATTTGTTACATAACTGGGAGATTTGAGTCTCTTAAAATTTGGAGCAGAGGTTCTGAGTAGCCCAGACTGAGAGGTTCAAGGAACATTGCTTCCAAAGGAAATATTTCCTTTTAGTATTTACTTTTAAATCTAAACAAATTGAGCTACAGTAGATGGAGATGGATCACCACATAAACCACTTGCCTTATAAGCATGATGACCTGAGTTTGATGGTCAGAACTCAAGTTAAAAAAATGTAATCATAGGCCTCATCAACTCACGAAATCTACAAATTGCAATATAAATCACCATGGAAACAGGAAAACACCAATATAATAGTGGCATAAGCATCAAGGAAACAATGAACAGCTTTCTGATCAGACTGAAGATTCACTTGGAATGGAATACATTCCTGTTACTGTTTACTACAACAAGAACCTAAAAAAGAGAAGAAAGTAGATCAATAGGGAAAAACAGCCAACAAAACTATAGGTAGGAAGATAGTACACCAAACTGCTTGGTAAATAGCTGCTATTATATCCATAGATTTTAAGAACACTTAACACTCATCCTAGAAATCTTCTACAACAGAGACAGAGGATCTCAATACATTGATAGGCTGCAGCCTAAGGCAGTAAAAGAGCAGTGAAGTGGACAACAACAGCCAACCATAATGCAGAGTACCAGCAAGGCTCACCCAGAATCAGGCCAACCTAATCTCTCCCCATCCTGAGGCTTTGGGAACCTTACAGAAGAAGAAGCAGTGAGATTATAAGAATCTAAAGGTAGGAATGTTCACTGTTGGACAAGACATTCCATTCAAGGCAGAACTGCTGCATCTAGGAACTCACTGCAGTGAAACTTGTCCTTACCAGACCTGCATAATGACAGACATACCAACATGCCCCCATAGACTAGCAAGGAAATCAAGACAGATAAGAACATTCAGTGGAAATCTTGGAGACTAAAGTTGGATGGGTAAAGGGAAATACCCCTATCAGTGGGGTAGCCCAAAGAGGGACAACTTGATATGTCACAAGAAACCTGAACCCCCACAAGAGTAGACAAGCCAGAGGGAACCTTGGGGTCCATAAAAGCAGACAGGCAAGAGGATGGGAGGGAGTGGGGATGGGTTGATGAAGGGAAGGGAGGGGAATGGGAGGGAAGGAAAATGGAGGGAAGCAGGGATGAGTACTCAATATGTTTGCAAAACTAGAAAATATAATACAAAAAAGAGTACTAGTGCATGCTTATAATCTCAGTACATGGAACTTAGAGATAGAAGATCTTTGCAAACTAGTTTGACAAATCCAAGGTCAGTAAAAATTTTTCAATGTAGACAGTCCTGAAGGTTACATATGGATTAGTAATTGGAATCTGTGCATGTATGTGCATACCAGCAATCACATACGCACATCCAAATGTGTGTGTGCATGCGTGCATGTGTGCGTCTGTGTGTGTGTGTGTGTGTGTGTGTGTGTGTGTAATGGCTTGAATGTGAGTTGTCTCCAACAGGCTCATGTGTTTGTGTCATAGTTAGGCACAGGTGTCAACTTGACAGTTGAGGGTTTGAGCTCTGGGCACATTTGTAGATAATTAGTGGTTGAGTTAAATTAAGTCCAGAGCAAACCTGCAGGAGATTGTCTAGTTGATGGGGGAGGTCCAGTGGGTGGGACTAGGCCCTGGAATAAAATACAAACATTTGGTTGACAGAGTTGGCATTCTTGTGTACACTTGACCAGACATGTTGGTCTGGCAAGTAAGATTCATCCCTCTCTCAGCCATAACGTAGAGATGGTATGGCCAGTTCCCTCAACCTTGGTATTGATATGAGCTCTCCTGTCAAGCTGGACTGAGAACTGTAACCAAGAATCATAAGAGAGAATAAACCCCTTGTTCCCTTAAGCTGTTTGATGGTCATTTATAAGCAACCATGCAGGCAAACTGCAACAGTCCTTAGTTAATGTTTGGGAAGGTCATGGCACCTTTGGAGTTTTGTTGGAAAAAGGCATGTAACAGGGAGTGGGCCTTGAGGTTGATTTGTCCTATACTGCTTCCTCATGGAATCTACTCTTGGGATTTTCAGTTTCAGCTTTCTCAGTCTCCATGATGTCTGTAGTGACTTAAGTTGCCTCCAACTTCTGCCAGTCAGACATGTTCTTTCTGCCATAAAGGACTGCATCTCCCTTATGGAGCCATAAGCCAACTAAATCACCTTTCTCCCCTTAAATCTTGCTTAAATCTAAGTGCTGTCTCACAGAAGCACAGAGAGTAATGTGCACAACGTATGTGTTTATAATGTGCTCCTATTTCTTAAAATGAGTCCTACTTTCTTTTCCTTTATCAAACAGTCTTTATATAGTTCATTTTCCTGAAACTTGCATTCCCCTTAGTCTCAGCTTTCCCAGTATTCTGATTCCAGAAAAATAACCTCGTGTCCTACTTTGAAAGACTTCCTATTCTTTCGTGTGTGTATGATGCAAATGTATATGTACACATTAATATGTAGATGTGTGTGTGATATGTGTGTACATTTGCCTTTGGTACATGTGCACTTTTGTGTGTATGCCTATGAACAATGTGTATGTGACTATATACACAATCATGTGTATGTGTGTATGATGTATATGCATATTAGTGTGTATTCATATGTATGATGTACATGCATGTGTTACACACACACTCATGTGCATGTATATATAATGTGTTTGCACATTCATACATGGTATACAGCTGTGTGTATCCTGTGTGTTCATATGTGCAATGTATAATGGTACGTGTGTACATCTATATATTCATGTGAAGATGTGTGATGTGCATGTACACATATATGCACACATCCATGTGCATATATACAGATTTATGTGTGTTTATGATATTGTGTGAATATATAAACTTACATCTATGTGTATGGTGTATATGCACATTCTTGTGTTTGTGTGTACATATTCAGGTATGTGTATGTGTGTGTGCTTTTGTGTGTGTCAGTGTGGACATATAAATGCCACAGTTCATGTGTGGAAGTCACATGATAGTCTTCTGTGTTGGTCCTTGTCTTACACCCTGCTTCCAACAAGGTCTCTTTGTTACCTACAAGTTTCCGCATGTCCCCAGTCTCTACCTTCCATTTCACTGTAAGAATTCTGTGATTACAGATGCTCATACTGTACCTGCCCTTAAGGAGATTGTGCAGATTTGAATTCAGGTCTTCAAGCTTACAGAGCAAGCACTTTTAATCTGCTGAGCCTTTGAAATGCTTCTCCAGCATGTGAATCTTAGACAAATTACACATTTTTAGAGGAAATCAACTTTCTTCCTCAATCCAATTAGTACTGAAAGTTCACCACTTCCTTGGTGTTTGTTAAGTGTTAATTGAAAGGATTGCCATTGTCAGAGAAATCTTTTGTCTATGATACTATGCAACATTTTTGCTCAAAGGTCAAGTTCATCAAATACCTCTGCTAACAAGGGAGACTCTACTTTCTGTTATGCACTTATGTTTTTGGTAAGGGGATGATGTAGATGGCTGAATGGGAGTACATGTTCATGTGAATGTGTTCACATGCATGTGGAGCCCAAGGGTTGACACTTGATGTGTTCCTCAAATACTCCAACTTTTTTCCCCCACTTTTCCATGTGTGCTTGGGAATGCATGTGTATCTGCATGCATGTTTGCATGAGTGTTCACACTCATGCATGTGGATGGAAGCCTGAGGTTTACTTGGGAGATCATCCTTCATCACTCCTTGATTTCATTCTTTTTGATACAGGGTCTGTATTCAAATACAGAGCTCCCTTCTAGGACTGATCTGACAAGTTGGCTTGCTCTGCAGATTTCCAGTTTCTGCTGTCGTATGATCCAAGTGCAAGTGGGATACAACACATACATGGCATTTTATGTGGAATGCAGGAGATATGAAATGTGATTCTTTTGTTTGCAGCAAGCTCTTTCACAACTCATTCAACGCCCACCTTATTATTATTTTTTTTGAGATATGATCCCTCAGTGAGCCTGTATGTTTCCAATTTAGTTAGACAGGTTGTCCAGTGAGTCTTACAGATTCATCTGATTTTACCTCCCCAGCACTGGGATTTCAGGTACATGCCAGCAAAGTTTTAGGAGTCCAACACAGATCTTCATACTTGCACAGCAAGCATATTATTGGCTGAGCCATCTCACCAGCAAACAGCATCTAATTTTTCATATTATTTGCTACATCTGCTCATCTTAGCTTACACTGGTGACAAGTTCACCCATTTAACACTGTACATGATCAAATATTTCTTCTCTCTGCAGGAGTTCCAAGAGGCTAGGCTAATTCAACCCAACACAGATTGCTACATTTTAGCATCTTATTGTTGCTGAAGTTAGTGTCTTCCTGAACATCAAACAAAAAGCAGTATTTCTGCTTGTAAAACCTGGTGAAGGGGAAACCACCAAAGAGATTCTCAGCAGTGGCATGGAATTGGGAACTTTGTGCAATAAAAGTCAAATAATGCATTGTATCCTTAGCACTCGTGTGTGAGAAAAATCTGAGAACCTTGCTACTTATGTATATTTCTTTCCCTAAAGATGTAGACATTACCCCTGTGCTCATTTTACAATTCTTATTCTTGTTCATTCAAAAATAATGTTTATTTTAGGACAAGTGATTCTTATTCAGAATGGGTGACTCATCATCCAAGGTCAAATTAATAGCCTTCGACATCATAATGTGATATTAGGAATGATTTGAGGTTTGTAATATTTCTATCAAAAACATACTTTCTATCAATATTGATAGTAAGCTTGCTAAAATAACATATCAGAAATGAATTTTATGAAATTTTAAACTTTGCAATAATCTTAGCTAAAAGGACTGCATTCAGGATTAGTAGAAAGGGACATATCCTCCTTTGTGTATTTCTAAAATATCAGAAAAACATGTACTCCATGTATTTACACAATGTGTGTGTGTGTGAGTGTGTGTGTGTGGGGGGGGTGTGTGTAGAACAAAGCACATGAGTGCATGTACCTGTGGAAGCCTAAGAGTGACTTTGGGGATCGCTCCTGATTGTTCTATCTCCTTGCTTTGCTCTGAGGTTTTTAGGCTCTACCTTCCAGAGCTAAAATCACACGCTTTTGCCATTTCCAACAATGTTTTTATCCAATCATGTCCTTCTGCTTGTGAGGCAGAGGCTTTAACCCCTAAGCCATCTCTTCAATCCTAAACAATTCTTTTTGACCTTCAGTAAATGTCCCAGAAAGTCAGTTTGAATTCTACCTATCATCTACTGTCAATTTTGGTTGAGGGATACAAGATATCTAAGTCCTTGAGGATGACCACATTATTCATTGTAAGGAGGCTGTTGCCAATGGCAATCACTCCATTTCTAAATGTATTCTTATTAAAACTTACTGAAGGACTAAGGCGGTGGCTTCTCCAGTGACAGGCCTTACACTTTAGTCACAAAAGATCTGAGTTGAGATACCAATACCCTCAGAATAAGTCAGATATCCATGTAACAAAGCCAGATGTCATTTTACACATGCCTGGACCTACAGATAGAGGTTGGAAAGAGGCAAGAGAATAAGTGGAGCTAGATGGCATGCCTTGGGTTTAGGAAGTAACCCTATTTCAAAGGAATAGCCAACAAACAATAGAGAAGGATAACGTTGCAGTTACTCTGCACTGTTGCTGATAAATACATGAAAAAAAACAGCTTAATGAAGCAAGTAGTTTGATTTGATCTTAAGGAAATTTGGTTATAGTTGTTTATCTGGCTTGGTAGGAGAGCTCACATCAACACCACAAGCTGAAGGAACTGGCGAGAGAAGGACAAACCTCATTTGTCAGACCAGCATGTCTGGCCAAGCATACAGAAGGAGGCCAACTTTCTCAACCAACTTCTTCCATCTTATTCAGCTGCTCAGGAACTAGTCCTGCCCCCCGTGGGCTGAGTCTTCCCCATCAACTACACAATCTCCTATAGACTCACTCAGGGTTTAGTTCTACTACCAATTTTCTAGAAGTGGACTTTGTTTACTGCTAATTAAACTTAATAGAGAAGTCAAATAGAAAAGCTTGAACCATCAAGAAGATACCCGTATCTATCTATAACACACCTGATGCCCTCTTTTGATCCAGGAGGTACACAGACATGTTCAGGATCACAAATATGTGTGCATACACTCAAGTGGATAGACGCAGAGAAAAATGAAGAGATAAAAATGTTTTAAATATATCGTGTTGTCAGTTTTCTGCCATTGTTGTGGCCAAACCATTTTAGGGAAAGTGACTTGCTGAGCTAAGATGTGCTGGGATTATGGTTTGAGGGGTTTCTTTTCGTGGTTTCTGGGCTTTGTGTGAATGAGAGAGCTACCATTAACTCCTCTCCTTACATGCTGCAAGTGGCCAGGATGCAATACTCAACTCTCAAAAGCAGAAGTTAGTCTTTGGTTATTACCGAAGGCCTTTGTCACTAACAGTATATCACATTGACTAAGTGCAAGAGTTGATAATCCTTCCTGGAGGCAGACAGTGGTACTGCCAGGTGGTGTCTTCTTGATAGGAGAGGACCACATCCATGAACCCATAGCAGCTGTATCTATTTCCACAAGACCTGCACAAGATTTGGCCTATCAGCATCACTCCATGAAAGGTGACAGAATTCAAGAGGCCCCACACCTTCCTCAGAGACTAAGGAAACTTAATGTTGGGTGAGGAAGAAGGGGAGACTTTTCCTACAATGGTAAACTTACTAGCATATCATCCTTCCTGGAGCAAATGCCCAGGCACATGTCATCATTAACAGTAATTCAGATTAGACTTAGCAAGCCACATGCACACAGAGTACACAAGAGAAGAAAGGAGAGTGTTGGAGAAGAAGAAAGTTCATAGTGGGGAAACAGTATGGGATTTGAACTGGATAATAAGAGCTGTAAATGATTCAAATTCATATAAAGCTTTACAAGAAAATCAATAAAGAAATAGAAAGATTGGATTGTCCTATAAAAGTCTATTAAAAGAGCAAGAATACCTTCATTGTGAATCCTCAAAGGGATAGCAACAGTCAAGTTGACATGGAATCTCATCACACTTTGGGAGTCCTACAAGAAAGAATATTACCATATGCTTAATGAATATTCATCAAATCCTGATTAAAGCTAAAGACAGTGTTCTGTAATGGGCAATGAGGAATAAATCATCTGCTACTGGGCTTGTGTTCTTAGCAAGAAGTACACACATAGATATTTGGGAAATACAGATCTTTTAGTAACACTTTTGCACACACACTGTGTGCTAATGATGCATGTCCCATGAACTCACTAGTACCCAAGCTGCCAGGTGGTGTCCTAATTGATTGAAGGTGTAATGTTTTCTCTAACCTCAGGAAAACATAATTAAAAGGACATTACAGTTTTTTTAAATATACTATCCTGAAGGTATTTCCTATGTAGCCTATTAGGTGTGGTGAGCAATATACTAAGTTCATTGGGTTTAATAGATCATTTCTTTAAGACCTTTGCTACAATCAGAAGTAATTGGGAAGAAGACCGGCAGGATATCTCAGTGGGTAAAGTATCTCTATGCATACCTGGTGACCCAAGGTCAATTCCCAGAAGTCCACATGGTGGAAGAAGAGAATCAACTTTCGAAATTGTCTTCTGATGATTGCCTGTGCACCCTGGCATGCCTTGCTTTCACTCTCTTTTTCTTTCTATTTCTTCTTCTGTCTCCTTTCTCTATCTCTCTTTCTGTCTCTCAGATTAATAAAAGTTTTTTTAAAATATTGGGAAAAAATGAATTCCTGATAAAATAATAAACAATAAACAATAAAACAATCCCATAGTTTATTAGTGTTCATGCCACTAAAAGGTAATTTTTGGGGGAGATGGAGTGACGTCAGACTTAATGTCAAATACTACAAATGTGCGCCTTCACATTGTGGTATACTCAACATTCACTTGTGGAAATACAGAAGTAAAAAACTTTAAGAAATACAGAAATTTGTTTGTGTGGTGGGAAGTATATACATGACTGAAAAGTGGAAGAGTCTAGTAGAGTTAGTAGCAAGGGATTGTGATATAAATAAGACACAGATAGAAGAATCCCTGGTCATGTTTGTCAGTAGAGAGACCATCAAAGAATTTATTCAAGTAAAAGAATATAGAATATTATTTATGTTCAAGCACCATTCCTTCTAGAAAAGACACAGACATTTGCACGAGGTTAACATATGCTTAAATACATGGTATATTATAAGAAAGAAATAATAAATTAGAAATAATTACCCTTGACCTGCACCTGGTGTTGGTAACACCAAGGCCGTGGGCCCCATGCAGTCAGTCTGCCTGCTAACACTTAGTAGCTTTTGCTTCCACCGCTTTGCTTACTCCACTTCTGCCCTGCTTTACCATAAATTAATGAATGTACAAGCTAAAGTTGGAACTGGGGGCTTTGGAGACTGATCTCAGCTCCATAACACAAGTAAATTAAACTCCTCTCTTCTACCCTGCTTGGTGTCTGAGAAATTATTCCAGAATACCTCGCACAACAAGGTCTTATACTAGGGGCACTGTGGAATGGAGACCTGTTCCTGCATTCCTAAGCTTATAATGTATTATTCTGCCTATGGGTCAAGACAAAACTTGGAATTAAAGAGAGGGAGAGACAGATAAGGAGATGGAAGAGTGATTTCTCTGGCTTGGCTTTCCCCAGAGAAAACTGGATAAACACCTATTCACCTGATACAAGGAACTAACGACAGAAGTAAGAGATGGTTCTATCCAAGTCTAATTTAGTGGATTGTGGCTTAGTGTAGTTTCTTTTGGGAACAAGCATGAGTCAAAGAAAACTGCATTAATGAATGGGTAACAGTTCAGGACTGGCAGAGCTCTCTGTGTGATTTGCAGGCAGTCCATCAAGGGTCAGAGCCTCCTTATCAATTGTTCCTGCTTATATATCTCTGGAGAGAGGGTTTGTGAAGCCTCTCTCCAGAGTAGGAGCATATTAACACCTTTGAGTTACATTCACTGACTGAGCCTTGTTTCATTCACTGCATGAGCTTTGTAAGTTTTACTTACTTACTAAGCCTTGTAAATTTCATTCCCTGCCTGGGTCTTGTAATCTTCAATCACTTCCTGAGCTTTGTAAATTTCATTCCTTCCCTGAATCTTGTAAGTTTCATTCACTGCCAGAAGATTCAATGAACCTCCCTCCAGGAGAGAATGTTTCAATTTGGAAGAAATTGCTACCCAACAAACTAGGGAAAAAAAAAAGAGATCCATTTAATCATATAAAGAAGCAGCCAGAAGATTCACTGTTTGAACTGGCAATTTTAGCAGTTGAAATTGCAGCTCAGTGACAGTATGAATATGAAATGTGTCCCATAAACATATGTTTTTCATTGAACATTTCCAAACTGGTGATCTTCTGTTGAAAGATTATGAAACCTTGGGAAATGAGACCTAGATGTGAAAAGTAGGACACTAGGGGTCTTTGAAGATTATAGGTAGAGCTCTATTTAGGGGTCTCAGTCTCTACTTTCTGTTTCACTGTGGTATGAACAGCCTCTACTATACATTGCCACTGTCATGATGTAGCCACACTACCATGGCTTCCCATCATGGTGGAATGAATTTTTTTCAAACCATGGTCAACGATAAACCTCTTCTTTCTCAGGTTCTTACTATCCAGAACTTGTTCTTCCACTCAGGAGAAATACACCCACAAAGTATAGTCAACAGTTTACAAAGATCAAGTCCATAGCAACATCAATACACAAACTAAAGGTTAAGAAACAACTAAGGAAAAGCCATAATAAGTGAGAGGTAACTGATGATTCAAGCAACTAATTAGATCTTCAGGGTTAGCTGAGTTTTAGTGAGTTGTCATAGTTTGGATGCGACATATTCCCTGCAGGCTCATGTGACTGAACACTTGGTCCCCAGCACATTGAGCTATTTAGGAAGCTTGTGGAACCTTTAGGAAGTGGAACATTAGTGGAGGAAGTGCATCACTAGGGGGCAGACCTAGAGGTTGGATAGTGGAATACCATTTCCTTTCTGCCCCTCTCTGCCTACATGACTATAACATGCTCAGAGAAACAGAGGACAAAATGGACTAGATAAACAGAGCAACCAAGTGTGTAAATGATTTGGGTAAACAGAGTGACTAAGTGTGACCCTGTACATTTTTTTAAAGGGCAAATATATTCAGGGGTGGGAAAAGGTGTAGTTAAAACACCTAGGATTATGTATTCAAATGACAATAAAGTAGTTTGTCAGAAGGTAAGGCAGGAAATTGTGAAATGTTTTAGAAACTGCACATAAGAAATGGCATATGTGTGTGGTAGAAAGCTTTATGATGGAAGACATGTGTGATGCAAAGACAGTAAGGGCCAGCAACATGGCTCAGTGGATAAACTGCTTGCCAGCAAATCTGAAGACATGAGTTATTTTTTTTTCCCACTCATACAAACTTAACAGGTACACCGGTCCCTTCCCCCCTCCACCCCCCCACTCCCCTGTGCCCCCTCCCCTCCCCCTTCCCTCCCCATCCCCCAGTGCCTCCCCCTCCCATCCCCGGAGCATCCTTTAATGAACATACCAAACTCTCCTCTGGGTCCTCCTCTCCGATGAGGTGCAAGGACCCAGTGGCATTTCCCAGAACCATTTCCTGTGTTCCCTTTAAGCACAGGAACACTACTGTGGCTGTCAATCCCTTGCCGCCAAGGATTCTAGTGCCTTTAGCAAACGATAGACTTTGTGGGGTCAATAGTGTGTTGGACATTGCGCAGGGCATGCAAAGTCCAAATATGATTGCTTCCGCCCTAACTTGTGTGGAGTACCTTTCATATCATTACTCCTCCCATCCTTGTGCTGAAGACATGAGTTCTACCCCCAGAATCCCACATGAGAACTCATTATAGTCATTCTCTGACCTCCAACTGAGCACTGTGGCACGAATGTGTGTACTCATTCTCTCCCTTCCTACACCTCTATAACAAATAAATGAACAAATAAAATGTAAAATGACTAAATAAAATAAAAATAAATGAAAAATAAATTGACTTAATAAAATAAAAAGTAAAATAAAAAAACAAAGTTAAAAAAATTAAAAACAAAGTCAAGAACAGAAAAACGGATTGTGATAGTTGTGACATCCAAATTTTAAGGGAGTAGAAAGAAGAACAGTGAATATAGGGAAAGAGTTGTTTAAGGAATGTTTGCATTTATGAAAGCTGCAAACGTTTAGCTTCAGAGAGCTACATAATTAACAAATTAGATGAATTTAAAAAAATTCACATTTATTTATATTTTTTCCACTCATACAAACTTGATAGGTACCCCATATCTCTCCCTCCCCCTACCTCTCCCTGGATCCCGTTGCTCCTTTCCCCCTTTTCCCCTTCCTTTCTCCCCTCCCCCACCCAATTCTGGAGCATTCTTTAGTGTGCATGTCAAACTTCCCTCTGGGTCCTCCTCTCTGATGAGGTGTAAGGACTCTGTAGCATTGCCTAGAGCTCTTTTTTGTGTTCCCCTTTAGTATAGGAACACTATTGTGACTGTTAATTCCTTGCCTCTAAGGAACCTAGTGCCTGTGGTCCATGCTAGCCTTTGGAGGGTCAATGATATGTTGGTAATTGCACAGGTCATGGAAAGTCCTGTTATGATTGATTCGGCCCAAACTTGTGTGGAGTATCTTGCAAATCATAGCCCCTCCCATCCTTTTGCTCTTACAATCTTACCGCCCCCTCTTCGGCAAATGTCCCTGAGCTTCAGGATGGGGAGATATTAGTCTGGCCTAGTTCTAGGTGGTTGATATAGAGTCTCTGAAGTTCTGGGCTGTGGTTTCTTGATTTTCTTTTGCAGTTTTGCTGCTCATGCAATGCCCTTCACTCCATTCTGACGGGCACTGTATGTCACCCCCTGGCCAGAGACAAAAAGCTGTTAAACTGGAGTCTTGTTATAAGAGCACATTCAAGGGTAGATGTAATAAAAGGAGGAAACCTCAGTGAGGGAGGGGTCAATCACCCATTTGCAAAATGGGAGTACATACGGCACTTAATTTTCTGGGTTTGGGATACTTCACTTAATATAATTGTTTCTAATGATATCCATTTCCCGGCAAATTCCAGTAATTCATCATTTTTGATGGCTGAGTAGTACTCCATTGTATAAATGTACCACTGTTTCCTTATCCACTCGTCAACTGTAGGACATTTGGGTTGATTCCATGACTTTGCTATTGTAAACAGTGCTGCTATGAACATGGTTGTGCTTGTGCTAACGAGGAAAACCTCTGCTGCATGGAGGGTTATTCCCAAAAGTGGAATTGCAGGGTCATATGGCATTTCAATCTTTAATTTCTGTAAGAATCTCCAGACGGCTCACCAGAGTGGCTGTATGAGCCTGCATTCCCACCAGCAATGTAGGAGAGTTCCCCTCTCTCCACATCCTCTCCAACATTTGTTGTTGTTTGTATTGTGGATTTTTGCCATCCTGACCAGGGTAAGAGTTTGATAAAGTTCCAATGTGTCTCTGTTAAGTTTCTGACCTGTTGATCTATCTCATGTTGAGAGGGCAGTGTTGAAATCCCCATGAATTATTATTTGGGGGTTGATTTCTCACTTTAGATGCTGTAGGATTTTCTTAGTGAATGTGGAGGGCCCTGTATTAGGTGCATATGTGTTCAGTATTGTGAAGTCTTCCTGGTGAATTGTACTTGTGACTAAAATGCAGCAACCGTTTGTTTCTCTTATGATTTTTTTTGGTTTGAAGTCCGTGTTGTTTGATAGCATAATGGGTACCTCTGCCTGTTTTCTGGTTCCATTAGCTTGCAGAATTTTGGACCAGCCTTTCATTCTTAGGATGTGCCTATCTTTTGTGGTGAGATGAATTTCCTGAAGGCAGCAGATTGATGGGTTGTGATTTTTAATCCAAGTTTATAATCTGTGTCTCTTGATTGGTGAGTTAATTCCATTGACATTTAATGTTATAATGGAGAGATTATTTTTAATTCCGGACATTTTTTATGTTTAGTGGCTTTTGTAAGTGTATTACTTGGCTTTTAGGTTTTGGTGGTATTATACTTCCTTTCTGTCCTCCTGGATACGCTTGTTTTTTTCTTCAAGCTTGAGTATCCTTTCTAGCATTTTTTGAAGACTTGGTTTGGTAGATATGCAAGCCTTCAAGTTGTTTTTGTGCTGGAAAATTTTTTTTTCTGCCTAGATCATGATAGATAATTTTGCTGTATGTCAATTTGGGTTGACATTTTTGCTCATTCAATACTTGAAGTATATCTCTCCAAGCTCTTCTTGTTTTATTGTTTCCATTGAGAAGTCATTTGTTATTTTAATAGGTTTACCTTTTTATTTTTAATTTTTTTTATTTATTCAATTGTGCATGTGTGTGTGTGTGTGTGTGTGTGTGTGTGTGTGTGTGTGTATGTAGAACCATGGGCGAATTCGGGAACCACCATGGATGCCTCCACCTCCTCCTTGTTTACTCTGCCCAGGGATTCACAGGCTCCACCCTACCAGGACCAGAAACGCAGGTCGCCCCGCTTTCCTCTGGCGTCTATATGTGGGATCTGAGATCCGAACTCAGGACCTTCAGCCTGCAAGACAGAGGCTTAACCCCTGAGCCACCTCTCCAGCTCCTTAATAGGTTTACCTTCAAAAGTGACTTTTTTTTCCCCTTGAAGCTCTCAGCCCCTTTTCTTTGTCTTGAATGTGGGGTGTTTTGACTATTATTTGTCGTGGAGAGATTTTATTTTGGTCATATCTGTTTGGGGTGTGGAATTCCTCTTGTATTTGGATGAGCCTCTCATTCTTTAGATTAGGGAAGTTTCCATTTATGATACTTTGAAAAATTTCCTCAGGTATGGTATTTTGGGATTCTTGCTCTGGTATTCCATGAATGTGCATGTTAGGCTTCTTCAGGGTGTCCCTTAACTCTTGAATATTCCTCTCAAGGCTTTAACAACCTCTTCCATTGAGCTGGTTAATACTTCCACTTTGTCTTCAAGATCTATTTTCTGCTTCATTAGTTCTGTTGATAAGACTCTCTGTTGAGTTCTGGGTTGAAGATAACTTGTCTTTTAATTCAATTTTAAACTCTTCCTGAGACTGTTTTAACTGTTCTATGCCTATTTTTGTTTCTTGAACTTTTTCTCAACTCCTCCAAGTGTCTGTTGTGTTCCTGCTCAACGTAGTTGATGCGGTTATTTAACTCCTCCTGGATTTCCTCTTTCATAGTATTGATCATGGTAATGATCATGCTTTGAAAGTCGTTATTTTTGGCTATTTTCTGTGAATTTGTTCTGGTTGGAATCTATCATTATGGGGTTAATTCTTTTGGTGGGAGATTTGTTTTGTTGGGTTTTGTTTCTCATGGATCTGCTCTTTGACTTGGGCATTGTTTTGTCTCTTAAGACCTTTCAGTTCCTGTGTGTTTTTGACTGAACTGATTTAGTTGGTATTACTACTTTTGGGCAGTTATTACTAGTGTGTGCCTTGAAGTTGGGTACCTTTGTCTGTTGTTATTGTTATTTCCTAGATGAGGCTATTATACTGTTAGTATATCAATTATGTCAGGTTTAGTAGACAGGGGTTGAATACTAGTATGGTAGTGCACTTTTAAGATTTAGTACCTTGGTGATATGTGAGGGTTAGTATTATAATCCTTGAAGTTGTATATGTTTTGGGGGTGGCTATATGGAAAAGTTAATCTACAGTGATTAATAGTTGAAAGGATCAGGATGGTAAAAAAGGGGTTACTTATCTTTGGGCTGGATATGAAGAATCTCTCCCATGTGATAGGATGATTTTAGAAGATTTCAGATGTATTGCCTTTGTCCCCTAGAGCTTTGCTTGTGTTTCCTTTGGACTCTGTTGAATTCCGAGGAGCAGTGTGTCCTCCCTGGACCACAAACGAGCATCCCGGGTGGTTGGGAGGGGCAGAGGGGCTGATGGCCATGGCGGAGCACTTCACCTGGCACTGGGGAGTGGCCTAGTGGCCTACCCAAGCTTGGGGCAGCCTGAGTGTTGCTCAGGCTAGCTGGTGGGAGGAGCTGGGACAAGCGGGTGACCTGGGGTCTGGTCGAACTTACCTGGCAAGGAAGACTGCGAGCGAGGGAGTGATCCTTTCAGGCGGGCGGGAGGTGCAGAGGGGCTGATGACAATGGAGGAGTGCTTCACCTGGGACCTCAAAATTCACATTTAAAAGCAAAATAATGGTCTTAAACATCACAGAAGTCACAGATATAAATATTAAAAAGTCAATGGTAGAAAAGGAGCCATTACTTATCAAAAAATCAATAATTATGCTGACTGGTTTCTTCACAGATAATGGAAGCCAGGAGGCAGACAGACAATAGTCTTCAAAATCCTAGGAGAAAATTAGTGTTGACGTAGAGCGACCAGCAGCAAAAATCAACTATGCATATCCGTCAAGGAAAACATAAAACAAAGCCATTTTTACACAATGATAAAGTGCCAGCTTCCTAAAGAAGGAAAGCCAATCAAGCTGGAATAATGGAAAGCAATAAAAAGTAGTGATCAAAGAAATCAGGGAGTGTAATTAAATCTGGATAAGTGTGCTCTATTAAGCCAACACAATAATTTGTAATTAAGAAGGTAACGAAAGAAACAAATTGTGTAGGAAATGAAAGACTAGGAGAAGGGAGGAAAGAAGATTCTAGAATATGCAACAGAGGTGATTGCAATGTAGGCAGCATCGATTCTTCCTCCTCATCACAGGAAGTACAAACACAGATGGAATTTGAACTTATTATGTATTAGAGAAGGTGTAACAAAGTTACATTATGAGGTATCATTTAGCCTTGAAGGCAAACATTGTATCATTTTCAGAATAATGGAATCCAACAAAAGATCTTCCTGTTAAATAAAATAAATCAGATGCAGAAAGACAAGTGTATTTTATTTCATTAAAGGGGAAGAATGTGGGACATTATGGAAAAGAAAGCAGATTGGCGTGAAGGAAATGTGAGATACTTATGATTAACAGGAGATTACAAAATACAGCATTTAAATGAATGTATAAGATGTAATGTCTATTTTTGTGGCCAAACTATAATAGTTTAAAAATTGTAAGAGTTGCAGATCACAAGACTTAAGAACCCCAAGTGAATAGCAAGGCATGTAATTAAGTAAAACTCCAGGATAAAAAAAATGAATTGAAAAGAGAAAGACGATATATAACTCTCTACCCCAAGACTTGGGGAGCATTGCAGAAGAGGGAGCTGTAAAGAACTGAAGAGTCTGAAGGTGGGGAGAGTTTCTGCCAGGAGTTCTTTTTTTTATTTTTTTATTTTCCACTCATACAAACGTAATAGGTACCCCTGTTCCCTCCCTCCCTCCACACCTCAGGCAGTTCTTTTCACATCATAACAAGACTAATGCACCCAAGAACTCATTGCAACTGTGTCTACTTGTGCAAGACCTGCACAAAATTTTACCTATCTGCGTTTCATCATGGGAGAGGAAAGATCTCAAGAGACTCCCTGAAAGACTTTTGTGGGTTAATGTTGATGGGGAGGAAAGAGATTTTTTTCCTCAATGATCTACCCATTGATACATGATTCATGCTCCAGCAAGTACTCAGGTTCATGACATCAAAGGCGGCCCAGATGAAACTCAGTGGGTTGTACATGCAGAAAGACATGAAAATGGAGGCAGACTGGTAATGAAGAAGAGAGTTTTCAGTGGGAAAGAGGAAGGAGTGGGTAATAACTACAGAAACGAGACCTGAATCTTTCTTACTTGAACAGTAGAGAATGAGCTACTCTCATTTACCCTATTAGTGTCCCCTTTTGGCTTCTAGACATACATTCTCAATCTAGAATTGTAAAATGAGCCAAAACAAGAAAAATCACCACTTATTTGTACCATGAATTTTACAAACATTTTCTCAGCTTCTGGTATATTCAAAACAACCCAGAAGTTAATCTTACAGTTTCCTAATAAGATTTGCTTTCTTTATCTTTATTTTTATAGTTGTGGAAACAAACTGATTTCCACGTATACTTCAATGGAAGAAATATCCACACACACAAAGATATCTGGACACTTCTTGTCAATCTTGATCTTGCAGGCACAAAAGTTGAATGATGACAATTCAATATGAATAAGGATTTTCAGTCATATAGTTTTCCCTATACGGCATTGTGGCAGCAAGTTATAGCTATCAAAGTGACATCTCAGATATGAGACTTTAGGCACACCTATGAGGTGTTAGACAGTTTTTCCACTGTTTTGTTTTGTTTTAGTGTGCGTGTGTGTGTGTGTGTGTGTGTGTGTGTGTGTGTGTGTGTGTACTGGAGAATAAAGGTAAGACTGGCCAAAATGGCAAGTTATTTTCTGACTCTAATCTGCTGGCTGGCCTTCTGTAGCCTCATAGTCTGAATTGGGCCAGACAGCCCCAGAATACACTAAGACACACAATGTGGTGTCATAAGGAATTGGGGGGAAAAATTCAACTACACATCATTTTGGTTCTGGCAAATTCATTGTCTCTCTATCATTAACATCTTAAAGAAAGGTAAATGAAATTAAATAAGCACAAAGAGATAGACAATTGCACTGATAACACTTGTAATCACCAATAAATATATTGATTATCTTTGACAAAGTTATAGTTAATCTGCAATGATTTTGATAAATTCATAACCACATGACTTATGATGTAATAAGGACTTTATTCTAGCTTACAATTGTCCAATTTCAGTTTCTAATTCAGCTCAACAAGAGAACCCACACCAATACCAGGGTAGAAGGAACTGGCCACACCATATCCACAGGATTGCTGAGAGAGGGACAATCTTCACCAGCATGTCTGGTCAAGTATAGAGAAGGATGCCAACTTCCTTAACCAGTTCTTGTCCATCTTATTCACCAACCCAGGGACTAGTCCCACCCACCATGGACTGGGTCTTTGCCATCAACTAGACAATCTCCTGCATGCTTGTTTGGGGACCAAACTCAACCACTGATTCTTTACAAATGTACCTAGAGCTCAAGCCTTCAAAGGTCAAGTTGACACATGTTTGTAACAAAGACAGTGGGTGATGGTAGGAAGAAATATCTTGGCTCTGTCTTTGGAGCTGAAGCTGTTATTTATGCATGTGCTCATTAGCTTATCAGTACCTCAGGCAGCTGTCTTGCCATCTTGCTGATAAATGTTCCTCAGAGCACAGCTGTGAGTTGAATGCTTTCACGTCATGTACCACGACCCATAAGGTTGATGAATACTTGGCATTCCGTTCTGAAAGCACCCAAATTTCATCCTCATTTGTGAGTGAGGAAAAATATATAAAATTTTAGCAATGGATTATGACAGTGCTCATTCTGGTTTTATATGCAACTGCCACCTTTGGCAGTTGTCACAATATTGGGACACAAATACTCTGTAAGGATTTCTTCCAAATTACTTATTCAGCACTTCTAAAATGTGAAGGATTCATTTCACTGTCGGAGATGTAGATCCTATTGCCTTCTGTTTAACACACTCTGGAAATAATTTTCTTTCTTCCACACCTTTCCAAAAGGGCAGGTGAAAATAGAACATCCTCATTTCATTTCTTAAATATATAGGTTGACATTCAAAACCCAGTCACATAACTGCATAGTAATAATTTTCCTAAGATAATTTCCTGAGATTCATTTTATTTTAAAGTGTTTTTAAATTTTTATTTATTTTATATTTTTATTTTTTTGGCTCATATGTAAGTGGTGGTGGGTAAGTGTGTATAGAAGAGGATACTGTGTGTGCTTGGACAGGCCCAATGGTGACTCCAGAAATTACCTTATTGACTCAGTGTAGAATTTCCCAAGCTCTGCCTTCCATGATTGTAAGTGCAGGCCTTTGCCATTCTGCCAGGCATTTTATACATTGGATCTGGGATCCAAACTCAGGTCCCTCTGCTTACCAAGCAAAAGCTTAACCCCTGAGCCATTTCTCCAGCCCCCTAAGATTCATTCCAATTTGCAATCAAAAGTGAAGTTTTATTGCTCCAAACACTGTCATCTACATGGCTCAGTTTCCATTCAGATGAGAATATTTTATTATTTTTTAGGTTTTCTTTTTTATGCAAAGTTTTTATTCTGCATACATCAGATTTTAATCATGTTCAAGCCATATTGTCCTATCCTTTTCTGTTTCCTTCTCCCACTGAGAACCCTTTTCTTGCTTGCTTACTGCTATTTGCATGTGTTTGTAGTTACAACTGTGTGAACCCACTGAGTTTCATAAGAGTTGAAGAAACTGTCTCTTCTAGAGTTGGCATTAATTGTTTTTTGTTCAATTAAGTTTGGTGCCTTATGAGCTCGTCCCCCTTCTATAATAGAGTATGGTTTGAGAAATGTAACCTAGGGCTTTGCCCACACAAGGCAAACAGTCCACAAAATAAGTTGTAGCAGGAACACAGATTTTGTTCTTCAAATCTTACAAGAAGAAAAAGAAAACAGTTATACATTTGGATACTAAGGAGTTTCACAATCAAAAGTTGCTAGTACTACTGAGCTAAACTTTGTATTGGGGACTCAAAGACTTGATCATAAATGTGTAAGCATCAAACTTTAGTAGGATACACATGGCATCTTATTTGGCTGGAAAATAATTGGAAATATAAAAATTTTATGCATGTCAAAGAATTGTAGGCAGTTAAGTACCAACCTTATTAAGGAAAAAGGAGGCAGAAATCAAAGACACATTGTGATCTAGTTGATAATGAAAATGTTAATGAACATCTCAACTTACATTCTTCTGCCCCCCCAAAAAAGAAAAATCAAATTAACAAGGAATAAAAAATATGTATTGCATGAATCATGCCTCATAAATGATAACAATCTTTTCAATGTACATCTCACGATCCTTACAAGTCTTAGAAAAGGTATAGAATATTTCAGAATCTAGAAAAAGTAAAGAAATTATTTCCTTCTGAGAATTGAGATGTTAAATCAAGGTAGGAAAATAGAACATGTGCAGGAACTGGAGTATCAGCCTAGGAATTAAAAATTGTTTTGTGGGAAAAAATCAGAATATAGGGACACGTGTGACAAAGGGGAAAAAAGGAAAGATTGGAGGGAAGAGGAATGGGGAAAGAAAAGAGAGGAAGTAAGGAAGGCAGGGAAAAGAAAGAGAAGGGAAGATATTGAGAAGTGTGAAAAAGAAGAGGAGAGGAAGGAGGAAGAAGGGGAAGAGGGGAAAGAAAATAGTGATAGAAGAAATATAGAGAATAAAGGGAAGGAAGGAACGAAGGGAAGAACGAAGGGAGGAACGGAGGGAGGAACAGAGGAAGGAAGTGAGGAAGGAAGGGAGGAAGGAAGGGAGGGAGGAAAGAAGGAAGGAAGGAAGGAAGGAAGGAAGGAAGGAAGGAAGGAAGGAAGGAAGGAAGGAAGGAAGGAAGGAAGGAAGGAAACATATTCTGTTAACCACATGCCAAGAAATGGGTCCTCGCCTCCATTTCCAACGAGCTACTGGAATGAGGGGAAAGAAATGCAGATCACAGCTGACCGCTGGATGAGATCTCTCAATTTAGGCAGAAATAATTAAAACAAAACCCCAAAAAACTTTTCAGTTCACCCCAAAACATGGAGACAAGAGACTCAAGTGGGGTTACTGACCCACTAGAGTCTAGTAAATAATTCTGAAAAAAAAATTAGTGCTCTCTCTCTCTCTCTCTGTCTAGTCAGTGCTGGGGAGATAAGACTTACTGAGCTTTAAGGCTCAGTAATTAGCTATTTTAACCCTTTGAGTGAGCTCTACATACATAAAGACTTCCTCAAAAAAGTTAATGATGGATGTTTCTGAAGGAATGATACCTGAGGTTCCAAGGCCTCAACATGCACATGTTCATATGGACATATGAACACGTGCACACACACACACACACACACACACACACACACACACACACACATACACAAATATACATTTCTGTATATCCATGCTACTAAGCCTTCTGTGCTTTCCATTCTGTTTTTCTGTTTTCTTTGCACTCTTGCTTCTTGTGAGCATAAAAAAGATGTTTGTGTCTGTATTGATACCCAATGAACAGCATCTCTGTGTTCACTGAGCAGAATTGTTGGGACCATTGAGAATTTACATGACTGTAATTCCAGGATGCTTCCTCATGACTCAGAGACGTCAGCTCCTGACTGCAATCTTCCTGTCACTGATATAAAAAGAATGATACTAATTTTTGTACATGCATCAACATGGCTTTTATTTGTGTTGCAAAAATTGACAAAGCTGCCGTGGTTCTTTGTCACCTATGGTACAAGCCATTAAATTCTCTATAACTGAACAGCAGATTAGGTTTCTACACTGCAATCTTTTGTATTCCTCTTATAAATAAAGACCCACTGGGAAACTACCATATCTGCTGATAACATATTTAAAGTTCAAGAAAAGCAACTAAATATTCATCTAAGGATGAAGGAAGCAGCTTTATCATGGTTAGGCACAGGTTTCAACTTGACTGTTGAGGGTTTGAGCTCTGGGTACATTTGTAGAGAATTAGTTGAGTTAAGCCCAGAATGAACCTGAAGGAGATTGTCTGGCTGATGGGGAAGGCCCAGCCTATGGTGGGTGGGATTAGGCCCTGGATAAATCATGGAGAGCTGGTTGAGAAAGTCGGCATCCTTCTGTTCACTTGGCTAGACATGCTGGTCTGGCAAGTAAAGATTGTCAATCTCTCAGCCATTATGTGGTGATGGTGTGGCCAGTTCCTCAGCCCTGGTGTTAGTGCATGCTCTCCCATCAAACTGGACTGAGAACTGTAACTGGACTGTTGTAAGAAAGTAAACTCCTTATTTCCTTAAGCTTTGTGATGGTCATTTATCAGCAACCATGCCGGCTGACTGCTACAAGCTGTCACACAATTTATCTGCAGTATTGTGTCCGGTTGTAAAATGTGACCTAGACTATCATGTATAACTCATCTACAGCCAAAAAATTTGTCTCCAAGAAAAGCAAATAAAATCTAATACGTCATAAGATTTTTCAGTGAGTAAGATGTATCTGAAATATATTTTTCTCATTGCAAATTACCTTCTCAGAAATTCTTATTGGTTTATCATTTTGTTTATACCACTGTTTCTACTAGTTTAGATTTTCTTTGTTTTCATCGTTATTATTTATGGGTGATAAGGATCAAATCCAGAGTCTTGATCCAAAAATACATTAACACCATGCTAAACCACTTGTGTTTCTAAATGTTATGATCAATACATCCTTGAAAGCATTATGATAGATTTTTGTTACCTATGGTTATAAGTGCATACAGATAGTAAATCAGACAAAATATTCACAAATGTAATATTACTATATATCAAAGTTTTTATTGTATTGAAGATCATGTCTTAGTATGTACCTCAAACATGAATTCTCCTGTGTCAACCTATGATTTCCATGATTATAGCTGTGAGATCCTGTTCCTAGAAGATATGTACATTTTATTTTGCAAGAGTCAATAAGACGCAACTCATGTTTTAAGGATTAAATAAAAAAATCAGAACAATAAGAAATCAGAGTGCACATTCTGCTCAGCTTTGCAACCTCTCAGTCCCTCTGTCTGTCTCTCTATTTCTCTCTTTATCCCTGTCTCTCTCTGTCTCTATTTCCCTGTCTCTCTCTGTCTCTATTTCTCTCTCTCTCTCTCTCTCTCTCTCTCTCTCTCTCTCTCTCTTCCTCTGTTTTGGTCTGTTTTTTTCTTTAGTACAGGAGAGTGAACCAGATACTCAAGGAAGCTAGAAAATTGTTTTTAGTTTCTAACCACTGAATTTCACCCTCTCATCCTGGTTTGAAAAATTAGGGGAAAAATGGAAACAATTTTTCTCAAAATATATGGTTAACACATATAAATTGTTGGTAAATTATGGGTGAACATAGAATTATCCAAGCATATCATTATTTCATAAATACACAATCATTTCTTCTGAAATCATTTTAAGTGTATTTTATCAGGACATCATTTTGCAATAGATTGCCAATGCGGGGCATTTGCAGACACAATCATCTTGTTAAGCTTGTCTCATAGAATTTGGAAATCATTTCTATGTTATGATAAAAGCCATTATGTCCTTCTTTAATGTCTGAAATGCTCCCTACAGGTCTTGTGTTTGCATCACCCCAGATGCTAACTCTGCATGTGCTGATTGCATAACTTTGAGGAAGTGAAATTGAGTCTGGTTAACTGGGGTGGAATAAAATTTGAAGGTTACTGTCTGATTTCCTTATGTTTCCATTCTCTGATCACTGATAGGCCAAGATAATCAGTAGCAAGCCAATCACTGAACTGAGCTTCTTTCAAGGCCAAGCCTACCTCAACAGATTAGACTGAAATCCCCCAGAAAACATGAGCCAAAATAATGTCTTCTTCCCTGTACTAAAGAAAAAATAAGGAATTTCATCACCATGGTGAGAAAAATAATAAAGGATATAAAAGATGGGATATTTTTCATGCTCTCTATTTTCTTTTTAAGAACATTTTGACTATCATTTATAAATTTTGCACAACAGTGACTTTCATTATGACATTTTCATAAATATACATAGCACATTTTAATTTTATTCACCCATATGTCCCTCCTGTCTTATTCCCCTTGTGAATTCCCTCCTTCTTCACAACCTAATTTCTGTTGTTATTAATTTCACTAGGGTTGATTACAGGAACCTAATTATTTAAGTTTTGTTTATTTTCCAGAGTATTGGCACCCTACCTCTGACTACACCACAGAATCACATGTCTCTCCTTTCCAAGGCAACCTTTATCTGTCCATAAATCCTCAAAGCAGCATCATTTCCACAGGAGACTTTTGCCCTTCTGCGACAAGCCATGATGAGCCCAATCTCGAGAAAGCCATTCACATGATAGCAAATAATGGGAATACACAAATGCCACAGCCTTATCATACTTGGAAGTCACAATCCCACAGGACTCACTCTACCACAGGGTTTCAATGTGAGCTGCCCCCCACAGACTCATGTGTTTTTGCCCTTAGCTGCTATTAATGTTGGGGAAGGTTGTAGCATCTTTAGGAGATGGAGCCTTGCTGGAAGAAGGCAGGTCACAGGGGACAGCCCTTAAGGTTGGGTAGCCCAGCCCTGCGTCTTCTCACTTTCTTGCTTTCTGTCTCCTGATGGTTGGGGGAGGGAGGCAGCTCCTGCTTCTGCATCCAGCCATGCTGCTACTATACAATTCCTTCCAAAACAGACTAAGATATGCCTATCAGTCTGCTGCTTGCTTTGTCTTGGTCTCCATGATTGTGTCTGAGGTGGCCTAAGGCACCTTCAGCTTCTGTCACCTGCTACATCTTCTGATATAATATTCCCACCTTCATGGATCCCACCTTCCATAGACTATGTCTCCTCTGGAACTATGAATCAAATGAATTTCCCTTGGTCAGCCTAAGTTGTGTTTGAGTGCTGTCTCACAGCATTAAGAATAATTGTGATGTCTACCTTACTCTGTCTCTTACATTCTAACCTTTTTTTTTCTAATGAATCCCACACAGCACCCTCTGATACACATATATACATTTTTAAAAAATGGAAGAGAAGCCATATTTTGAAGATAAAGTGGGTTTCTATCATGACCCCCACAGTCACTCACTATATTCAACTGGGTAAATCCCACCAGTTTGACCTGTCTCCAGTTTCTATGGGTGACATAGAGGTATCAATACCCATACTGCCTCATGGCATTGTTATACAAAAGAAGCACATTAGTGTCTGTAAAACTTTTGGAACACAACCTAGCACATAATATGTACCATATGTAGTTGTTCAAAGAAATAGCAATTCCAAAAAGGAATTATAAATGTTACAGTGAAATAATGGGAAAGGGCTATCTATGATTTCAGGAAACATTATGCAGACAAATAGCTCTCTCACTCCACTTGTAATGGTTTTATCAATAAATTATGCTTAAATCTTTCATAGCCTTAGATCAAATTGAGTTTTTTTTCTTTAAAATGTGGGTCATCTCCTCAATACTGAAATTAAATCATTAATCTTATTTTTAATTCAGATTGTAATGACTTTTGCCACTAATACATACAGAGTAATTCTCCGCTTTTCAAGGACTAAGAAAAGTTTTTTTCTCTTTTTTTTCAAAGGAAAAGTATAAGGATATGTGTCAAAAATCTACATAATTTAATGGAAGAAGCAGGTATATATCCTTACATTACAGTTTTGTGTATCATGAGGCGGCTATAGTTACACTCTCAGCCCATGGCGGGTGGGATTTTTCCATGGGCTGGTGGATAAGATGGAGGAGAACTGATTCAGGGAGTTGACATTCTTTGGTATACATGGTCAGATATGCTGTCTGGTAAGTGAGTTTTGCCCCTATTTCCAGTGGATATTGTGTGACCAGTTCCCTTGGCCCTTGTGTTGGTGTGAACACTTCTACAAAGCTGAACTAAAAAAAATCTAATCAGACAATCATAAGACAGAATAAAACCCCTTATTCCCCATAGACCATTTGGTTGAAAATTTATCAATATGCAGGCTAAGTGTTAGAATCACTTTATAAACGTTGAAGAAAATAAGGGACTCATTTATGTTTATGGGTTCATTTTATGGTCCATTAGGATGGTAGGAGAGTTCATGCCAACATTAGGAACTCAGAAAACTGGTTACACCACGTGCATACGAGGAGTTGAGAGGGGCAGACTTGCTAGGTTATCATTCTACCAAATTCCAACCAGTTGCTCTACCTTATCAACCTGCCCAGAGAATGACCAGATCCAAACTACATGAAATATTCTTTTAAAAAAATGAAGTCTGAACCTTTCTGTATCACTGATACAATTAGACAGCTTCCTGTATATTTGCCATAAATGCGTAATGTTGTGTGGCATGTTTCCTCTGGATGGCCATCTTAGACTTTGCCCTGGTCTAAATCAAGGGGAATGTTGAAACATCTCCTTCTGGAGAGTCTCAGGAAGCAAACACTGGTCAGGCTCAGGAAATTCCTGAAGCCAACAAGCTGGGGAGATGGAGAGGGAGTCTCCTCTAGGTTGTGGAGAAGTCTTAATCAACAGCTAGGGGAGGAGACACACCTACCAGTTGACCCATCAAGTTCAGTCTGAAGGAGAGCAGTAAAGAACTTTAGAAGAGTCCAGCCAAAAAGTACAGTTCAAAAGAGGCCCTGGAGCCCTTTGAAGACCCTGAAGCAGCAGTCTGTAAAGAATGCTGAACAAGACAGTTAAGAAGTTGAGGAGAGAGAGAGAGAGAGAGAGAGAGAGAGAGAGAGAGAGAGAGAGAGAGGTAACTCAAGATTCAGTTACCAAACATTAAATAGATACCTGAATCATCAGAAATGGTTACATAGGCATCTCTCATGATGCTTCACAATTCCCATTCAATAAGAATACTTACAAGTTTGTTATGGTTTATGTCTAACATGACTGTCACAGGTTTATGTGTTTGAATATGGTCCCCCTAAAGGGTTTTTTAAAGGTTGTGGAACCTTTACAAGGTAGACAGGAGGGTCATGTGAACAGGAGAGGCCATCCTGAGTTGACTAGTCTAGTCCTGTTTTCAGTACTTGCTCTCCTGAAATGTGACCAAGCAGCTACCATAAGTTCCAACCCATAAGGAGCCACTTGAACAGAGATCTCAGTACCTTCTCAAGTGTGTTTAAATCCAAGTCCATGAACCAATCTTCATATACCAAGGTTGTGCCGTTTTTCCCTTTGTGTGTGTGTGTGTGTGTGTGTGTGTGTGTATGTGTGTGTATTTGTAGAGGCCCAAGGGTAACTCTGGGAATTACCCTGGATTACTCTACTATCTTATTGCTTTCTTGTGGATTTTCCCAGTCTCCACTTTCAAGGGTCAAAATTACAGACCACTGCTATTTCATCCAGCAATTTTACATGGGATCTGAGGAGCCGAACTCAGGTCCTTCTGCTTACAAGGCAGATGCCTAACCCCTGAGCCATTTTTCAAAACCCCTATGGGGATTGGGGGTTTGAATGGAAGGGAGAACTTTCCAACTGATTTACAGAGGTTGCAAAATGTTTGGAAGCACAGGTACATCCCGATGTCAAGAATAATTAATCTCTTGTCACATTGGAACACAGCTTTTGTTCACCTCCTGTAACAAATCAACATGTGAACTGGGATGGATTCCTTTTTCCACAATTTGTAAGTGGATGATGGCCACTGGAGTTTTTATAGGCTAGTGTCCTTTTTGTTAACAATTCACCACAGCAGAAATGCTATTGGCTAGCTTAAGAATATGTATTGGGTCACTTTTTACCTTATTTAGAGAGGGTTTTTCCCTCTGTTTTCAAAATGAGCATCTAGTAAAAGTAAACCAATGATGGATAATGGTTAAGTTTAAAGATCAATACACAATATTTTCTTCTTACTTGGTGATTCCACAAAGTAAAAAAAAATGTCCTGGAGAGATGGCTCAAGGGTTAAACCTCACAAGCAGAAAGGCCTGAGTTCAGATCTCAGATCCCACGAAAAAATTCTGGGTGAAAATGGAACTGGCCTGCACTTGTAGTTCTGGAAGGCAGAGTCTGAAAAAACCCAAAATAAAACCAAAAGAGGTAGAACAATACAAGGTGATTTTTGTAATCACCTTAGGATCTGCACAGGCATTCACCACACACACACACACACACACACACACACACACACACACACACACACACACACAAATAGCAAAATAAAATGAAAAAATATATACAGAATGAAGCAACTCAGTCTCAAAAAGGCAAATACCACATGTTTGCTATCATATGCAGATATTAACATTGAAGCTCTAGATCTGTGCATTTAGCAATCTCTGGCCCAGAAAGTTTACTTAGCAATAGTTAATGGCCAGCAAAGAATGGATGGCTGTGGATCACTTGGCTTCAGATGGAGTATTTAACACTCTACCCTCAAGAATTGAAGAGTTTAAATTTAAAAAATGAAGACATTTTAAAATAGGACAAAAACTTTTAAGTGCTGCTTTGTCCTCTACCTGAGCAATTCATGAATAATTCTATCCAGAATATCTTAAGAAACTACATAGATAGTGTATATATATATAGTGTATACATGCATATATATACAGATATAATACACATATATTTCTTTTATATACAAGTGTAAAGTTAATAGAGTAATTCTTAACAAAATTTTACATTTGGCAACATATGCTGAATATTTCTCCACTTAATACATGATGCTCTTTTGTTATTTTTTTATTTCAAGGATACATGACACAATACGTATCAAAGTTATTTAATGTTTATTGAGTGGATGAAATGTAAAATGATAAGAAAATTAAAAATGATTAAAAAATTAAATTAAAAATTTAAAGAAGAAAATGGGAGTTATTCTTTATGGTGGGCAAGGGGCTTCAACACCTCATACATTGTTTTCCCAAGTTTAGAAAATCAGGAAAATTCTGTAATAGATGTGTTTTGATGACTGAGACTTATTATTTTCTAGAAAGTCCTAGATAGCAAAGACATTATTGGTTCATGAATCACACTTGGAATAGAATCACACCTTAAACATGAAGGATGCCGATATTCCTAATTGCTATTTCTCTGAGATATGTAGACAAATAAATACATATGGGTAGATAGATAGATAGATAATATATAGACAGATAATCAATAGAAAGTAATAGATATGGATAGAAATATGATAGTATATATAGATGGATAGATAAATTATAGATAAGCAGATAATGGATTGATAGATAATATGATAAGTGGAAAGATATTAGATAGATAGATGCATAGATAGATGATAGATAAGAAGTAGACAGACTGGTGATATATAATGATAGACATATGATAGGTACATGGACAGATAGATAAACATATGTAGACAGATGATAGGTAGATAACAATGTGGAGAGATACAGGAGATAGAAGATAGATAGACAGATACATAGATACATAGACAGAGAGATGTGATAGAAGATAGCTGGCAGGCACATAGATGGAAAGATAGATAGATACATACATACATACATAATAGATGATAGATAAATAGATGTTAAATTGATAGAAGACAGCTGATAGGCAGATAGATGAGTGGATAGATGATAGACAGAAAGATAGATAGATAGATAGAAAGGTAGATATTCATAGATAGAAGATAGCTAATGAGATAGATATAGATAGATAATATAAGATAGATACAGAATAGATGATAGATGATAAATAGATAAACAGATGTTAAATAGATATATACAGCCTCTAGGCAGATAGATGAATGGATGGATAGATGACAGATAGATAACTACACAGATGATAGACAATAATTGACAGCTACATGGATAGATGCTAGATAGATACATAATGATAGATGATAGATAAATGTTAGATGACATATGGTATGTAGATAGATAAATAATAGATAGGTGATAGATATACATACAGACAATAATAATGGATAGAAAGACATGTAGATATATTGATAATCACAGTATTAACCTCTTTAAGCCATGGAGACTCATGTCTCTGTTAACATGGTGGTGTCCACACTGTTGTATGGTGGATTCTCTTTCTCACACACAATCTTCACACTGAAGGCTGAGAGGCAGGGAGAGCTGCATGGAAGTCCTGTTCTCCTGGGACAGGCAGATATATGTGGTGGTGCCCTGCACAGCCTTGTTACACTGCTCCTCACTCAAGGTTTCATCACTCTGTGAAAAATGCACAGTATGTGAAAGGAAAGTTGGACAGATATACTCATGAGTGGAGAAATAAAAATCATGTTTACTTTTGAAACTGTGTTTAGTTTATATCCTCATACCCCACAGTGAAATGGAAATTAAGTAATTATTCTGTTAATTCAAAAGTGAAGCCACTTTGGTCAGGAATAATATGCTAAGGTTATTTTGACATTGAGCAAATTAGTTGCTGAAGCATTAAAAAAAGAAACAGATTTTTCATGCAAAAACAAAACACTGTGAGAAATCAGAAGATGTTTCTTAGAGACATAAGCAACCCGAACTCACAGTCAAAGCTAATGCTTAGGAAATGAAAGAATAGATTAAAATACACCAAAGTCAAGTTGCTTCCATAATCTATTATATTTTGTATTTAAAAAAGAATTTCTAAATTCCTTCTATTTTTTTAACTGTATTCCTCCACTTTGTTTTCAATTGTAGGCCAGACACAGGAGATAGGAAAAAATAGTTGTTAGGATGAATCCAAACAATTCAAGATCACTAGTTGATTTAAAATGAGTTTGAACTGATTATTTATCTATCCATCTGTCTATCAGTCTAGATAGATATTTATAGGTCTTTAATTTAGAAGTGCATTTATTGTCTGCCTACTACCTCTAGTCAATCTGCTTATTAATCATATATCTTACCTACTATCTACCTACTATATAATTATCTATCATCTGTCCAGCTATCATCTATGACATTTTCTATGTCTTTTATCTATATCTTGCCTATCATGCATGTGTCTCTACCATCTGCTTGCCTGTTTATCCATCCATTACTTATATACCAGCTATCAATAATCTGTCATCTATCATCTTGTATCATTCAACTTATTAATCATCTATCTTATTTATTAACTATGCATCCTTGACTTATCTATCATCTTTTATCATCTCTAATCTTTTGACTTAGTAATCATCTATCTCCTCTATTATCTATGTGTCATCTACTTGTCTATCATATCTTCATTATGTATTTTACTATGGTTTCTGTTACTCTTTATCATCTGTCCATCTCTCTATTTGTCTATCTATTTTTGTTTATCTGTCATCTATATATCTATCAATCATCTATCATTTATCAACTATGTATCTGTTACCTAGCTAGGTAGCTATATATCATGCTATCCATTTATCTGTCATCTGCCATTAAATCATCTTACTATATATCATCTATCATGCATCTATCATTCATCTGTCATCCGTCTTCCATCTATCATCCAAGACTCAAGTCATCTATCACCTGTCATCTATCATCCATCTAACCACTGCTCTATTATCCAATCTATTATATATTTATTATCAATGTCTATATCTCATCTATTAATCATCTGTCATCTCTAATCTATTATCTACCATTATCATCAATCCTTCACTCAATCATCTGTCTTCTATTATCTATCATGTATCTATCATCTATAATCCATCTATCACTTACTAATATCTTTTCTTTTTTTCCATAAAAGATCAACAGGATGTGAACTTTGATTGACACACAAATCTAGGATGGTTTCTTCTTAAAGCACCCAGTAAGAAGGTGGCATACAGCTTGGAAGAGATTCAGCACATCTGAAAGAACATGAGACATAAAAAGTCAAGCTCTGGTACTGATGGTCACTCAAATTGAAATCCTGAAATTTCTAGAAATCTAGAAAAAGTGTGGAGAACCAGGCTGTCTATTCTTCCTGCCTTTATCCCACATTCTTTTTCCCTCTTAAATCACTAACTTCTTTCACTCTGTTCTGTGATCTGAGAGTATAATTTGGAAACAAACTCCAAAATCATCACCCACTTTATGTTTTGAACACCACAACTGCATTCTCCTGAAGTGTCACAAACTAGTTATTTACTATTTCCCCTGGATTTGTTTTTTTAGTTCATATGCAGAAATTAATTCCCCAATAGACACTATCAATTATTCTTTTCTGCACATCTCAATTTTCCTTTGATTGCTTTTACAGCACAATTTATAGATGCATATACAGTCACAGTTTCAGGAAGGAAAATATTACTTTGAAAAAATAACTTCATATACATATGTTTGAAACTCAGCCTATTTATCATACCAAATATTAACAGGAACTGTATATTTCAGAAAAAGACACTATCTGTTCTGTTTGCAATAAAAAGTAGCAACTAAATTTGCTTTTTTTCCCCATGCTTGTGTGTGTATGTGTAGGCATGTGCGCCAGAGGACACTTGAGTGTGTGTACCTGCAGAGTCTCAAGGGTGACATTGGAAATCATCCTGGATTGTTCTACCTCATTATTGTTTGCTCTGGGGTTTCCCAGACTCTGTCTTCTGAGTTCCGAATTACAAGCCACCACATAACTGCTCAGCATTTTTGCATGGGATCTAGAATCTGAACTCAAGTTCTTTTGCTTGTGAGGCAAAGCTTTAACCCCTGAGCCATCTCCCCAGCTCCTGCATTCACTTTTAACATCCCACTTTTGGTACTGAAATAGTTTATGTTCAATGAAGACATTCAGTGTGATTCAAGGGACCATGAAGAACATAAATTCTGATATGTGCTGTGCTGCCGACTCCCAAGAATTGTGAGCAGGGCTGGAAGCCAAGAAATACAAATGGTTCTGAAGAATGGCCCAATCCGCCAGAACATTCCCAATTCCATTTATCTGGATAAACAGAAACAGGCATTTCTTATCAGGCCTGATTTTCTAGCCTTTCGCTCCTCCATAGAAATGGGAGACTTCTTATAGGCAGACAGTAACAATTTCTCAAAGAATTAAACTCCGTTTGTTTGTATCACTCCCTTAATGTAGCACCTTGAATGGATTAGCTTGAAACAATACAAACCTATTACACCACAGAGTCCAAGCCAGGAAAACAAGTTGGGTCTCTGTAGGGGGAAAATGTTACTAGGATTGTTTTCTTTTGGGAGACTCTGTGAGAGTGAACTTAACTCTGTAGCCTTCTGAATTCGGTAAACATTCTCTATTTCAGCTTGCTAGCTGCTTCCTTCAGTGATAGCAGATTAGTTCATTCTCCTGAGGAATCCCTTTCTCTCATTTACACGCACACCTGTGATTCCTCTGGGTCCATCTAGATAATCCCAGGCAATCTCATTTGAAGATCTTTGATTTAATGCCTTTTGCAAATTTCCTCTTTTTGGCATTCATTTTTATAGGAAGACCCAGACCACAGTGGATTGGGACCATTAGCTGAGAAGATGGATATATGATGGAGAGAGCAGGTTCAGTATTTGCAAATCGGAAAACCAGACGGCAAGAACTTCACTCGACTCTTCCTGCAGACAGGGTGTAGCCAATTTTCTGGGGCATCTGATGGTGGTATCATTTTTCTACCTTCTATAATACATAATAGTGTAAATGAATAAGACATTTTGTAGCAGTTTCTTTGCATGTTGCTGATAAATTCAAAACCAAACAGCTTATAGGAGAACAAGGAAGTTTTCATTTTGGCTTAAAATTATTGGGTTACAATTCCTTGCCCAGCTTGGCAAGAGAGCTCATACCAACAACAAAGACCAAGGGCCAGGAAACTGGCCACACCATATCCACAGGACTGCAGAGAGAAGGGCAAACCTCACTTGTCAAACCATAATGTCCAGCCAAGTATACTAAAGGATGCCAACTTCCCTAACCAGCTCCCTCCAACTTATTCACCTGTCCAAGGACTAGTCCCACCCACCATGGGTTGGACCTTCCCCATCAATCAATCTCCTGCAGCCTTGTTCATAACTTAACTCTAATACTAATTCATGTTCACAACCATGGTCAGAACCTTTAGTTGCCAGATAGAACCAGCATACCACTTTGGTTAGCCTAAGTTGTAAGGGTTATGTATTTATCACAGCAACTCAAGAGTCATTAAGGCAAACTTAGCACCAAAGAATTATGTGAGACTATGAAAGTCAGACACTGTTGTAGCAGGTAACAAACTCAATACACCCCAGATATTAGGAAGCTGATTCTGTCATTTTATCCACATAGTATCATCCCTTTAGCAGAAATGAAATTCATCTTAAACAGCAAGTTACTCTTACACATTAAAATTTAAGCCTTTCCCAAAAGATTATGGCAAAACAATAGGAAGCTTTCAAATATTCCTGGGTAGATTTGTCAACTCCACATAATTCATTACTGTAGTTTCTTGTCATGTATGTTGCTGATAAATATGAAATCAAACAATTTAGGGAGTATGAGATTTTATTCTTGCTTATGATTCCAGCTGCAGTTATTAGTCCAGCTTGACAAGAGAGCTGAGGGAATTGGCTATACCATATCCTCATAAATTGTCAAAAGAGAGAAAAACTTCACTTGCTGGACCCCAAGTCATCAAAAAATATGACCAAGAATGTCAAACTACTCTACTAGTTCTCCATACCTTATCCACCTGCCCAGGGAATGGTCTCACCCAGTATGGTCTGGTTTTTCCAATAACAATCAGACAATCTCCCACAGGCTTGCTCAGGGCTCGCCTTAACTACTAACTGGTCACATTGCCCATAATCAGTCCTAATCAGACAATCAAATATCTCTCCTTATCTCCCAGATTCAGGGAACCTTGCTGAAGAGGGAGGTGACAAGATTGTAAGAGCTTAAAGGTGGAGAGGTGCACTCATGGCCAAGACACTCCTATGCAACAGAGCTGCTGCATCCAGGAGCTTGCTGCAGTGAGATCTGTTTTTACCACATCTACACAATGACTGACATGTCAACATTCCCCCATGCACAAGAGAAGATCTCAGGAAAAACAACTAAACTCAGAGACAATCTTTGAGGCAGGTTCCAGACAAGAGAAGGGGAGCTTCCCCACCTGTACATTTTCCCACTTTAGGGACACTTACACTACCTCGGATGCCTGGACCCATAAACCCCAAATGAGCCCTGTAGTCCATCCATGCTGAAAGACATGAGAGCAGAGCAGAAGGGACATGAACTCACAGGGTTATGGGAAAGATGGCAAGTGGGAAGGGAGGAGGTTGAGAGCCAGGACAAACTCATCTTGTTTGTGTATGAAAATTTTAAAGAGTAAAGAGGAAAAAATTGAAAAAGAAAACAACTACAAAAATGTGTTCCATAGTTGAAACCTGACTTAAATATCACAGAATATATGCATGTATCAAGACATCATACAGTGCTTCCTTAAGATGTAGAAATTTGTTTTCATGGACCAGCAAAAAAATTTATTCAAATTTTAAATTATTTGTATATATATATATATATTATATATATAAGTATATATATACATATATATATATACACATATATACACACACACACACACACACACACACACATATATATGCAATGATATAAACACATAGTTTGCTTTTGTATCAAATTCCAATAAGATCTCTCCCCATCTTATCCACCTGCCCAGGAAATGGTCCAACCTTCCATGGGTTGAGCCTTTCCTCATTAATTTGATAATTATCCACTGGCTTGCTCAGAGGCTTGCCTTAAATGATTTCATATAAGGATGCGTAAACGCATTATTCTTCATTGTTAAGTTGGTATCTGTAGAAAACTGCTATGCTGCTCTAATGGAACTTTTCTACATCGGTCATATGCTAACATCTGCATTTGTGATTTCCAACATTTACCTGCCCATGTATCTCTGAAATATACCATATGTCTCAACTGTACTTTCTATTCCTGTGTTGCTTTTTTTGAATGTTAGGAGCAGGATAAATACACAAGAATGGTACAGTGTTCCAAGACTTGTTACAACACACTTCCTTTCATGATATAATTCTTTAACAAGTTTCTGGTATGTTGAGGAGCCATGGAGCTAATCCATTAAGCTTTTTACTGGGTTGATAATTTTTTAAAATCTTTTAATATCTTACCTGTAACATGCCCATCTCCTTTTGAATATTTCTAAAATTTTAGAATCTTTTTATATTATTCATATTTCATTGTATTTTAGAAATTCACATCTAGCCTAAATATATAGAAATACTTCCTTTCATTTTTTGCTTCATTAACTTTGATTGCTATTTAACAATTTACTCTTCTACATTATTCTGACTTCTGTTTACAGTCCTTAAGCTTTTTATGTTCGTCCGTATTGTTTGTAACAAAAAATGACATTAAAGCTGTTTTCTTTCCTAGTACAACACACACTGGACATCCAATAAAGCAGAAACTTGCTGCATGTAGGGTCAACATTTTGCATGTGAATACAGTTTTTATATCTTTATTTTTGGCTCAAATCTCATTATCCTCTTCTTTTTCCTGCCAGAAATCATAAAAAATGTCAGTGATGATAAGTGATGTGTAAATCCTTTATTTACTGAAATATATCACCTATGTTCTCTGGCTCACAATTACATGCTACAAGATCACAGGAAGTCCCACACGAAACAGAGAATGGAACCCATGTCCCTTTCATATACTGAGATGTCATTCCTGGGTGTTGCATTGCTGTGGATAAATTAACAAGCAGCTGATAAGAGAACAAGAGATTATTCTTGGCTGCAGTTTCTTGTCCAGTTTGACAGGTGAGCGTATGTCAACACCAGGGGCCCAAAGGAACTGGCCACACCATATCAACAGGGATTACTGAGAGAGGGGCAAACTTCCCTTGCCACACTAGCATTTCTGGCCAAGTATATTAAAGGATGCCAACTTCCTTAACTAGCTCTCTCCATCCTATCCACTTGTCCAGGGACTAGCCCCACCCACCATGGGCTGGGCTTCCCCATCAATCAGACAACCTCCTGCAAGCTTGCTGTGAGCTAAACTCAACTACCAATTCCTTACAATTGTGCCCAGAGCTCTAGCCTTTGATTGTGAAGTTGAGAAGTGTATCTAATTATGATATTTATATATAAAATTATCTGTATCTGTCTACATTCTCCCAGCACTCATTGGGCCTCCTATCTTTTCAATCTTAACATACGTGGTTTGGTACCCATAGTGTTGATGCTGGACACTTCAGGAACACCTGCCTAAGGAAGCAAGCCACAGTATTCACAACCAGGAAAGGAATGATCAAAAATGATCAAGATATAATAGTGGGGGGTAATATGAGTGTGATGGAGAAACAGAGAAAAAGAGAAAAGAGAAAGAGGAGAAAAAGAAAAGAAAATCAGAGACATGGAGAGAAAGAGCTAGACATATACAGAGACAGAAAGAGAACAGACAGAACAGAGTGAGAAAGAGGCAGACATGTAGGGAAAGGAGATAGAGAAACAGAAAGACAAATACATAGACAAGGAAGAGAAAGAGGAACAGAGACACAGATAAGAGAAATAAATGGGGTACAGAGAGACAGAGACGGAAATAGAAAAGACAAAGAGGAAAGAGATAGAGAAATGGAGACAGGGAGAGAAAGACAGACAGACATAGATAGGCAGAGAGGAGAGAAAAAAGAAAAATAGAAACAGAAACACAATGGGAGACAGAGAAGAGAGAGATAAAAGAGATGAGACAATCAGAAAGAGAGACATGTAGAGAGAAGAGATGGAAAGAAACAGAAATATAATGAGAGACATATAGACAAAGAAGAGAGAGAGAAAAAAGAGATAGAAAAGATAGGTATAAGAGAGAAATACAATGAGATACATATGGAGATAGAAGATAGAGAGACAGAGAGACACAGAGTGATAGAAGACAGAAAAACAGACATAGTAAGGGGCATATAGAGAGACAAAGAGAAGAGAGAGAAGAGATAGAAACAGAGACATACAGAGAGACAAGAGACAAAGAGATAGAGAAGAGAGAGAATTATAGAGAAGAGATAGAGAGAAACAGACACAGTCAGAGGCATATAGAGACAGAGAAGAAAGAGAGAAACAGGGAGAGAAGACAGAGAAACAAAGACACAATGAGAGACATACAGATAGAAAGAAGAGAAAAGACAGAGACACAGAGAAGAGAGAGAAAGAAAAAGAGAGGGGAAAAAAAGAGACAGAAGAGAGAGAGACCGAGAAGGAAATAGACAGAGAAAGGAGAAAGAAAGAGGCAGTCAGAGAGACAGAGACAGAGAAATAGACAGGGAGAGAGAGCTATGTAGAGACAGGGAGGGAAAGGAAAGGACAGGGTAGAGGGGAATAGGAGGGGAGGCAAATAAGAGCCTTGTTTCTTTAGAAACATGGACAATACCCAAAGTCAAAAGCCCAGAAGCTTCCAGCTCTTGGTTCTCACAGTATCATATCTTTCTGTCCAGAAAAACAGAAACACATCAGTGTGATATCAGTGCATAAGGACAGCTACAAGCTGGTGATGTCACAGTGAGCCAGGACATGTGACAAATGGGAAGTGAGAGGTGGGTCAGGAAATGTACCAATGAGGGGGTGTGACTGAGAGTCCTAGGGCCAGGTCAGAACACAGTTAAGGGCTTTTTTACCTAATTGCAATGAAATGTAAGAAAGGGATAGGAAGATACAATAAGTATCTGCTAGTCTACCTATTAACTAGAGTTCAAAGGACAGAAACATTGCTAGGACAAGCTACATTTCTAGAACAAGGTGGGAGGGGGCTGGAGAGGGCTCAGGAGTTAAGACTCTGCCTCACAAGCAGAAGTTAATGAGTTCGGATCCCAGATCCCACATAAAAAAAAAATCAGGTAGAAACTGCCAATCTGCTGGGCAGAGCCTGAGAAATCCCAGAGTGAAGCAAGAAGGAGGAAGAAGCAATCCAGGATGATTCCTGAAGTCACATTTGGTCCTTCATAAAGACACACAGTTCCGTCTGATACACACACACACACACATACACACACACACATGCAAAATAAGTAAATAAAATGTAGAAGGAGGTTGGGACCAAGATTTACAAAGAACATAAATTTATTAGAAATGTATTTAGTATTTAATGACTTAGCTTTGAGAGATGGAGGAAGAGAGGGAGAGACAGAGAGAATGTGCCTGCATGTCATTACACATAGGTGGATGAAAGTCATGACACACATTTCAGAACTCAGATCTCTCTTTCCACATGTGAACTTCCAAAAATAGAACTCAGGTCTCCCACTTTGTGAGCAAGCACGTTAACCACTGAACTAGTCAATGAATTGCATCTTGGTTTAAAGAAGACCACACAATATACAGTTTTCTGGACAGGGAGCAAAGGGGAACACAAATTTTCTCTATATAGAAAGCTATATCACTCTTCTCAAAACACAAATACAAGTTTCATTTCTCATGACTTATGAATTGAACCTGATATTCTCCATTAAACAAAGTCCACATTGTTGTCCTAAATTTCTGTGATACTTATTCTCTCTATTGTTCCCATTTAGGAAGAAAAGGAGAAATTTATTTGATTTATGGTTCCAGAAGAATGATAGAGTGCATTGTGACAGAAAGGGTATAACCAGAGGCAGGAACTGGAGGTGGTTTATGTCATGTCCACCAGGGATGCAAATAGAGCAAGCATGGTGTGGCTACCTAACCTCAAGTACCATCCTCTGTTACATGCCTTCCTCCAGCAAGGTTTCACCTCTAATCTTCCCAAATACCTCCAACAGCTAAGAATACAAACGCATGAGCTTATAGTGAACAAACTTACATTGAAACTATGGCAGCATCCAATTGAACTCACCAGCAAGAGGCAAAAACCAACAAACCAAAAGCAACAGGTTTTCCCTCAAGCTCTGAAATGGGTCACCCTCAGAAGGCACCAACTCTATTTAGGGTAAGGGAAGGACTTGGATTAAGGGAGGCTTGTTTCTCTTTTGTTCTGTGTATACTTGAGGTTTGAGACCTCTTTGAACATCCTTTGGTGTTCAGGGTCTTCAGCAACCAACTAGAAGACATTGCAAGGATTCTTATGGCACTGGGATTGCTGAGATGTTCAGCTCCAGAACTCAGCAGCTATGGACAGATACTGTTGGACCACTCTGATTTTATCTTGCATGTTAATCTCATAAATTCCATCCTCTAGGTTCATTTCCTCTAGAGAATCATAAGCAGTACCACCCTCAGGTTTTTTGCAGACAATTGTACAATTGGGAAGTGTCTACCACTTGCCTTGAGTCTGTGTTGGAAAGTAGATTGTACAAGATGAGGAACAGAGGGACTTTTATGATATTGCAGCAGACTCATCACTGTTGCTATTCAGTTTAATCACTGAACTGAGCCATTTCTTTCTCACATTCTTCCTGAGAGTTTACTATTTTTTAACATGTTATAAAACATAGTATTTTGCATACTATTTTTTCCTGACAGATTGTATATGTTGGGAAGTATGTGTGGGTACACATGCATGCATTTGTGGAGGTCAGAAGTCAAATATCTGGTGACTTTTTGTACATTTCTATGTGTGTGGAGTGTTTGTGTGTGTTTGCATATGGGTAGACACATAGGTGTGTTGGGGCAAGTACACAAGTGTACTTGAGTGTGTGTGCCTGTGGAAGACCAAGATTGATATCAGGAATCATCCTCCATCACTCTTCCACCTTGTTGTTGTGAACCTGGATCTCTAATTGAACCCACAGCAGGCATTAGGACCACCAGTCTGGCAGCCAGCTTGCTCTGGGGATTCCCAGGCTATGCCTTCCAGGCCTGGAATGATAGGTCAACCACCATAACCTGCTAGGCATTTTTTTTGTGGGACCTGGGATTTGAACTCCGGGCCTTTTTCTTGGGTGGAAAGGAGTTTACCCACTGAGCCATCCACCCATCTCTGGTCTCCCAATCCTAAATCTGTGTGCACAGGTGAATATACTAAATCCTAGTTGATTAATAGCTGATGGATGGCTCTTTAAATGTTTTAAGTTCTATGGAATAAGGGAAATTGAGGGATTTCAAAGATTGAGAAAATGAAATATCACCTGGAGAAATTGGAACATCTACCTCAGGTTTCACACACATACACACACACACACATACACACACACAACACACACACACACACACACACACACACACACACACACACACAGCTTGAAAATGTTTCTTATATTTCCTTACAAAATTATGCAATCATGAACTTTAGAGAAGTATGCTATTCCTTTTCTAAAATGTATCTCAACTTTGCTCCACTGAGCCCTCTCTGTTCAAAACTAAGGGTGCCTAGGAATTGCCAGAAATTTAGTCAGTAAAGTAACCCTGTGTCTTGAGCCATGTCTAAACAAGACACAGGTTCAGTATGTGTGTTGCATGTACATGAAAGCCAGCATGTGAATCTGAGAAGTTTCCTCACTACTCTGATGAGTCTACATTTTATTTTTATGAAAACTGAGAGATGGAGTAAGGATAATTACAGTCTTCAGAAACTGAGAAGTAATTTCTGATTGAAAGACAGCCTCACTATTTTGTGAAGACAACTGATAAATTGATTAAGCTCGTATGTATCATTCAACGATAACCTTTTTAACATATTGTCCTTAAATTCTAAGGTTTATTTATTACTTCAGCAACTCAACTGAAATTCCTATCTTATAATTAAAACTTACTGTATTTGAATATGATGGGGATATAACTAGAATCTGCTCTTTATGATGTTTGGAGAGACTTAGAAGATGGAATTGGAATTTTGACAAAATTAAATCCTACATGGTTATTTAGGAGTTCACAGTTTTTTTGTTTGTGCATTTGATTTTGTTGTTGTTTTTTTTTTTGTCTTGAATGAAGCAGAATGCTTGCTGTATTTCATATGTCCATTGGCTCAGCCATTGCAATGTCTTTATGTAATTTACTAGGCCTTTCCTGTGTGGACTGTGTCTTGTCAATCAACTTTCCCCTGCCAAATATAAGTCACCAGGACTTCTCAGAGTAGTAGTGTGAGCCTACACCTTGGTATGTGGTTTGGACCCTTCTTCATTCTTGTGGAATAAGTTTTTCTCAGATGCCAACAACCAACAAAACCCTCTTGGCATTTACATGGGGATGCCCTTAAATTTACAAATTAATTTAGGAACATTGACATCTTTAGAATACCAAGTCTTCTTCGCCAAGAGGGAGAGAAAAACATGTTTTACTGCTAACTTAATTTTCTCTTGATATAAATCAATAATGCTTTCTCATTTTCTCTAAATTTCTATTAATATATGGCTTGTTAAGTTAATTTCAGGGAGATTTCTTTGTGTGTGCTTATTTGTTGATGCAAATGAGCTGTCGTCTGTGCATTGATTCCCTGCTCTGCCTTGCTTCTGGGAAGGGAATCAAGGCTACATGTGCTTGAGGATTTCATAGCCAACTGTGCTATTTCTCTGACTTATCTTGCTTCTCATTTACTTTTAGATCCTTCTAGATTTCTTTCACTGAACCTAGTCCACTGGAGAGCACAGTTGCATTTTTCCCTTATAATAAGCAAGTAGTTTTATTTCTTTTGGCTGTGCATTCATTGGATATCAATTCAGGATAATGTTAAGTAGTCATATACTAGGTTGCAATGAATACAAATAATGATCATGTAAAATCTTAAAACATTCAGGGGAGAGCAGCTGGCAATGTGGCTTAATAAATAAGGTATGAGCTTACAAACTGGGTGACCTAAGTTTGATTCCCTGGAGCCCATATAATGGAAGGAGAAAACTGACTTCTGTAAATTGTCTTCTGATCTCCACATATGCACTATGTACACTATGATATCATGTGTGAGCCTTCTCTCTCTCTCCCTCTCTCTCCCTCTCTCTCTCTCTCTGTCTTACTCACTCTCTCTCTCTCTTTCATAACTGAAATACTTTTATGCCAGAGGAGAAATGACAGAACAAATGGCAGACATAAGCTTCAAAGAGAAATATAAGGTTGGTGATTGGTGGTTCTGTGTAAGAATTGTGTGACTTTTGGGACCTGGAGAGAAGACTCAGGGGTTAAGACTCTGCCTCACAAGCACAAGGATCAGAGTGTGGATCAAAACACCAGTGGCATCAGCCTGCACTTCTGCTTCTGGAAAGCAGAGCCTGGGAAATCCCAGAGCAAAGCCAAGAGGAAGTACAACAACCCAGGATAATTCCCAAAGTCACCCTTGCACCTCTACAGACACACACAAAGTCTTCTGATATACACAGATACATACACACACATTCACACACACACATTCACATACACACACACCAAAATAAAAATTTTTTAAAGAATTTTGAGACTTTTTGGTGTTTCTGTGGCTATAGCAAGAGCATGGGATTTGTAAATCCAAATATTGCAAATTCAGTTTAGTGTGTATATCTGAGACAAGGTCCTGCTATCTATAAATTTAACTGACAGTCAACATGTCTTTCACTCCCACTTGCTGGGATTGTAGGCATGTACTCACTATCCCTCTGGATTCTGTATTAACAGCTACTCAATTAACCCAGAAATCTACATATGGCCATATCTTCTAGACCCATAACCACATTCTTATCACATAAGCGCAAGTTCTTCACATCTCATTGTGAGTGTGTAGTATATATTTGACAGATTATATATGTATATGTATGTTCCACCATACAGTGCATTATACAAAATATTCTCTCTGTCCACTTATTTGTCTTTCTCCCTGTGTCCTGGTCTATCACTCTGCCTGGTGCCCACTGATCTCTTTATCATTTCTGTAGTTTTGTCTTTCCTAGAGCGTCACATAGCATGACGTACACTACAATAATGACACAGGTGTGGACTTGACAGTTCCAGGCTGAGCTTTGTGTGCCTCTGTGGAGAATTGATAGCTAAGACAAGCACTTGAACAAGCCTGCAGGAACATGTATAATTGATATGGAAGATCCCACATATACTTGGTGGTGGTTTCCAGTGGGGGAATCTCATAAAGAGAAGTAAAAGGGGGAGGGACGTGTTCTCACTTGCGCTGTGTGGAGTTTGCTGCTGCTCATCTGTTGCTGTGGCTGCTGAGCTACCTCCACATCACAGTCCTTCTTCCTCACACTTCTCGCTGTTCTTCCGATGTCACCTCCCAGACTCTTTGGCCCTCCAGTGTGATTCAAGTTTGAAGACTCTTCAGGAATCTTCCAATCTTCAATAGCATACGTGCTGCTGAGATATTTAACTCAAGAACCTTATAAGCAGCTACAGGCAAATAGTTTTGGACTACTCAGATTTTTATTTTATGAGTTAATCTAACAAATTCCTCCATGTTTATGTATATCTATCTATCTAATCTACTCTAATACATATGCATTTTCAAATTGGCATCTTTTACTTATTCCTGCATTTAATGTCACTCAAGCATGCCAGAGTCCCCTGATCTAAACTCTTCCTTATTTTTAAAATCAGCCTCTTACAGTGGTTTGTAAAGATGGAACAGATAATGTTTGAAAACCTTCTCATGCATATCAGTGGCTTGGGATGTAAGGGATACCTTATCTTTAAACACTTGGAGCTTGCTTCCAAATGCTGATTTGTTAGGACCTAGGTCAGATGGCTTAGTTCATAACACTTTCTATGTTAGAAAATAACTGAGTTCAATATGTGTCATCCACAGAAAAATCTAGGCTCAAGGCCTGGGGAAAGGGCCTGGGGCTGCTAAGGCAGAGTGAGTCAGTGTTTGAGGCCAGCCAGAGCAACATAATGGGGACTGGTCTCACAAGAACAGTGTGGGGATGATGCTTCAGGTTGCAGCTTGGCATTGAGCACTCCAATTGCACAGGACCCCAGCTTCCATACCCAGTACAACAAAATAAATAAATCAGGTGTGGAACTTTGTTTAGACGCTCTTCTTGGAAGTGATATTATGTAACTTCATAATAGAAATTGGATTTGAAACAAAACCTTGCACCAAGTAGACTCTTCCTTCATGCATTCCCAACAGGCATCAAGCTTTTATGGATCTTTTTTTTTACCTCTCTGAAGAGCTGATCTTACTCAGAGAGGTTGTTATTGAATAATGAATGGATGAGAGAGATGTATGGAATTATTGCTGGTTAGAATACACTGAGCAATAGTCCAGTGTGATGGCAGGAGATGAGAAAAGGCTTATGGCTCAGATACTGTCTGAATTTCCTTTCCCATTACCAGTATAAAATACCCTGACAAAAACAAATAAAAGGGAAAAGGATTTATTGTGGCTCACAGTTGGAGGATGCTGTCCAACATGGTAGAGAAGGCGTGGTGACAGAAGCCTCAGGCAGTTGGTCTCCTGGTATCCACAGTCAGGAAGCAGAGATGCATGCTGGGAATCAGCTCTTTTTCTCCTTTGGATTCAGTCCAGGATTCTAGCACGGGGGATGATGCAACCTTCACTTAGGGTAGATCTTTTCTCCTCCTGTACCCCAATCAAAAAACTCTCATACATGTATATCCATGATGAATCTAAAATAGATAAGCCACAGTAAGTGTGCCCATAAACTGGCATCCTCCTGTCTTTGGGTTCTTAGTCCTTCTGCCTCTTCTTTGGCAGTGTTCCCTGAGCCTTCCAGGGGGTGGTACTGATGCTTTGTTTATTGCTGAGCTGTGGTCCATACTTTAACCATCCACAAGTCTTTGCAATTAAAGCCATTCAGCAGAAAAACAGGCTTGTCCAATTATGACTGAAAGTAGCAACTATCTATGGACATAAATATCTAGAACTCTGTATGATATAGAGATTCATTGTATTTCTATTTTTACTACTTGAGAGAGAAAGAGAGAATGTACTCATGCATCTCACAATGCATGGGTGGAAATCAGAATAATCTTCAAAGTCTCATTGATAGTTTTCAAACTATTCAGAAATTGAATGAAAACATTATTCTGCTATTGAGGATTAAATAAAATGCATTCGCAAAATTCAGTTTTCTTCTTTACTTGTTATTGTGCTGTTCCTTAATTTCATTCTTTTTTTAAAGGTTTGATTTTAATGTTTTTAAATTAACTACTTTGAAACACAGACAAAGAAAGGAGAGACAGAGAAAGAGAGAGAGAGAGAGAGAGCATATGCATACCATAGAACATGGATGGAGGTCAGAAGACAAGTTTCAGATGTCAGTTCTCTCCTTCTACCATGTGGGCTTCTGGGGATTAAGTTCACCTAGTTTATGAGCAGGCGCCTGAACTGCTGAGCTCTCTCTCCGAGCCTCTCATTAGATTTCTCCAGTCTAAAGGTCTCTCTGCATAATCTTCCTATAAGCTTAAAATAATAGTTGTGACATAAGGAAATAAGGCCCAGTGGAGGAGATGGGAATTTGGAAGACATCATTGGAAAAAATAATTTTTCTAAGCAGAGAAAATACTGGAGTTTTGTGGCTTAAATGTGCTTGCTTATAATTTTATGGAGAATATACATATCTTGATATACAAAGAAAGAAGTTTACATGACCTAAAAAATAAGTGGAAAAAATAGATTATCCTCAGGGGTTTTCCCATAACAAATGTCATGAGATTTTTTTTTTTTAAATAATGCTTAGTCTTTCAGGAAAATATCTGTGAAAAGAATTTTTTTTTGATTTGCTGTATTCTTTTTTTTTTCCCTCATACAAACTTAACAGGTACACCAGTCCCCTCCCTCTGTTGGGCCCGCCCAGGATTTGCCCCAGGGCATGGCTGAGCACATGGGACTAAAGATGGCACTGAGAGCTAGTGTCATGGGGATGACCTGATCACATTACAGAGAGCCCTAATTGGCTTTTAGGTACTGACCTCCCTCTGTGCTGAGTGGCATTGAACTTGACCATTAGCACCTGAAGGTTGCCTTGACCTTTTGACATAATTGGCCGCCAATTTGGCTGCTTTTGGTTTTTGTCTATATAAGCTCCTTTGTTTCTCCCAATTAACCCCGAGATTTGCCTCAGACAAACTCCCTGTCTTATTGCCAAGTCTCTGGGAAATTGAGGCAGAGGCGGGGACAGCTGACCTTGCCTTTTTTACTCACCGCAGCAGACTGTGAAGTCCTATGAATGAGTGTGTGAGTGGGTAGAGACACGCCATGCCAGGGGTGAGTGGATTCTACATCTCTCCCTCCACCTCCCCCCCACCCCAACCCCTTTGCTTCCCCCTCCCCTCTACCCTCCCTCCCCATTCCCCAGTGCCTCCCCCCAATCCAGAGAACATCCTTTAATGTGCATGCCAAACTCTCCTCTAGGTCCTCCTCTCCAATGAGGTGCAAGCACCCAAGGGCATTTCCCAGAACCCTTTCCTATGTTCCCCTTAAGCTTAGGAACACTACTGTGACTGTTAGTCCCTAGCCTCCAAGGATCCTAGTGCCTTTAGTCCACGCTAGACTTTGTGGGGTCAATAATGTGTTGGATATTGCGAAGGTCATGCAAAGTCCTATTATGATTGCTTCCGCCCTAACTTGAGTGGAGTATCTTGCATATCATTACTCTTCCCACCCTTGTGCTCTTACAATCTCACTGCCCCCTCTTCCGCAAGTTTCCCAGAGCTTCAGGATGGGGAGAGATTAGGCTGGCCCAGTTCCAGGTGGTTGATATGGAGTCTCTGATGTTCTGAATTATGGTTTATTGATTTTTTTTTCAGTTTTGCTGCTCCTGCAATGCCCTTGGATCCATCCTGATGGGTATTGGATGTCACTCCCCTGGCCAGAGATAAAAACCTGTTAAATTAGAGTCTTGTTATAAGAGTATATTCAAAGGTAGATGGAATAAAAGTAGGAGACTGCTGTGAGAGAGGGGTCAATCACCCATTTGCAAAATGGTGGCATTCTATCTGGCAGCCTATATGTCCTCCCCTTCTGCTGAGACCATACCCCATCAGTTGCAAATGATCAGGAAGGAAAGTCTGTGAACTTAACCAGATGTCTCATTACTTACTTGCAGTCCTTGATGGTGGCCTATTTTCTCTGCTGTAATATGATCCCCTCTCTCCTTGTTTCTGGTGGGGCCCTCCTTCCCCATCCCTCCTGTTTATAATCTTTACAATTACTGTAGGTATTACAGAGATTTGTCTTTGAGTGTCTCTAAGTGGGTTTTGTACTAGGATCCACCTATTAGGGAGTACATACGGTGCTTAATTGTCCATGTCTGGGATACTTCACTCAATATAATTGTTTCTAATTCCATCCATTTCCCGGCAAATTGCATTAATTCATCATTTTTGATGGCTGAGTAGTATTCCATTGTATAAATGTACCACGTTTTCCTTATCCACTCATCAACTGTTGGACATTTGGGCTGATTCCGTGACTTTGCTATTGTGAACAGTGCTGCTATGAACATGGTCGTGCTTGTGCTATCGAGGTGAATTTTTGCTGTATTGGGGGGGTTATTCGCAAAAGTAGAATAGCAGGAACATATGGCATTTCAATCTTTAACTTCTTTAAGAATCGCCAGACGGCTCGCCAGAGTGGTTGTATGAGCCTGCACTCCCACCAGCAATGTAGGAGAGTTCCCCTCTCTCCACATCCTCTCCAGCACTGATTTTTGTATGTTTACTTTGTATCCTGCTACCCTGCTGAACTTCTGTATTAGTTCCAGGAGCTTCCTAGTGGAGTTTTTGGGATCCCTCAGGTATAAGATCATGTCATCTGCAAATAGAGATAACTTGACTTCTTCTTTGCTGACCTGAATCCCTTTTATGTCCCTTTCTTGTCTTATGGCTTCAGTTAAGACTTCAAGAACAATATTGAATGGAAGTGGTGAGAGTGGACAGCCTTGTCTAGTTCCTGTTCGAAGTGGGAATGCTTCGAGTTTTTCCCCATTGAGTAGAATCCTTGCTGTTGGCTTGTTGTATACAGCTTTTATTATATTGATAATGGTTCCTTCAATTCCAACCTTCTCTAGGGTTTTGATCATAAAGGGCTGTTGGATCTTGTCAAAGATTTTTCTGCATCTATCGAGAGTATCATGTGGTCTTAAACTTTGGACTGGTTTATATGGTGAATTACATTTATCGATTTGCGTATGTTGAACCAACCTTGTGTGCCTGGAATAAAGCCTCCTTGATCCCCATGGATAATCTTTTTGATATATTTTTGAATCCAATTTGCTAAAACATTGTTGATAATCTTTGCATCTATGTTCATCAGAGAGATTGGCCTATAGGTTTCTTTTTTAAGTGTATCTTTAATAGGTTTTGCAATTAAGATGATATTAGTTTCATAGAAGGAATTTGGTAGTGTTCCTTCCTTTGACATTTGATGGAACAGTTTAAGGAGCATTGGTGTTATAAACTCCTTAAATGTCTGGTAGAACTCTGTGCTGAATCCATCTGGTCTAAGACAGTTTTTGGTGGGAAGATTTGAGATTACTTCATCAATTTCCTCATATGTTGTAGGACCATTTAAATAATTCACAACTTCCTGATTCAATTTAAGTAAGTTGTGTTTACTTAGGAATTCATGCATCTCTTTTGTATTGTCAAACTTCACAGAGTATAAGTTTTTGAAATATGATGTTTTAATTCTCTGGATTTCTTGGGTATCAATAGTGATACCTCCATTTTCATTTCTAATTTTGTTAATTTGGGCTTTCTCTCTTTCTTTTGGTTAATTTAGCTAAGGGTATATCAATCTTACTGATTTTTTCAAAATGCCAGCTTTTTGACTGGTTGATTTTCTGTATCATTTTCCTAATCTAGATTTTGGATATTTCTCCCTTTATTTTGCTAATCTCCTCCTTCTACTACTTTTGGGATCAGATTGCTCTAGTGTTTCTAAAGCTTTAAGCTACATTGTTAAGTTATTTATTTCTGCTGTTTCCATTTTTTTGATGTAGGCATTAAGAGCTATGAACTTACCTCTTAGGACAGGTTTCATTGTGTCCCAGAGATTTTGGTAAGTTTTATTTCCATTATCGTTCACTTTCAAGAAATCTTGAATTTCCTTTATAATTTCTTCCTGAATCCAATTCTCATTCAGCATCATAGTGTTAAGTTTCCAGAAGTTAGTTTATTTACTGTTGCTTGTTGTTTTGTGGATGTCAAGCTTTAGGCTTTGGTGGTCTGATAAGGTACAGGCTAGAATTTCAACTTTCCTGTATATGCGGAGATTTGTTTTGTGGCCCAATATGTGATCTATTTTGGAGAAAGTTCTGTGGGCTGTTGAGAAAAATGTGTATTCTTTGGTGTGTGGATGAAAAGTTCGATAGAGATCTGTAAGGTCCATTTCTTTAAGGATTTGAGTAAGCTCCAAAATGTCTCTGTTAAGTTTTTTACCTGTTGATCTGTCCCATGTTGAGAGGGCGATGTTGAAATCCCCAAGAATTATCATTTTGGGATTGACTTCTCGCTTTAGACGTTGTAGGATTTGCTTAATGAATGTGGGGGGGAGGCCCATATTGGGTGCATAAGTGTTCAGTATTGTGAAGTCTTCCTGGTGAATTTTACCTGTGACTATAATGTAGTATCCATCTGTGTCTCTTATGATTTTTTTTGGTTTGAAGTCCACTTTGTCCGATAGGATAATGGCTACCCCTGCCTGTTTCCTGTTTCCATTAGCTTGCAGAGTTTTGGACCAGCCTTTCGTTTTTAGGATGTGCCTATCTTTTGTGGTGAGATGGGTTTCCTGCAGGCAGTAGATTGATGGACTGTGATTTTTAATCCAAGTTTGTAATCTGTGTCTCTTGATTGGTAAGTTAATTCCATTAACATTTAATGTTATAATGGAGAAACTATTTTTAATTCCGGACATTTATTATGTTTAGTGGCTTTTGTACGTGACTCAAGCAGAGTCATTTTTAGGTGTTGGTAGTATTATACTTCCCTTCTATTCTCCTGGATATGCCTGTTTTTTCTTCAAGTTTGAGTATCATTTCTAGCATTTTTTGAAGACCTGATTTGGTATACATGTATCCCTTCAAGTTGTCTTTGTGCTGGAAAATTTTTCTTTCTCCCTCGATCATGATTGGTAGTTTTGTGGGTTATATCAGCCTGGGTTGACATTTTTGCTCATTCAGTACTTGAAATACATCTCGCTAAGCTCTTCTTGCTTTTACTGTTTCCATTGAGAAGTCATTTCTTATTTTAATAGATTTACCTTTAAAAGTCACTTTTTTTCCCCCATGAGGCTCTCAGCACCATTTCTTTATCTTGAATGTGGAGTGACTATTATTTGCCGTGGTGAGTTTCTATTTTGGTCATATCTGTTTGGGGTGCGGAATGCCTCTTGTATATGGATGGGCCTCTCTTTTTTTAGATGAGGAAAGTTTTCCTTGATGATAGTTTGAAAACTTTCCTCAGGTGTGGTATTTTGGGATTCTTGTTCTGGTATTCCATGAATATGCATGTTCGGCTTCTTCAGGGTGTCTCACAATTCTTGAATATTTTTCTCGAGTATCTTCTTGGCTTTAACAACCTCTTCCATTGAGCTGGTTAACATTTCCATTTTGTCTTCAAGATCTGGAATTCTATTTTCTGCTTTCTTAGTTTTGCTGATAAGACTCTCTGTTGAGTTCTGGGTTGAAGATAACTTGTCTTTTAGTTCAGTTTTAAACTCTGCTTGAGTCTGTTTTAACTGCTCTATGCCTGTTTTTGTTTCTTGAACTGTTTTTCTCAACTCCTCCAGATGTCTGTTGTGTTCCTCTTCAAAGTAATTGATGTGGTTATTTAATTCCTCCCAGATTTCCTCTTTCATAGTATTGAACATGGTAATGATCATGTTTTGAAAGTCGTTATCCTGGGTCAGGCTTTCTTGACTATTTTCCATGGGTTTGTTCTGGTTGGAGTCTATCATTATGGGATTAATTCCTTCAGTGGGAGATTTGTTTTCTTGGGTGTTGTTTTTCATGGATTTGCATTTTGACTTGGGCATTGTCGTTTTAACTCTTAAGACCTTCTTTCAATTTCTGTACATTTTTTACTGAACTGAATTATTTGACTTAGGTCACCATGAGTCTGGGTTGGACTGTATGTGTCTCGGACGGGTGGGGAAAGGGCTGTGAAAAGAAATGTGTATCCATATTTCAGCTCATGTCTCTGGGTTAAACCAAGTCAGTCATGTTGAGGAAGATCTGATAATTTAAATATTTATTGATGGCCAGTGCTTAAATAAATTACATGGCATAAAATCAATCAGCTATTGCATATGCATACATATTTAATATTTAGCAAATGCAAGTTATTAAACCAATATTATTAGTTATAAAGCAATATTAACTAATAAAACTAGATTTTCTATAAATAGGATCATGATTCATTAAATATAATTTTTTTGCATGTGTGTAGATGCAGGTGTGTGTGTGTGTGTGTGTGTGTAGAAGACAGCACTGTGTGCCTGTAAAGGTCCAAGACTTACATCAGGAATCAATGTCAGAATTACAGGACACCATCATTTTTGCTCAGCATTTTTATGTGGTATCTGAGATCCAAATTCAGGTTCTCTGCTTGCAAAGCAAAGGTTTAACCAATGAGGCTTCTCAGCAATCCTCATTAAATATACTTTAAAATGATAAAAGATGTGTGCACATGTTAATCATAGATCTTGTCAGGGTTTTACTAGAATGTTCATCCACTGCCTGAGATATCCATTTTCCTGAACTAGTATGTCTTTTTTATATATTGATTTTTTCTTGTTTGCAAAATTACACTTATGACCTTGTGCATACTATGTAAATAGTCTGCCACAGGTCTACATTTTCAGTGCTTGCCTGTGTTGATATAAATAAATCTGAAAATTTATTAGTGGATTTATTTAAGTTTTGTTCATCTGTCCTCAGGGCCAATGAATCAAGTACTAGTGTATATAAAGATCTAGTGCTTCCAAGGAATTTTTGGGATCTTAGTTGTGAATGTGTCATTCAGACAACTTGAAGACTTCCATTTCTGAGCTTTATTTTTAGAAACCTTGTGTGTGTGTGTGTGTGTGTGTGTGTGTGTGTGTGTGTGTGTGTGTGATAATACACTGGATTGCTCTTGTGGAGCTGTCCTCCTCATTCACTCTCCAGGTTGGCTTATGCAACAGGGTCTCTTTAACCATGTAGGTTGCCGTTGCAGCCACCTATACTTATCTCACACCCAAGGGCCCAAGGCCAGTACCAGCTCCCAGTTACCAAGTCCACATTTCCTTCCTATCTTTCTTCTTTCTCCTCCTTCCCCATAACTCCAGCTACTAACTTATGGTTTCTCTGGTCTTCTGGTGTCTCTGCTGGTCTTTATTGTGTTTAATTCTGTTTGCTCTTTTATTTGTAGATTTTACTCTTTGTTTTCCTTTGCTTAATTAAAAGAAAAATCCACTCATTGTTATTTATCTCATTATTTTAATGTCACAGATATGTAAATGAATATATATGTGTATCTGTAACATTAAAATACTGTATATATAAATGTACAGATGGATATAAAATATGTAAATTATATATATATGTATAGGAATGCATGAACAAATGAAAAATGTATATAATATGTAATGATTCACTCAAGGTACAGGGTATGCATATGCATGTATAAATGTATATAATAATGTGTATTTGGATAAAAGTATATTAATGCGTATGTGCATATAAAATGCATATATATGAAAGAATGATCAATTGAAACACATGTACAATATGTAATGATACATTCAGGCTACCTAAAATTTCCATCTCCTGTCAGACATTTCTAATTCATGTCAGACAATTTTGTTTTCATTTCAGATAAGTGTGGAAAAACTGTGTGTATTTGTGGGAAGTAGAATGAAATTTCAATAATTCTAATCCTAGTTAGAAAAGGGTAGAATTGTTGTTTCTATCACCCCAATTACATGACAGTTACTAGCATCTTCATCTTCTCAAATTATTTTTTTAAATTTTGTTAGCATGTAGTAACTTTAATGTATCTCATGTGATAAAAATACGATGAATTTATGTATTGTCCACCTTCCCATCCCATCCCACTTCCTGTCCCACTTCACACTTTCTCATTTCCAGCCAGTCTCCCTCCTAATTTTACATCTTTTTGCACATGTGGCCCACTGGGTTTCATCTGAGATGACTGTACCAGGAGGTGCCTGAGCTCTTGCTGGACTATGTGTGACTTAATCAGTGGGTAAATCATTGAGTAAAGAAGTTCCCTTTTGGTCCCTTTTCACCCCACCCCGCTCCGCCGGGGGACGCGCACGCGCGGTCCAGCTGGGCCTCACCCTGCGCCCTAGGACCCCAGGTCAGCCCACAGGGACCGGGCTCCGACTCCCACCATCCAGCCGGAGCCGCGGGGGGGCCTAGGGACGAGGAGGACCTCCCCCTGCGCCCGGCCCCGCCCCAGCTGCCCTCGGGTTAAATAGCTCCACGCGGACGTACCCATCCTCCCTTTTCACCCCACCCCGCTCCGCTGGTCGGACACGCACGCAGTCCAGCCGGGCCTCACCCCGCGCCCTAGGTAAGTCCCCGTTTGGGCCCCGCCCACCAGTACCCCAGGCCAAATAATTCAGTTTAGTGAAATTGAGAGATCTTAAGAGTTAAAATGACAATGCCAAAGTCAAAGTGCAAATCCATGAGAAGCAACAATCAAGTAAACAAATTTCCCACTGAAGAAATTAATCCCATAATGTTAGACTCCAACAAGAACAAACCCACGGAAAAAGGCCAAAAAAGCCCCACCCAGGATAAAGACTTTCAAAATATGATCATTACCATGTACAATACTATGAAAGAGGAAATCAGGGAGGAATTACATAATCGAATCAATCGCTTTGAAGAGGAACACAACAGACATCTGGAGGAGTTGAGAAAAACAGTGCAAGAAACAAAAACTGGCATAGAGCAGTTAAAATAAACTCAAGCAGAGTTTAAAACTGAGCTAAAAGACAAGTTATCTTCAACCCATGACGCCACAGAGAGTCTTATCAACAGAACCAACGAAGCAGAAAACAGAATTTCAGACCTTGAAGATAAAGTGGGAGTACTAACCAGCTCAATGGAAGAGGTTGTTAAAGCCAAAAAGATACTTGAGAGAAATATCCAAGAGATATGGGACACCCTGAAGAAGCCTAACATGCGTATTCATGGAATACCAGAGCAAGAATCTCAAAATACCACCCCTGAGGAAATTTTTCAAACGATCATCAAGGAAAACTTTCCTCATCTAAAAAAAGAGAGGCCCATCCATATACAAGAGGCATTCCGCACCCCAAACAGATACGACCAAAATAGAAGCACGCCATGGCAAATAATAGTTAAACCACTCCACATTCAAGATAAAGAACTGGTGCTGAGAGCTTCAAGGGAGAAAAAACAAGTCACTTTTAAAGGTAAACCTATTAAAATAACAAATGACTTCTCAGTCGAAACAGTAAAAGCAAGAAGAGCTTGGAGAGACATACTTCAAGTATTGAATGAGCAAAAATGTCAACCCAGGGTGATTTACCCTGCAAAACTATCAGTCATGATCGACGGAGAAAGAAAAATTTTCCACCACAAAGACAACTTTAAGGGATACATGGCCACCAAACCAGGCCTTCAAAAACTGCTAGAAATGATACTCAAGCGTGAAGAAAAAAACAGGCATATCCAGGAGAACAGAAGGCAAATATAACACCATTAAAAGCGAAGCAATATACTTATAAAAGCTACTAAACATAATAAATGTCTAGAATTAACAATAGTTTCTCCATTATAACACTAAATGTTAATGGACTTAATTCACCGATCAAGAGACAGATTACAAACTTGGATTAAAAATCACAATCCATCAATCTGCTGCCTGCAGGAAACCCATCTCACCACAAAAGATAGGCATGCTCTAAAAATAAAAGGCTGGTCAACAATTCTACAAGCAAATGGAAGCAGAAAACAAGCAGGGGTAGCCATTATGCTATCAGACAAAGTGGATTTCAAACCAAAAAAAATTATAAGAGACACGGATGGGTACTACATTTTAGTCACAGGTACAATTCACCAGGAAGATTTAACAATACTGAACATATATGCACCCAATTCGGGCACCTCCACATTCATTAAGAAAACCTTACAGCGTCTAAAGCAAGAAATCAACCCCCAAACGATAATTCTTGGGGACTTCAACACCGCCCTCTCTACATGGGATAGATCAACAGGTCAAAAGCTTAACAGAGACACTTTGGAACTTAATCAAACCCTGAAAGAAATGGACCTCACAGATCTCTATCGAACTTTTCACCCACGCACCAAAGAATTCACATTTTTCTCAGCAGCACACGGAACTTTCTCCACAATAGATCACATATTGGGCCACAAAATGAATCTACACATATACAAGAAAGTTGAAATTCTAACCTGTGCCCTATAAGACCACCACGGCCTAAAGCTGGACATCCACAACACATCAAACAAGAGAAAATACACTAACTCCTGGAAACTTAACACTATGATGCTGAATGAGAACTGGATTCAGGAAGAAATTAAAAAGGAAATTCAAGATTTCCTGAAAGTGAATGATAACGAAAATACAACTTACCAAAATCTCTGGGACACAATGAAAGCTGTTCTAAGAGGTAAGTTCATAGCTATTAATGCCCACGTCAAAAAAATGGAAACATCAGAAATAAACAACTTAACAATGCAGCTTACAGCTTTAGAGAAACTAGAGCAATCTGATCCCAAAAGCATTAGAAGAGAAGAGATTAGAAAAATAAGGGGAGAAATATCTGAAATCGAGACTAAGAAAACGATAGAAAAAATCAACCAATCAAAAAGCTGGTTCTTTGAAAAAATCAACAAGATTGATACACCCCTAGCTAAACTAACCAAAAGCAAGAGAGAGAAAACCCAAATTAACAAAATTAGAAGTGAACATGGAGTTGTCATTACTGATACCCAAGAAATCCAGAGAATTATAACATCATATTTCAAAAACTTATACTCTGTGAAGTTTGACAACACAAAAGAGATGGATGAATTTCTAAGTAAACACAACTTACCTAAATTGAATCAGGAAGTTGTGAATTATTTAAATAGTCCTATAACATATAAGGAAATTGAGGAAGTAATCTCGAATCTTCCCACCAAAAAATGTCCTGGACCAGATGGATTCAGCACAGAGTTCTACCAGACATTTAAGGAGTTAATAACGCCAATACTCCTTAAACTGTTCCATCAAATAGCAAAGGAAGGAACACTACCAAATTCCTTCTATGAAGCTAATATCGTTTTAATCCCAAAACCTAATAAAGATTCACTTAAAAAAGAAAACTATAGGCCGATCTCCCTGATGAACACAGACGCAAAGATTCTCAACAAAGTCTTAGCAAATCGGATTCAAAAACATATTAACAAGATCATTCATGGGGACCAAGTAGGCTTCATCCCCGGCATACAAGGTTGGTTCAACATACGCAAATCAATAAATGTAATTCATCATGTAAACCAGTCCAAAGTCCAAGACCACATGATACTCTCAATAGATGCAGAAAAAGCTTTTGACAAGGTCCAACAGCCTTTTATGATCAAAACGCTAGAGACAGTGGGAATGGAAGGAACCTTAATCAATATAATAAAAGCTATATACAACAAGCCCACAGCAAGGATTATGCTCAATAGGGAACAATTGGAATCATTCCCACTTCGATCAGGAACTAGACAAGGCTGTCCACTCTCACCACTTCTATTCTTATTGTACTTGAAGTCTTAGCTGAAGCCATAAGACAAGAAAGGGACATAAGAGGGATTCAAATCGGCAAGGAAGAAGTCAAGCTATCCCTATTTGCAGATGACATGATCTTATACCTGAGGGATCCCAAAAACTCCACCAGGAAGCTCCTGGAACTAATTGAGAAGTTCAGCAGGGTGGCAGGATACAAAATAAATGTGCAAAAATCAGAGGCCTTCCTATATGCCCAGAATGAAAGAAGTGAAAAAGCCTTGAGAGAAACCATGCCATTTACTATAACCCCTAAAAAAATGAAATACCTTGGTATAGACCTAACTAAGGAGGTAAAAGACCTTTACAATGAACACTTTAAAACCCTAAAGAAAGAAATTGCAGAAGACACCAGAATGTGGAAAGACCTCCCTTGTTCCTGGATTGGCAGAATCAACATTGTAAAAATGTCCATCCTACCAAAGGCAATATACAGATTCAATGCTATACCAATCAAAATCCCAAAGCAATTCTTCAAAGAAGTTGACCAAACAATCTCAAAGTTCATATGGAGGCACAAAAGACCCAGGATAGCAAAAACAATCCTGAGTAACAAAAACACAGCTGGAGGTATTACCATACCAAACCTAAGTCTATACTACAAATCCATAGTTATAAAGACAGCCTGGTACTGGCTCCAAAATAGACACACAGATCAATGGATAAGGATTGAAGACCCAGATATAAGCCCACAAAGTTACAGCCATATGGTCTTTGACAAAGGGGCCCAAAGAATCCAATGGAAAAAGAACAGCATCTTCAACAAATGGTGCTGGCAAAACTGGATCTCCACATGCAGAAAATTAAAGCTGGACCCGTACTTGTCACCATGTACAAGACTTAATTCCAAATGGATCAAGGACCTTGATATCAGGCCAGAGACTATAAAAACCATAGGTTGAAAGGATAGGGAACTCCCTCGAGCTGATTGGGCTAGGCCAACACTTCCTAAACAGACATCCAATGGCACAGTCACTGCTACCAACTCTCAACAGTTGGGATCTTGTGAAATTAAAGAGCTTCTGTTCAGATAAAGAGATTGTCACACGAGCTCAAAGGCAACCCACAGAATGGGAGAAAATCTTCACTAACCACATATCTGACAGAGCTCTACTGTCCAGAGTGCACAAAGAACTTAGAAAACTAAACTCCAAGGAAAACACTGGCCCAATTAAAAAATGGGCCCTGGAACTTCAAAGAAACTTTACCAGGGATGAAATTAAAATGTCTAACAATTATCTTAAAAAATGCTCCTCTTCCTTCGCCATCAGGGAAATGCAAATCAAAACTTTCCTGAGATATCATCTCACCCCGGTCAGGATGGCAAAAATCCACAATACAAACAACAACAAATGCTGGAGAGGATGTGGAGAGAGGGGAACTCTCCTACATTGTTGGTGGGAATGCAGGCTCATACAGCCACTCTGGCGAGCCGTCTGGAGATTCTTAAAGAAATTAAAGATTGAAATGCCATATGACCCTGCTATCCCACTTTTGGGAATAACCCCCCATGCAGCAGAGGTTCGCCTCGATAGCACAAGCTTGACCATGTTCATAGCAGCACTGTTTACAATAGCAAAGTCATGGAATCAACCTAAATGTCCAACAGTTGACAAGTGGATAAGGAAACTGTGGTACATCTATACAATGGAGTACTACTCAGCCATCAAAAATGATGAATTACTGGAATTTGCTGGGAAATGGATGTCATTAGAAAGAATTATATTAAGTGAAGTATCCCAAACCCAGAAAATTAAGCGTCGTATGTACTCCCTAATAGGTGGCTCCTAGTACCAAACTCACTCAGCCCACATTGAGACACTCAAAAGTAAACCTATGTAACACAGTAATTGCAAGGATTATGAACAAGAGAGATGGGTTAGGAGGGCCACACCAGAAACAAGGAGAGAGGGGACCATGTTACAGCAGAGAAAATAGGCCTCCATCAAGGTCTGCAAGTAAGTAATGAGAAACCTGGTTAAGTTCACAGACGTTCTTTCCTGATCTCACCAGAAGGGGAGGGCATATAGTCTAGCAGATAAAAAGTAATCATTTTGCAAATGGGTGATGGACCCCTCCCTCAGTGAGGTTTCCTACTCTTATTACATCTACCCTTGAATGTGCTATTACAACAAGACTCCAGTTTAACAGCTTTTTGTCTCTGGCCAGGGGGTGACATACAGTGCCCAGCAGAATGGAGTGAAGGGAATTGCAGGAGCAGCAAAACTGCAAAAGAAAATCAACAAACCACAATCCAGAACTTCAGAGACTCTATATCAATCACATAGAACTAGGACAGCCTAATCTCTCCCCATCCTGGAGCTCAGGGACATTTGCGGAAGAGGGGGCGGTAAGATTGTAAGAGCAAAAGGATGGGAGGAGCAACGATTTGCAAGATTCTCAACAATAGTTGGGGCCAAAGCAATCATAATGGGACTTTGCATGCCCTGTGCAATGTCCAGTGCACTGTTGCCCTCATAAAGTCTAGCATCTGTTAAGGGCACCGAGACCCCTGGAGGCAAGGGATTGACAGCCATAGTAGTGATCTTATGCTTAAGGGGAACAAGAGAAAGGGCTTATGGAAATGCCACTGAGTCCTTATATGGCATCGGAGAGGAGGACCCAGTGGAGAGTTAGGCATACACAATAAAGGACTCTCTGGGAATTGGGAAGGAGGCACTGGGGGAAGAGGAGGGGAGGAGGGGGTTCGGGGGGATGAGGGGGGAGGGAGGGAACTGGTAAAAAATTTTAAAATGTATAATTAAATTTTTGATAAAAAAAAGAAGTGGATAGTAGAAAACATGAGATATTGAAATACAGGTGGAATACAGGAATTAAAAGTTAAGCAAGTGATAGAGCCAGGGGAATAGAGAGAGGAGAGGGAGAAAGGTCTAATCGAAACTAAGAAGTATGAATAAGTCCTATGAAAATATACTTTGTAAGCTTATTAAAATGTAATTAAAAAGTTTGAATAAAGGGATACTGTATTGAAAGATAAAAAAAAAAAAAAGAAGTTCCCTTTTCCTGTTTGGCATTAGTAATCACTCAGGGAGGTGGAGTGTCTCTTGAAATCTTCCCTCACCCTTGGCAAAATGCTGGTAAGGCCAAATATCTTGCAGATCTTGTGGAAGTGGACATTGATGCAGTGAGTTCTCTGGTACAGCAGCTCAGGATGCATGGATGACATGGCCACCATCACCCATGTGAACAAGACTTCTAAGTGTTTCTTATTTGGGATGTCCGGAGGATGTCTGTCCACACCTGAATTGCCCTCCTGTACAGATCAAACTTTGTGGGATAATTATTGTTCTTTCTCTTTCCTGGGGATGAATCTCTCTTTTCTTGTTCTGATGGAATCACATCCAGAGCAGAAAACCAAGCCTGTCCTACGGGCACCTTCTTGAGAATATGCTGGCAAGGCAGTAAACATGCAATCCCCATGATTGAACATGAATAGAGGAAACCTCGTGCTGCTCCGACAGCAGGCATTTAGCTAATTGGTACTTCCCACCACGAACCAGGGTGTCAAGCTGGAAGACACTCTCCTGAGAGTATCACAAATGAGTCCTCATCTTAATGACATCACATCTGTCTTGCTTTCTTTTGAAGTCGCCAAATGGTTATACGGAATGTGTGTCGATTAGACATATGAATTACTGAAAATAACTATGATAATACTCTCAGGGATGTATTGGCACATGTCTGTCATGTATTTAACTGCTGAGATGATTGTAGAAGACTGGTATGATTAGGGCTGTGTTATTCATACAGGAAGCTCAGCTTCGTGAAGTTAGCAGAGTACAACATTGATATCTGATTGGTCCAGCTTCAACTTGGTGGCTTACAGTACATTGTCACACAAAATCCATGAACAACATTAAGGCCACAAAGAAGCACCAATCAGACTCTGCTGAACTTCCTTGTGTACTCTGGATAGTGAAAAGAAATGTTTTTATTCATGTCTTTCTTAGAAAAAAATGCACATTATTTCAACATTGATTACAGGTTAAGAGATGTTATGACCTGTATCAGTATTGTGGTTACTCTGCATTGCTGAGAATAAATTAGCACCCAAATGGCAAATGGTTCAAAGGAACAGGGTTTTATTTTGGCTGAAGATTCTTGATTTTGATTACTTGCCCAGCTTGGCAGGAGAGCTCACCTCAATACCAAGAGCTGAAATAGCAGTCCACACCATATCCATATATCCACAGGACAGCTGAGGGAGGAACAATCCTCACTTGCCAGACCAGCATGCATGGCCAAGTACACAGAAGGATGCCAACTTCCTCAACCACATCTCTCCATCTTACTCACCTGTCCACCCATCATGGGCTGGACCCTCCCAGTCAATCAATCTCCTGCAGGTTTGCCAAGAGTTCTATTCAACTACCAATTCTTTACAGCTCTGCCCAGAGCTCCATCCAGTCTTCAGTTGTGAAAATGGCAAAGGTATCTGCCATGACAGTTAGTGATGAAGCAAGTCTTCAGGAGATTGTCTAATTGATAAAGGAATTAATAAAGGCCCCCAGCCCACAGTGGGTGGGACCATTGCTTGGGAAGTGGATAAGATGCAGGGAGCTGGTTCAGTAGTTTAACATTCTTCAGCAGACTTTGGACAGACTCAGTCTCGCAACTGAGGTATGCCCCTCTCTCTGCAGTCCCTGTGGATATGATGTGGTCACTTCCCTTGGCTCAGGTGTTGGTATGAATTCTCCTTCCAAGCTGGATCATGAACTATAATGGAGACATGTAAATGAAAATAGGACCCTTTGTTTTCTTAAGTTGTTAAGTTTTGTGTTTACAACAACATTCAGCAAAATTTCACAAGACTTAACTATAAGGAGAAGGCAAGGAGAGACATAACTGGCCATGCCCGCTAATGTGGGGAGAAATCCCTCTCTGTAGGATACTTATGTCTATAGTCACAAGAAAGGAGGTTGTATTGGTGATACCAGCTAAGTCGGCTAAGTGCTTGCCTCACAGGTTCAGATCCCTGAGTTTGATTCCCCCTCACTGCATACACTGAACCTCTTTGCTATGGTGCATGCTTATATTCCCAGCCCTCAGGAGAGTTAAGAGTTCAAAACAAACCTGGTTGACACAAGACTCTGCTTCAAAAATTAAGGGACACAGTTGAATAAGTACATGGAACCTACCGCTCATCCTTATTCACATTTCAAAGACCTCTGCATTTCTGCACATACACCTACTAATGCAGTAATAAATTAAAATGTAACATATAGCATTCAACATATCGAAGCAGATCATGAATATCTTGATTGGGAATTTAGTGTGCTGACAAGACCTTTTCAAGGAGTCTTAGGGTTAAAAAACAAACTTTACATATTTATCTTCAGCAAGTATTGCCTATTTGTCCTTCTTATTCCCAGATGAATTTAGTGGAAAGGTTTTCCAGAAGCCACATGACATATGATATTACCACGGATTGATTGCAGAAGCAGATACGAGGATCCAGCTGTCTCTAATTAGCATGGCTAAACTGATTTGCACAGCTACCAAACAATGGGAACCTACTCACATTTAAAAAATTATCTATTTTAGCAATAAACAAGTTTATACGTGTTTTTTTTTTCTCTTTTCAAGTTTTTGAGACTGCATCTTGGGATATATGTCAAGGTAACCTTGCACTCATTATAGAAAGCAAATCTTATTTATTTGAGAGAGACACACACATGTGCTGCCATATCAGAGGACAGGTTTAGAAAATCAGTTCCATCCTCCCATCTTATGGGTTTTCAGAACTCTAAGTCATGACAAATCTGAAGGTTTTGGAGCAGACATCATAACATACTGAAGTATCATAGCACTGTCCTCCAGATTTCATATTATTGAAGTTGTAGTTCACAATCTCTCAGTGTGTGGCCGTGACTTTTCACAGGGAGACATAAGCCACCATCTCTCTACCTCAGTCGCAACACCAATGAGAGACAAAGGAAATAATCCTGCCAAAGTGTAGATTGGTACACCAATAAAGTTACCAAGGTTAATTTCAGAAGCATGTTTGACTAAAGGCAAGTGGTATAACAAGAAGGTCTACGTGGGGACAACATGAAGGTCGCTCCATTGAAGACAGCTTCTTTCCCTCTTTCCCCATAGCAAATAGAAATCACAGAAAGCATTTTTGCACCCCACAAGACAAAGAAGACAAACAGTCAAGTTGCAAGAAGATAATTCCAGGCATACAAGAGGTACATCATATGAAACTCCTATTTCTAGCAGGTGTTGGAGAGGTATATACCAATTGTGATAAAACAAATCAGCACATGAGTGTCTCAGAATGAAGTTCTGCACATTCATTCTTAATACAGTTATGCTCCATGATGAACTATATCTGGCTGAATTTCTCTAGAACATGGTTTTCTGGGTTTGTTTCCTGTAGGTAGGACGAAGCTTTGTTTTGCAAAAGTCCTGAAAAAATGTTAGGAAAGAAAAATGTCATGGACCAGGTGTGTGTACCTCATATAAATATCACCTTCCATGTGCATCGCCAGTAAGACCAAGAGGCATTGTAAATTGCATGTACAGATATCCAAATGTTATCCTTACTGTCTTGGTTTCTGTGCATTAGGATCATTTCTTATTTTGCAATGGCTGTCTCTTTTATATCTGTTGGCAATATTGGGTTCAGTGGCTTATAAAGAGTAAATTTTAGATAGACTTGCAATGGTTACCACATACGAGAAGTCATTCAAAGTCCAAACAATTTTCAGTGGTGTTTAACCTCATCCAAAAGCTTCCAACACAAAAATCTGGGTTTTTGTCTGCATGCCTAGAAGTAGGTATTTAGGTGACTGTCATGTAAATCACCCACGTTAACCAAGCTGAAAAAGCCACATGAGAATAATGGTTTAATCCGTGTTTATTTGACTGCATAAAATCTGCTCCTATTCTAGAAAACACTTTTAAAAGGCTAAATATTGATTTCTAAAAAGAACTGTTTACTCGTGAATTCATTTAAATGAACCTTTGGATGATTCACCTCATGCTTTGCTATCTAAGCACACAGAGATTTGATTAGAATTTTATCTACTCTGCTATCTGATGTTTTATGCAATTATGAATCTTGCTTTTTATGATTTCTTAAAGGAAAGCTGAAAAGAGAATGCATGGAGAACTTTGAAGAGTATTACAAACCGGCAATGTGATCAGTTGATCGTATTTACAGACTTACAAAAGTTTGAATAAGAAAATAAAGTTCTGAAATTTGAGAGATGAACGAGAAATTGATTTTTATCACAGAAACATGCACACCTCATGGTAATTGAAATATTCTGTATAGCTGATAATATTTCAGGAAAACATACACATGTCATGGTACATGAGTGAATATCAGAGACAGCTTTGGGAAATCAGTTTTTTCTTTGTACTATGATGGCTCTGGGAATTGAACTCGGATCTCAAGGTTTGCACACAAATACCTTTACTTACTGTTTCATCTCATCACCCTAGAATTGTGTTTTAAAACCCAAAACCATTTCCCCCAACACAGAGCACTTCCAAGCTCTATTCTATACCAAGATTTTCCTTGAAGGATATATTCTGTATTGTCTTAAGACAATGGACATTTACTAGTAGAGCACATGTACTGTGAAAGTACTTTGGACTAATGCAAGCAGACGTTGCCTTAAACATTAATAGTAAAGTTCTACATGGGAAGATTAAAAAAACACAATTTTGACAATAAAAGGTGAATGTTGGGCCCATCAAACAAAACCGACACTCGATAAAGGTTTCTTTAGCTTAGTTAAATAAAATTATTGGAGAATAAAGAGATTTCAAACATCTGCAATGGCTTTTTCTCAAATGCCATCTTGACTTGGTAGGAGGGCTTTAGAGCACAAGTTGCAAAAATTACTGCAACAGTTCTCTTAAACATTAATAACAAAAATATGAGCAGATGAAAACAGAAATTTCCATAATAAAAAGAGAATGTTAGAGGCTGGATGGATGACTCAGGGGTTAAGTTTCTGCCTCACAAGCAGGAGGATCAGAGTTCAGATCATAGATCTCACATAAAAATGTCAGGCAGAAATGGCAACAACCTTCACTTCTGGTCCTGGAAGATAGTGCTTGGTAAACTCTAGAATTAAGCATAAAAGAGATAGAGCAATCTAGGATGATTCCTGAAGTCGCACTTAGGTCTCCACAGGCACACAGAGTGCCCTTTGAAATTGAATACTAGCATGTTTCCTTCAGAAAGAACACACTGAAATATTTACTGGTATAATGTCCCTTCTGTTGCTTTGGTGCAAAACAGCATAGCCTGCTAAAGTAGGAGCAGGGTTTTTTTTTTAATCTCACCGAGAAATGTTCATCTTTTTTGTGGGAGCACACGTGTTGTTCCATTTTCTAACCTTTAAAGAAAGAAAATTATAAAGGCAAAAATGTGTAAGATATTCAGACGCACTTCACCAACATCCGTGCACGAAGACAGCAAGCTTGTCAAGACCACCCAGTGACGGATGGTATTCCCAAAAATGGTGGGCTGTAAGTCTGCAGGGATTTGTGATCAATCAACAGATAAACAAAATATTTTTTAAAAAAATGTCACTGTGAAACCAACTTTTAAACTCCTGAGCTAACTGATGTGTTCTGGGAATGTCAGATAAGATATAGGATCCATATTACTCTATAGGAGTATAAATTGGGCACACCTTTATCAACAATGCTGATCTAAGCATGAGGAAATTGTAGGAGAATGTGGCAGAAGTTACCCAGGGAAAGAATTCATACAGGAAATGGCAAGAGTACTTACCAAATAAAAGTAGGTATTGAAGAGCAGAAAAAAGAACGTAAGTTGCAAACCTCATAAGCAAGGTTTCCTCTTTCTTCTTCTACCTCATGATCGTCCCCCCAATATAGTTTATCTTGCCTGCATTTAAGAATAACTTTGGAACATATTTTCACTTTCTTTCACTTGGAGAGCTATTTGATTAATTTTTATTGAACACAAAGGCAGTATCTTCTGAATGCACCCAAAATGGTTGGGAAAAGCTCCAGGCCTCTGAATGTCAAAGTCAATGAGAGAATAGCATCAAGATGCATAGTGATTGGGGTTAGAGAGATGGCTCAGGGGATTAAGCTTCTGCCTCACAAGCAGAAAGACTTGAGTTTAGATCCCAGATCCCACGTAAAAATGCCAGACTGAAATGGTGGCAGTCTATAATTCTGGCCCTGGAAGGCAGAGCCTGGAAAACCTAGAGCAAACCAATAAGAAGATAGAGCAATCCAGGATGATTCCTAATGTTACCCTAGGGCCTCCACAGATATACATACTCAAATATCCTCTGATATTCAAAAACACCCCTTCCCCATACACACACACACACACATACACACACACACACACACACACACACACACATGCACACACCCATACACGAGCATGCATGCAAGAAGAAGAAGAGAGAGAGAAAGAGAGAGAGAGAGAGAGAGAGAGAGAGAGAGAGAGAGAGAGAGAGAGACAGTGACTGTGTTGATTATAGTATATGGAGCTGCAGCAAACACTTCACCCCAGCAGCTTAATGGATGATAAGGCTTACTGAAGCTCAAAGTTCCAGGGTGCCATCCATGTTGGCAGGAGAATTTCAGCATTAAGAGCTGCAGAAATCTGGTCACATCATGTTTATGGACAAGACCACAAAGCAATGGAGGTATGTATGCTTGGTTCTGGAGCCAAGTTCTTATTTTCTCCTACATTCCACAACCACAGGTTCTGGGGATAATACTGCTCACAGGAGGCTGGTTCTGTCCAAATCAATTAAAGCAGACATCTGGTTACAGTGACAGTTTAGAACTGTGTACTTTGAATCCACATGAACTAGTAATTTCACTTGAGCATATTGTCCTGCACACTGAATCTCAAACCTTTGCATCTGCCCCTTGCGTAAGGATGTGTCTCCTTCCAGAATCAATAGTATCTGACCTGCAAATATTTATCTCTCTGATGTAGACTGCTTCTAAGAACTCCATATTTCTACCAGAAAAATGGTAATAAGTGACTTTATTAAGAGATAATAACTGGATATAGCACCAGCTCAGTTTGTGTCATTTCTAATATATTATCTACTAAGGGCTCAGGGGTTAAAGCCTTTGACTCACAAGGAAAAGGATTTGAGTTCAAATTCCAAGATCCTATGCAAAAATGCCAGGCAGAATATGGTGGTAGCGTGCAATTCCAGCCTCAGAAGACAGAGTGTGGGAAACTCCACAGCAAAGCAATAAAGAGTTAGAGGATGATTTCTGATATCATCCTTAGTCCTCCATATGCACACACATGCACACTTACAAACACACACACACACACACACTTGTGTGCCCTCTTGTATATAGGCATATACACACATGCAAAAAAAATTGTATGAATAATTACATATCCCTTTGTAATGGATCTGTTTTGAATTACAACACACCAAAAACAAGGTTTTGAATGCATATGGTCAAGTTTCTATTCTTATGTAATTAATAAAATAAATATTCCCTTACCTGGCCAATTTTAGACAAAGTGATTTTTAATGCAACATAATTCCATACCCACCTTATTCGATTCTGAATGATCTTCCTTGGAAACATACAAAGATAGACAATACATACACAGAAAACCAACCAAGTACTCATATCAGTAGCACAAGTCTAAAAGGAGAGCAAGGAGAAATTATTGCACTTGAAATTTTTAGTTTAATGCAAGAAAAGTTTGAATAGTGGTGAAAAATGGTAGAAGAAACAAAAGTAGGAGGAATGTATAAAAATCATAGCAAGGAAAGGGATGCAATTCAGTTGCTAGAATGTTTGTCCAGCATGCACTACACTGTGAATTCACTTTCCAGCAGTATATAAACTAGATGTGAGGGTGTGTGCATATCAAGTCAGCTCTTGTGAGGTGGTGGCAAGAGGGACAGAAGTTCAAAGTTATCTTTCTTATGTAGTGAGTTTAAGGGCCTAACCTAGTATTTAATATAAAAATAACAAAATAATATATTTATTGGATTCAACATATTGAAACATACATTGAAATATAATGTAACATATACTTATAAGTGGTTCATTTGTATATATACATTTGCTATATATAAATATATATCTTCAAAGTACATACATAGTATTTATTCTTTTAAGCATTGTAAGATTTTGTCAGACTACTAGGTAATTTTGTGCTCAATAAGATTTATATAGTTCACAGGCATTAACAAAGTCATTCACCCATTTTCACTATGTCTTGTCTTAAACCAAGCTAAATACATTCAGCAAATGATTTAAAACAAAACACTCACACATACATGCACTTTTCATGCTTCTTGTTCAAGATGAATACACACACAGAGACACACACATCACATTTTCCCATCTCATTGTTCAAGATGACAAAATGAAACAACCTCTTATTGTTAAACTAACCTCTTATTGTTCTTATTTATAGAAGCAAACACATTTCATTTGAAAACTTTTTTCCCTTTAACAATGAAGCTTAAGTGAACTAGAACATGAAAAAATATAGTAGGCTGGTGAAGGACTGTATGAGGAATGACTCAATTGTTTGATTTTGACACAATGTGTTTGCAAATAACTCTTTTTACATGGTATTTCAGTGATGTATCACAAGAAGTAAACGACTGTGTGTGTGTGTGTGTCTCATCACATGAGTGTATGTGTGCATATACGACTGTGTGTGTGAGCTCCTATTGCAGTTTTCATGCATGGTTGCTGATAAATAAACATCAAACAAGCTTAAGAGAACAAGGTGTTTATTTTCTCTCACGATTATGAATACAAAAAATCTCTTTATTAAAAATATACTAGGGGGGCTGGAGAGGTGGCTCAGGGGTTAAGCCTCCGCCTTGCAGGCAGAAGGTCCTGAGTTCAGATCCCAGATCCCACGTATAGACGCCAGGCGGAAGCGGGGGCGGCCTGCGTTTCTGGTCCTGGTAGGGCGGGGCCTGTGAATCCCGCGGCAGAAGGAGGTGGAGGCGTCCATGGTGGTTCACGAATTCATCCGTGGTTCTACACATACACAGACATACACACGCAGATACACACGCACATACACACGCATATGCACACGGTTGAATAAATAATAATAATAAAAAAATTTAAAAAAAAATATACTAGGGGCCCTTTACACCCCACCCGGCTCCGCCGGTCGGGACGCGCGCGCGCGGTCAAGCCAGGCCTCAACCCGCGCCCTAGCCGGTTGGGAGGCGCTCGCGGTCCAGCCGGGCTTCACCCGCGCCCTAGGTAAGTCTCCGCCTGCGCACCGCCCACCAGGACCCCAGGTCAGCCCAAAGGGACCCGGCTCCGACTCCCACCATCCAGCCGGAGCCGCGCACGGGGCGAGGGATGAGGAGGACCTCCCCCTGCGCCCGGGCCCCGCACCAGCTGCCCTCGGGTTAAATAGCCCCGATCCTGCCTTTACCCCACCCCGCTCCGCCAGTCCGGTCGTGCGCCGTCCAGCCGGGCCTCACCCCGCGAACTAGGTAAGTCTCCGTCCGCGCCCGCCCACCAGGACCCCAGGCCAAATAATTCAGTTTAGTGAAATTGAGAGATCTTAAGAGTTAAAATGACAATGCCAAAGTCAAAGTGCAAATCCATGAGAAGCAATACTCAAGTAAACAAATTTCCCACTGAAGAAATTAATCTCATAATGTTAGACTCCAACCAGAACAAACCCACGGAAAAAGGCCAAGAAAGCCTCACCCAGGATAACGACTTTCAAAATATGATCATTCCCATGTTCAATACTATGAAAGAGGAAATCCGGGAGGAATTACATAATCGAATCACTCGCTTTGAAGAGGAACACAACAGACACTTGGAGGAGTTGAGAAAACAGTGCAAGAAACAAAAAGTGGCATAGAGCAGTTAAAACAAACTCAAACAGAGTTTAAAACTGAGCTAAAAGACAAGATATCTTCAACCCAGAACTCCACAGAGAGTCTTATCAACAGAACTAATGAAGCAGAAAACAGAATTTCAGACCTTGAAGATAAAGTGGAAGTACTAACCAGCTCAATGGAAGAGGTTGTTAAAGCCAAAAAGATACTTGAGAGAAATATCTAAGAGATATGGGACACCCTGAAGAAGCCTAACATGCGTATTCATGGAATACCAGAGCAAGAATCTCAAAATACCACCCCTGAGGAAATTTTTCAAAGATCGTCAAGGAAAACTTTCCTCATCTAAAAAAAGAGAGGCCCATCCATATACAAGAGGCATTCCGCACCCCAAAAAGATATGACCAAAATAGAAGCACGCCACGGCAAATAATAGTCAAAATACTCCACATTCAAGATAAAGAACTGGTGCTGAGAGCTTCAAGGGAGAAAAAGCAGGTCACTTTTAAAGGTAAACCTATTAAAATAACAAATGACTTCTCAGTCGAAACAGTAAAAGCAAGAAGAGCTTGGAGAGACATACTTCAAGTATTGAATGAGCAAAAATGTCAACCCAGGGTGATTTACCCTGCAAAACTATCAGTCATGATCGAGGGAGAAAGAAAAACTTTCCAGCACAAAGACAACTTGAAGGGATACATGTCCACCAAACCAGGCCTTCAAAAAATGCTGGAAATGATACTCAAGCGTGAAGAAAAAAACAGACATATCCAGGAGAACAGAAGGCAAATATAACACCATTAAAAGCAAAGCAATATACTTATAAAAGCTACTAAACATAATAAATATCTGGAATTAACAATAGTTCCTCCATTATAACACTAAATGTTAATGGAGTTAACTCACCAATCAAGAGACACAGATTACAAACTTGGATTAAAAATCACAATCCATCAATCTGCTGCCTGCAGGAAACCCATCTCACCACAAAAGATAGGCACGCTCTAAAAATAAAAGGCTGGTCAACAATTCTATAAGCAAAGGGAAGCAGAAAACAGGCAGGGGTAGCCATTATGCTATCAGAGAAAGTGGACTTCAAACCAAAGAAAATTATAAGAGACACGGATGGATACTACATTTTAGTCACAGGTACAATTCACCAGGAAGACTTCACAATTCTGAACATATATGCACCCAATACGGGCCCCTCCACATTCATTAAGAAAACCCTACAGCGTCTAAAGCAAGAAATCAACCCCCAAACGATAATTCTTGGGGACTTCAACACCGCCCTCTCAACATGGGATAGATCAACAGGTCAAAAGCTTAACAGAGACACTTTGGACCTTAATCAAACCCTTAAAGAAATGGACCTTACAGATCTCTATTGAACTTTTCACCCACGCACCAAAGAATACACATTTTTCTCAGTAGCACACGGAACTGTCTCCAAAATAGATCACATATTGGGCCACAAAATGAATCTACACATATACAAGAAAGTTGAAATTCTAACCTGTGCCCTATCAGACCACCACGGCCTAAAGCTGGACATCCACAACACATCAAACAAGAGAAAATACACTAACTCCTGGAAACTTAACAATATCATGCTGAATGAGAAGTGGATTCAGGAAGAAATTAAAAAGGAAATTCAAGATTTCCTGAAAGTGAATGATAATGAAAATACAACTTACCAAAATCTCTGGAACACAATGAAAGCTGTTCTAAGAGGAAAGTTCATAGCTCTTAATGCCTACATCCAAAAAATGGAAACAGCAGAAATAAACAACTTAACAATGCAGCTTAAAGCTTTAGAGAAACTAGAGCAATCTGATCCCAAAAGTAGTAGAAGAGAGGAGATTAGCAAAATAAGGGGAGAAATATCTGAAATCGAGATTAAGAAAACGATAGAAAAAATCAACCAGTCAAAAAGCTGGTTCGTTGAAAAAATCAATAAGATTGATACAGCCCTAGCTAAATTAACCAAAAGCAAGAGAGAGAAAACCCAAATTTACAAAATTAGAAATGAACATGGAGTTATCACTACTGATACCCAAGAAATCCAGAGAATTATAACATCATATTTCAAAAACTTATACTCTGTGAAGTTTGACAACACAAAAGAGATGCATGAATTCCTAAGTAAACACAACTTATCTAAATTGAATCAGGAAGTTGTGAATTATTTAAACAGTCCTATAACATGTAAGGAAATTGAGGAAGTAATCTCGAATCTTCCCACCAAAAAATGTCCTGGACCAGATGGATTCAGCACAGAGTTCTACCAGATATTTAAGGAGTTTATAACACCAATACTCCTTAAACTGTTCCATCAAATAGCAAAGGAAGGAACACTACCAAATTCCTTCTATGAAGCTAATATCATCTTAATCCCAAAACCTAATAAAGATTCATTTAAAAAGAAAACTATAGGCCGATCTTCCTGATGAACACAGACGCAAAGATTCTCAACAAAGTCTTAGCAAATTGGATTCAAAAACATATTAAAAAGATCATTCACTGGGACCAAGTAGGCTTCATCCCCGGCACACAAAGTTGGTTCACATAAGCAAATCGATAAATGTAATTCATCATGTAAACCAGTCCAAAGTCCAAGACCACATGATACTCTCGATAGATGCAGAAAAAGCTTTTGACAAGATCCAACAGCCTTTTATGATCAAAACGCTAGAGACAGTAGGAATGGAAGGAACCTTATCAATATAATAAAAGCTGTATACAACAAGCCCACAGCAAGGATTATGCTCAGTGGGGAACAATTGGAAACATTCCCACTTTGATCAGGAACTAGACGAGGCTGTCCACTCTCACCACTTCTATTCAATATTGTACTTGAAGTCTTAGCTGAAGCCATAAGAAACGAAAGGGACATAAGAGGGATTCAAATCGGCAAGGAAGAAGTCAAGCTATCCCTATTTGCAGATGACATGATCTTATACCTGAGTGATCCCAAAAACTCCACCAGGAAGCTCCTGGAACTAATTGAGAAGTTCAGCAAGGTGGCAGGATAAAAAATATATGTGCAAAAATCAGAGGCCTTCTTATATGCCCAGAATGAAAGAAGTGAAAAAGCCTTGAGAGAAACAATCCCATTTACTATAGCCCCTAAAAAAATGAAATACCTTGGTATAAACCTACCTAAGGAGGTAAAAGACCTTTACAATGAACACTTTAAAACCCTCAAGAAAGAAATAGCAGAAGACACCAGAAGGTGGAAAGACCTCCCTTGTTCCTGGATTGGCAGAATCAACATCGTAAAAATGACCATCCTACCAAAGGCAATATACAGATTCAATACTATACCAATCAAAATCCCAAAGCAATTCTTCAAAGAAGTTGACCAAACAATCTCAAAGTTCATATGGAGGCACAAAAGCCCCAGGATAGCAAAAACAATCCTGAGTAACAAAAACACAACTGGAGGTATTGCCATACCAAACCTTAGTCTATACTACAAATCCATAGTTATAAAGACAGCCTGGTACTGGCTCCAAAATAGACACACAGATCAATGGATAAGGATTGAAGACCCAGATATAAGCCCACAAAGTTACAGCCATTTGGTCTTTGACAAAGGGGCCCAAAGAATCCAATGGAAAAAGAACAGCATCTTCAACAAATGGTGCTGGCAAAACTGGATCTCCACATGCAGAAGATTAAAGCTGGACCCGTACTTGTCACCATGTACAAGACTTAATTCCAAATGGATCAAAGACCTTGATATCAGGCCAGAGACTATAAAAATCATAACTGAATGGATAGGGAACTCCCTTGAGCTGATTGGGCTAGGCCAACAGTTCCTAAACAGACATCCAAAGGCACAGTCACTGCTACCAACTCTCAACAGTTGGGATCTTGTGAAATTAAAGAGCTTCTGTTCAGATAAAGAGATTATAACGCCAGCTCAAAGGCAACCCACAGAAAGGGAGAAAATCTTCACTAACCACACATCTGATAGAGGTCTACTGTCCAGAGTGCACAAAGAACTTAGAAAACTAAACACCAAGGAAACCAATGGCCCAATTAAAAAATGGGCCCTGGAACTTAAAAGAAACTTTACCAGGGATGAAATTAAAATGTCTAACAAATATCTGAAAAAATGCTCCACTTCCTTAGACATCAGGGAAATGCAAATCAAAACTTCCCTGAGATATCATCTCACCCAGGTCAGGATGGCAAAAATCCACAATACAAACAACAACAAATGTTGGAGAGGATGTGGAGAGAGGGGAACTCTCCTACATTGCTGGTGGGAATGCAGGCTCATACAGCCACTCTGGCAAGCCGTCTGGAGATTCTTAAAGAAATTAAAGATTGAAATGCCATTTGACCCTGATATTCCACTTTTGGGAATAACCCCCCATACAGCAGAGGTTCACCTCGATAGCACAAGCATGACCATGTTCATAGCAGCACTGTTTACAATAGCAAAGTCATGGAATCAGCCCAAATCTCCAACAGTTGACAAGTGGATAAGGAAACAGTAGTACATCTATACAATGGAGTACTACTCAGTCATCAAAAATGATGAATTACTGGAATTTGCCAATAAATGGATGTCATTAGAAACAATTATATTAAGTGAAGTATCCCAGACCCAGAAAATTAAGCACCATATATACTCCCTAATAGGTGGCTCCTAGTACCAAACCCACCCAGCCCACCTAGAGACAGTAATTCCAAGCATTATGAACAGGAGGGATGGGGTAGGAGGGCCATACCAGAAACAAGGAGAGAAGGGACCATGTTACAGCAGGGAAAATAGGCCTCCACCAAGGACCCAAATAAGTAATGAGACATCTGATTAAATTCACAGACTTTTGTTCCTGATCATTTACTACTGAGGGGGTGTGATCTCACCAGAAGAGGAGGGCATATAGTCTGGCAGATTAAAAAGTAACCATTTTGCAAATGGGTGATAGACCCCTCCCTTACTGTGGTTTCCCATTTTTATTACATCTACCTTTGAATGTGCTTTTATCACAAGACTCTAACAGCTTTTTGTCTCTGGTCAGGGGATAACATACAATGTCCACCAGGATGGAGTGAAGGGCATTGCAGGAGCAGCAAAACTGCAAAAGAAAATCAACAAACCACAATCCAGAACTTCAGAGACTCTATATCAACCACCTAGAACTAGGCCAGCTTAGTCTCTCCCCATCTTGAAGCTCAGGGAAATTTGCGGAAGAGGGGGCGGTAAGAGTGTAAGAGCAAAAGGATGGGAGGAACAATGATATGTAAGATGCTCCATACTAGTTAGGGCTGAAGCAATCATAATTGGACTTTGCATGCCCTGCGCATTGTCCAACACACTGTTGACCTCACAAAGTCTAGCATCTGCTAAAGGCACCAAGATCCTTGGAGGCAAGGGATTGGCAGCCACAGCAGTGTTCCTATACCTAAGGGGAACGCGGGAAAGGTTCAGGGAAAGGCCACTGGGCCCAGAGGAGAGTCAGGCATGCACAAGAAAGGACTCTCTGGGAATTGGGGTGGGAGGCACTGGGGGATGGGGAGGGAAAGGGGTAGGGAGGGGGAGCAGGGGGTACGGGGGGAGGAGGAGGGAGGGAGGGAACTGGTGTACCTAATAAGTTTGTATGAGCTGAAAAAAAATGTATACTAGGGGCTGAGAAGATGGTTCAATTGCTAAAGAATTTGCCTAAGATTCAAAAGACTCTGAGTTTGGATCCCCAAACCCCACTTAACTGCCAGGTGAGAATGGTGGACTGCCTGTAATTCTAGCCCTAGAAGGCAGAGCCTGAGAATTCCCAGAGCAAGCTGGCTGGCCAGACTAACCCTATCATAACCCTATCAGCAAACTATGGATATGATTAGAGGCCCAGGCTGACAGCATAAAGTAAAGGATTGATCTAGGACCGTCCAATAGCAAATTTGGTCCTACACACACACACACACACACACACACACACACACACACACATATGTACCTGTACATACAATCAAAAAATACCAGATGGAGATGGTGGCAGCCTGAAATTCCAATCAGGAAGACAAATCCTAGAGACTCCAAAGTAAAGAAATAAGGGGGTAGAGCTAGCCAAGTTAATCCAGATGTCACCCTTGGACCTCCACAAGAACATACACTCAAGTGCCCTCTTGTACACACACACACACACACACACCCCAAATTATACTATAGTGCTACATGAATGGACTATGTAAATTTCTTGAATGATTGAAAATTAAGGAATTCAGATTGATGATGCTGATGGTTCCCTCTCCTTAAAGATCTGTCTCTTTTCAGGAGCTCATTGAAGAATGTTGGTGATGGATACAAAGAATAGGAGCTGGAGAAATGGCTGAATCATCCAAGCAATTGCCTCCAAGCACAATGACTAGAGTTGAGATACATATCATCGGCATTACAAGCTTGATATGGTGATATGTGTCCGTACTCCCTGAGCTGAAAAGGCAGAGATGGGAAGCTTCCTGGAGTATGCTAACCATTCAGGGTGGCTTACTCAGCCCAAGAAAGACCATGACTCATACAAATAAGACACACTACTTCCAAGGAGACAAGTTAAATGATTACACATACAGTTATTGTGGAAAGCCATTAATTGTCTTGGGTTCAATCCTTCAATCCTTGAGGTTAAATGAAATTACAGTCACCCTTTGGTCTCTTCATGGACATACAAGATTGTGCAAGTCAAGTGCAGGAAAAGTGAGGGATATCAATGCCTTACCCAATAAAGCCTCAATGTTTAAACGTATTACTTCCAGAAACATCTGATATATGTTTGCACAGATATGGTTTATTTTTATGTGTATTGGTTATATTTTAAGAGTGCCACTGGAGGGAGATCAATCATAAGAGTTAATTAAAGCTATAAAGGTGATAGAAAGATTCAAAGTTGAGCATGGCTGTGCATGTGTGTAATTCTAGACCCCAGGAGGCAAATATAGGACTATGAATTTCAGCCCAAGCTATAGCCTGTCTCAAAAGCCAGCAAAGAAAATGACAAGCAATAAGAAAAGAGTTTGAATAGTGTGTGCAGAAAGAAGAGCAAATGTTGTTCATCGCCATCACACCATTCCATAGTTACACTTAGTATTTTGGTTAATGTATTTTCTAGTATTTCCAGGGAATGAGGGGGAAATGTTCAATGTCTATAAGGCGAAAAATTACCTCAAAGTGGCTTATGTCTCCAACTGGCTCCTTGCCTACAAGGAGCTGAGAACAATCAGTCACCTCCTACATGTTATTCCAGGGCCATGTTGAATTTTTCTCTAATTACGGGAATTTGTGGTGAGATGAAAACTAAACAGCACCATACCCAGCTTTGCTTCTTCCATTTGTGCATGTGTATGAGGTGGATGCATGCATGTGTGTGTGTTTGACTCTGTATGTGTATGTGTGTGTGTACGTGTGTGTGTATGTGTACATGAGTGTACTTGAGTGTGTGTGCCTGTGGAGGCCCAAGGGTGTGACATCAGGAATCATCCTGGATCACTCTTCCTCATTTATTGTTATGGGCCTGGGTCTCTAATTAAACCAGGAGCAAGCAGCCAAAAAAAAAAAAGGTTGGTTTAGTCAAACCAACTTGCTCCAGGCTCCACTTTCCAGGGCTAGAATGACAAGTCGGCTGTCACATTTGCTAGGCATAGGTACCTGAGGATCTGAACTCAGATCCCTTTGTTTGTAGAGGGAAAACCTTTAATCCCTGAGCAATCTCCCCAGTTTAACACCCAGCTTTTGATACAGCAGCTGGGGATGAAACTCAGATCCTCACGTTTGCTTGGCAGTATTATATCAGATGATCCATCTGCTCAGCCCCAATTACTATCCAGATTTCTAATGACATTGTCAAATCTACTTTTTTTTGCCCAACTCTAAGATTGAATAGCCTTTAAAATACCCCCCAATGAGCTCCATGTTCCACTATGAATGGTTATACCACCCAATGTATATGCTCAGGAATATGAAACTAGATAATGTGTATTTATGCACTGAAGAATTTTGTTCATGGTCCAACTTTCCAACTGCTTGGAGAGTTTCTTTCTTGCCAACTTTAAGGCTATGTTCGTGTTGAGCCAAGGGGCACCTCAGTGAGCTCCTAAAGTCACCCAGCTCTGACCTAGCAAGAAGTGAATCTCTGATATCTCTGACCACACACCTGCAAGTGAAATGAAATCCTGCAGTATCTTGCATTAGCGTGGGTGTAGAATCTTGACAGGGTCAGGAAAAATATATTCTTTTCTTGCTACATGCTCAACTTAATCTATGTGTTCAGTACTGAGATAGGTAGGAAAAATTCCCAGACAGCTGGTAAGGGATAGAAGGCCTGGGAGAAGAACAAGATCACATGTGTGACAGAGTCCATCTGTGGACAAGGAGGAAAACACACATTGGTCTGCCTAGACTGAGACTTCAAAGAGAAGAAGTTGAGAGACAATGATTAAAGGCCCTAGCTAAGTAAGATGTCCACCAGTGAAGAGAAAACATTGCTCCAATCACATAGGAAAACTAACTGAACCTAAGAAGAGCAGATTCATAGCTGTGAGTCCTCCCCAAATCCTGTAATAACTTAGTCCTGTGGTTCTTCATTCCAACTTTCTCTGGGTAGTTTTTGAATTTTCTCATTGACACTTTCTAATAAAGATTCTGCTGTCTTCAAAACTTCCATCTGTTTGCTCTGAGTTCTAATCCACTATTGAGCAGGGAGGAGAATCTACTGCATATCCCAAGACCCTGCCTAGGGGGCTTCTGTACTAACGTCACTAAAGAAGAGGTTTTCATGGAATGACTGTAAAAGACTTGAAGGGAGGAAGAATGTGGAAGAGATTTCTTTTCTTTTTTTTTTTTAAGGGGAAAGCGCGCACGCAGTCCCCCACTACCACAAATTATGCAGTCGAGTTTCCCACATTTGGGGAAATCGCAGGGGTCAGCACGTCCGGAGTGCAATGGATGAGCCTCACCCTGAGAAAACCGCCTTCGTGATCACGGTATTTCCCCTGCCAGGTAAGTATTGGAAGAGATTTCTATACAAAGAGTTTTATATTCTAGAAAGGATTTGTTACTCACTTGTTAATAAAGGTATTCCAATCCCAGAGCAATCTCTAAAACTAAGATCATATCGTAAGGGGTAAATTCTGCTACATTCATCAGAAAATCAGCAAAAATATAACTTCAAATGTGAAGTGTAGCTCACATTCAAGTATAGTTTTGCCATCTTTTCAAATGTCAATAACACAAGGAGGTATTTAATATTCTTCACTATCAGTGTCTTATTAAAATGTTTCAAAAGAAAGTAACTCAGAGAGTTGTTGAATATGTGTGTGTGCAACAAAACTATATTTTACATGCAAAATGAAAAATACCAATTTTAAAGGTCTCAAGAGAGATGTCATATCCTATAAGACTTCCTTTTTTTCAATTCATAAGAACTGAGATATATTACAATGAACAAACCTCCATGGGAAACATTAGCAACAAAGAATTAATCCAGTCCAATCTGATAAATGAATCACATTGATTCTCTGGTTGTTTTCATGTTTATTCCTCTTAGAAAGAATTCCATAACATTGTTATGATTTGGGTAGATGGAAAGGTCTCTGTGCTTGTCTACTTGGATGACTAGCAATCATCCAAGTTGCTAAGCAACTGGATTTTGCATATAAGTTAGACTCATTCATCCAATCATCCATTCAACCATCTCATATTATGAACATCATTTTGCTGGAAAATAGTAATAGACTCTGCAGATGAAAGAAAAGAAAGAAAGAAAGAAAGAAAGAAAGAAAGAAAGAAAGAAAGAAAGAAAGAAAGAAAGAAAGAAAGAAAGAAAGAAAGAAAGAAAGAAAGAAAGAAAGGAAGGAAGGAAGGAAGGAAGGAAGGAAGGAAGGAAGGAAGGAAGGAAGGAAGGAAGGAAGGAAAGAAAGGAGAGAAAGAAAAAGGAGAGAAAGAAAGGAGAGAATGAAAGAAAGAAAGGAGAGAATGAAAGGAGAGAAAGACACAAAGAAATAAAACTATATTTGATGATTCCAACAAGTTTCCATTATCCTGTATTAATAATTGTTATCATTAGCAAGATCCAATCATGTAACAAAGATTATCATTTTTTCCATTGATACAACAAACATTACTTTAATAGACACAATGGGTTTCCTCTTTCAGAAGGCTTGAGAGAGGATGTGGCTATGTTCACAGGGTTTAGTTTGCATCATTGGTGGATTTCAATGAGTTTTCACACTCCAATTACTTTGTGACAAGCCCTCCTTAAGTCCATCCTTCTCAGAGGATTTGGACTGTGTGACCAGTCTGTGCACGTCTCCTTTCACCTAACCTCTGAAATTGAAATTTTGATGAATGCTGGGCAAATGGGTCAATTTGATCCAGTGAATATTATGGTTTGCATGAAAAAAGAAAATGTGAATAATTCATATTTCATGAGTGAGAGGGAGTGTGGTCTTAACTGCTATCAATTTCCACAATATCATACGTAACTCTTGTGTCACACTTTTCCTGGAAAAGAGGCCACACACGTCTAGACACTGGAGAGAGAAATTTAACAATAGGCCAATTTTCCAACCTTTGACATTTCCTTATTTGTATTTTTTCCTGACTCCTATCTACAAAATAGATACCGTCAGAAAGAAACCACAGTTTTATTAGAATTTTTGCATTAATGTCTGGTGGATGTGAAAATTCACCTTCCTCTGGAAAATGCATGTCTCAGACAAAAGCCAGACAGATGTGTACATGTTCATGCAAGGTTTTAAATAGCTCTGTTAACTAGCTTAAGATCTCTATAACCACAGTTTGCCTTGAAAACCTTCACATTATCACTTGGCTAATCCTTAGACAGTGCAGAAGATATCTCTTCTGTGTATTTCACACCTGGGCTCTGAACCCTGTGCTGACTAAGTGAACAAAGCCACTTGAGAATAAGACTTGGGTCATGGAGCTAGGTGGGGTGGTTGCTGGTCCCCCAATTTTCTGATCCCTCAGGTTGTAGTGTTGTATGTCTACTATACATTGGTGCCTCCTTTTTAGCTCCAACCTACACATTACACATTGGATTATTCCATTTCAAATATCGGTGACATGGTACATACCTAGTCATCACCAATCTAGCTATCCTTGAGTTGCAGTTATATGTCAGGTTGCACGTTCCATCCGGGATTTTAAAGGCATTCATAGTGCTTTCACCATGTCCACTACTACAAAACAGAGAGTGACTTATGTTGGAGCTCCAACTCCCCCACATGGCCTCTCTCTGTTTTACTTTGATTATTACTTCCCTCCGCACTGAAATGATGCACTTTTCAATACACCATGATGATGTTTAAGTTTTTCCCATTGCAAGAAGTACTGGCCTTTCATTGCAATGAGGGAAGGACGAGAGTCTTGCCCACACACGATGATTCTGCAATGTTCTGGAAAGGCATGCATTTAATACTGACTTTCAGCATGCAGTGTCATGAGATACCCGCTAGAACTCTGTGTTCACTGGAAGCGAAAAGCAAATGTCAGGATGGTCACAGCCAAGTTCTTCAGCCTTGCTGGCCCGCAGGGTTTTTGAGAAGTTTGCTTTCTTAGTGTTTGGCAGTTGTTTGATGTGAGAAACACAATCTCCATATCTCTCTCTGTCTCTCTGTCTGTCTGTGTCTCTGTGTTTCTGTGTCTCTGTCTCTGTCTCTCTCTCTGTCTCTCTCTCTCTCTCTTCCCCCCCCCTTTTCCAGCCATTACCCATGTTTAAAATGTCTTTAAGTGTAGCAAGTCCAAGAACGATGTCAATGAAGCTGTCCTGGGGCTGAGAAAGATGAAAGGTAGGAAGAGAAAAAGAAACAGAGAGAGAGAGATGTAAATATAGAGAAAAGTTAGCTGAAATAGTTGTAAAGCTCTACCATCATCCCAGAGGGACAAAGGTAAAATCCACCTCCTACTCCTGTCAGATATTATTTATCTACAGATGATAATCAAGAGGTGGGGAATCTGTTTATAAATCCCCATATGGAGGTTTTGACTGGTTGGAAGGAGAGCCTGGAAGATCCATATTCCTAATGTCCAATGTGGAGCAGGGGGAGGGGTCTGTACATGAGACATTTCCAGTATAAACAAAAATCCCTGAGGTCTTGTGCTGCCTTTATCTCTACAAAGGCTCCAGATCATTTCTGTATTTCCATTTTCCATCAAAGTACATGATTTTAATTCCTCTCAGACTTATACTCCTTTTTTATTTATTTTTATCATGGAATGAGATTTCCTTTTCTAGCTTGGGGGTGGGAGATGCCCAAACACCACTTTCTACTAGTTCTCAACATGCCCTGATTTAAAACGTTCTTGCAGAATCTAAAGCATATCAAATGCCATTAAAAATGTATGCCTACCTGATTAGAGTAATGAGCATGGATGAACACCTTTTACAACTTCACCAACTGCTTGCAGCTCAAACAGTTCATGATGGACTTGTGTGGAAGGTCATTGAAAACAGAAAAGTAAGAGGTGGAGAGAAAGCAAAGGGATCATAGGAAAGGGAGTTATGTAATTCTGCGTGTTATTTTTAGAACCATTTTCACTGTGTGACAAATAACTGGGTAGAGAATTAAATTAATCATGTGCATCTCGCTTCCTGGCAACACAGCGAGAGGGTTAAATTGTTGGCTGTGCCATAAACTGTGTTCATGACAGCGCCAACCTGGCATAGCCAGAGTCTTGTGGCCCTCATCTCTGAATTTTTAATTGCATTTATTTGTTTTTGAGAGAGAAAGGTAGAGAGAGGAGAATGAGGGAGGAGAGAGAGAAAAGAGAGAGGAGAGAGAAGAGATAGAGAGAGAGGAGAGAGAGACAGAGACAGAGAGAAAGAGACACAAAGACTTCTCCTTCCATCATGTGGGCTCCAGCAATTAAATTCAGTCTCAGCTTAGAAGCATGCACCTTGTCTCATGGGCTGCACCCCCAGCCCCCAACCTCTGCATTTTTTTACACTTGGCAAGTTGTAGGAAATAAAAGTCTCCTGATTTCCAGCTGCACCCCCAAAATTGCTATGAGTTATTTTTTAGTTTTTAACTGGTAGTACTCACAGTGTCCCACAATCTGTCTTTACGTGCATCTTTGCTGAATGAATATTGTTTGCAACAGTTTCTCTGCTTGTCTTTTACTCCCTTTTTTTGAAGGAAAAAGAATCTGCAAATATCAAGACTGTTGATGGCTTTATGATATTCTACTGTGTTCCTCTCAGAAATATGGAAGCTGTGTGACTCAGTGTGATTTTGACCAGCATTCATGAAGCCTTGGTTACACACACACACACACCACATGAGCATACACAAATATACACACAACACACACATTCATGCACACATACACACAAGCATACAACCATACCATATACAAATCATATGGATTGAAAAACAGATGTACACATACCACCCACACATGCATCCATGCACCTAGAGACACACAAAAATGCACACACATGCACACAATATACACGTCCCACATACATTTTGCATACATGTGCACACATATAAACATTAGTATGTGCCCACATGCCACATATGCACACTGCACATACAGTTGTCATGCATACACACACTAACATACCACATATATATGTTCATACACATACACATTCACACGCACGTATACACACACCATATATGTATGTGCACACACCACACATAAACAGATGTACACAATACATATGCACAGAAATATACACCCATACCACACACAGACCTCATGCACTCACATACACTTACATGCAGATGAGCACATGAATGCAAAACACACATCACACATGCACAGATATCTCACACACAGAAATAGACATGCACATATACACACCACACATGCACACTAACACATATATATGCTCACACATACATACATTAACACACACACACACCACCCTCACACTATTTACATTGTACTTAGCAAAAGTTCTTGCCTGTCCTTTTAAATTTTCTTGAGATAATTATGTTTTCAAGTTTTATTTTTAATTGATGCACAAAAATAAACATATTGGTGTGGTACAATATGATGTTTCAATACAAGCATGTATTATTTCCTGACCTAACACCAGCTGTAAGTGAAATAAACGTTGATGCTATACAGCATTGTCTTAGGTTGTGACAAGAAGAAAATAAGATCCTGTATTACTTCAATATAATCCAACTCTTAGAAAATACTTTAAATGCAAGGTTATATAAGCTCTCAGAACAAGAGTTTATGGGAAGCAGAGGGGGCTGGGAAAAATGACTCAGCAGTTAAAGCAATTGCTGAGCAAGGGGAAGACCAGAGTTCAGATGCCTAAAAGCATGTAAAACACAAGGCAGGTGTGGCAGGCCCCCTGTACTTCCAACCCTGGAAGACAGAGCCTGGGAATCCCCAGTGGAAACTAGCTACTCAGACTAGTCCTAATGGCTGCTCTGGGTTTAATTAGAGACCCGGGCTCACAACAATAATGTGCAAAAGTGATTAAAGATGACTCCTGATATCACCCACCAGAGCGCTCAGACATGTACCCACCGACATGCAAATATGTGTGGACATACATAGACTGCATCAATCATATAAAAGTACTTTGAACTCTGGAATTGGATTTCACCCTGTTCTTTCTTCTAAGGTTTCATGAAGTCCTTTCAAGTTAAAGGTAGCTTTGGTTGCAACCCCTTCTAAGACCAAAATTAATAATGAATTAACATCTGCACAAAAGAAATGTCAACCTTTACCTCAAGGCCTTAAATGTTTCAAACCACCTCATCTCATGATCACCTAGGTTTCTATCCCTTGCCTCGCATGTGTGAAATCCTGAGTTCTTTTTTTAATGTTTTATTTATTTATTTGAAGATGAGAGAGAAATTGAGAGAGAGAGAGAGAGAGAGAGAGAGAGAGAGAGAGAGAGAGAGAGAGGCCATAGTATAAAGGTATAGGTCAGGCAACAATTCTTAGAAGTCAGTTCTCTCCTTCCACCATGTGGGTTTCTGAGGATGGAACTCTGATCTCCAGAGCCTTACCACTGAGCAATCTTGCCCACCTTGAACCCTGAGGCCTATCCCATCAGTGAAAAACAAAATCACTCACTTAAGTTCAGCCTTATTTACATAAGAAATAGATATTAGGCAGACTAGGTTAATAATTTGCCATAGGCAAGCAAAATTTTATGTAATTGTTCATTTAATTACCGAACACATCTTAAATATGTGTTTCATGCTTATAAATGTGGAAGGGACCATTCCATTATAAAAATGGCAAGTAATAAAATGTATACTAAATAGCTACCAGGAGAGAAACAAGATCTTTAGGTCTAAAAAAATCTGTCAAGGATGAACGCTCTTGACATATTCTCCAAGTGCCAACAATTGTTACTGCTGCCTCTGAACAGACAGGTTGCCATTGTTAAGAACACACAAGAAGACTGCAAAGAGAAAAGAAATGCTTGGCGAGTATCTAATTGTGCCATGCTACAAAGCCAGCAGCTGTTAGAGTTGATACTGCTCATGAGACTGCAGCAGCCAGATCTGGATTTGAACTTATTGGCTCTAGAATTCAGCAGGTCTGTTTTGATGAAACACACTTTGGGGAGAGTATGCACCACAGATTAACTGGAAAGACTATTCTGTAGAATTCAGACAACCTACTCTGATGTGCCAGGAACTGGATGCTTATGTCATTAGACCCAATTGGCTCTGGTCAGGAATTAAGCCATCTTCTGCCAGATTTTTAGTGTTGGCAGAATCTCAGGGAATATGCCACCCATAGGGTCCTGGGCTGCGGACCAGTTTCTGTAACCAACTGGTACTGGGAGTACAACTGCGTCTATTTCCAACACATGTGTGGAAGATAAGCACTGGACATTCCTGCTCTGGGAACTGAAATGTGGCAGACAGTGTTGTGCTGAAGCAAAGTCATTTGGTGACTGTGATACAGTAGTGTTGCATCCGGATTCTTACAAATCACTGTCTAGATTTCTACTCACATCTCAGCTGGGCAGATGCTCAGGACTTAAAGCCTTTGCTTCCAAGCAACAGGACCTGAGTTCAGAATATAGATCCTACATAAAAATGCTATGTAAAACTTGAGGCAGCCTGAAATTCCAGCCTTGGGAGGCAGAGACTGAGAAACCCCAGAGCAAAGCAATAAAGACATAGAGCAATCCAGGATGTTAGCACAAAAGAAATGTCAACCTTTTCCTCAAGGCCTTAAATGTTTCAAACCACTTCATCTCATGACCACCTAGGTTTAAATCCCTTGCCTCACATGTGTGAAACCTTGAGTTCTTTTTTAATATTTTATTTATTTATTTGAAGATGAGAGAGAAATTGAGAGAGAAAGAGAGAGGTGCTTGCCCACAAAATAACCACAAAAGGAGAGTTTCCAGGGATTTATCAGACCAGTTGCTTTGTTTAGAGAGAAGCAACTGTGTAATTCATCTTGAATGTTGTCATCACCAAAGGGCCCAACCTTGGAAAGCTCCAGGCATGTGGGGAGAAAGCATCTGACCATGAAGATTCAGAACCATATTTCTCCAGAAACATCTGGTCTAGGGTGGTCTACTTACAGGGGTTATTCCAGCTCAGAAGCAGAATTTATGCCAAGTCCAAGGGCTTAGGAAATTGCCTGCAATATACCCATTGCTAAGAGAGTAGCAAATGTCCTTGCCTGATGGCATGTAGGTCCAAGTATGCTGAATAACGCCAACTTATTTAACCAATCCCCTCCATTTTATCCATCTGCCCAGGGAATGATTTTGCCCACTATGGGCTAGGTCTTCTGCATCAATCAGGCAATCACCTGCTCATGGCTTCACTCAACTACTAATTCTTTACAAATGTATCCAGAGCTCCATCCTTTAATTTCCACATTGACACCAGTAGCTGTGACACCACATTCTCTTCCTCTCTTCTGTTTTTGGTTGATACAAGGTGAACCATGTTTCATCTCCACCATGTACATATACCATGATGCTGCCACATTACCACAAGCCCAAGAGCAATAGACACAGTCAATGAATCATCCACTGAAGCATTTCAAACAGAGAATGACAACAAAGCTGTATTCCCCTCGAGTTAATGATCTCCAGTATTATGCTATAGTAAAATGGCTACGTACAGTCTCAATCAGGCCATCGAAACATCTCCATCTGAAAGCTCAGTGAATCTGGCAGAAAAGGGAGAAGTAAAAATGTAAGAGCCTAAAGATGGAGAGGGGCACTGCCAACTAGAACACTCCATTCATGGCAGGGCTGATCCACCTAGGACCTCACTACAGTGAGATCTACAACCCCAGATGTGTACAACGGCTGTCATATCAATATTCCCCCATGGATGACCAAGACTTTCAATAGAAATAGCTATACCCAGAGAGAGTTTTTAGGGCAGGTTCCAGACAAGAGAAGGGGAGATTTCCTACCTGTAGTTTGCCCCCTAAAGGGCTACTTGTATTACAGATGCCCAGTCTCATGCTAATAAAAAGTATCCCAAAACCGCTCTGTAGCCATAGATGCAGAGGGACATGAGAATAGGCAGGAAATAAATGAACAGAAGGAAGGGTAAGAAAGGGGAGGAGGGCAAGGACATAAATTCATTCTGTTGCTATATAAAAATTTTTCCATAGTCCAATCTGTCATCTGATCCCTAAAGTTCCATCTTGTAGGATAATGGAATTCTGGTGTGCCTAAAGAATCCATGTGTCCACCTTGTGGGTCTGTTTCAGGTCAAAAGAAACACGTTGAACTCAGAGTAGATGAAAAAAAATAATAAATACTCTAAGTGGGAGAAGAGAAACTGGTTGAGAGCTAAAAAGGCAGACCTTGAGACACAATGCAGTGCAATATATATTGTTGCTTCACTTTCTTTTTCAGTACATGCCTGAGTTGTCCCACATAGATATATATAGGTCAAAAACTAGAATCTGTATTCAGTTATAACATCACTGGATAGACAACAGGATAACCCACATTGAATTTTTTTTTAAAAACGTTCATATATAGATCCATTGCACAAAAGTCCTGATACAACAGTTAGCACGGAAAATCTTTACTAAATATCAAAGTTGCTGAAACAACCCCAGACCTTTGAGGTACTATGCATACACGAGATAAGGAGTAATCCTGCATTTTTAGAATAATGATATTTCAGTGGTAGTAGCCACATGTTCTGTGGCTTATGTCATTTAGTGCTATCCAGCTGGTTAGTAACATTGAACTCTGTTAATCAAATTTTTGACCCATGTATAAAAATTAGCCTCTTGCTTCTGGTAAGATGGAAGGAAATGGGTTGCATATTTTTGTAAAAGTATGGAGTATTTTGGGAGGAGTAGAGGGAGGGAAGGGACAGGTGTACCTGTTAAGTTTGTTTGAGCGGAAATAAATAAATAAATAATTTTTTAAAAAGTATGGAGTGTTTTTCATGTTTGGTTGACTCTTTCATGTTAAGAGTTTAATAGCAGGGGCTGGAGAGGTGACTCAGGGGTTAAGCCTCTGCCTTGCAGGCGGAAGGTCCTGAGTTCGGATCCTAGACCCCACGTATGGATGCCGGGCGGAAGTGGAGCGGCCTGTGTTTCTGGTCCTGGTAGGGCGGAGCCTGTGAATCCCTGCATTTCTGGTCCTGGTAGGGCAGAGCCTGTGAATCCCGGGGCAGAGTAAACAAGGAGGAGGTGGAGGTGGTCCACGGTGGTTCCCGAATTCGTCCGTGGTTCTACACACACACACACGTGCGCACACACACACAATATTGACTAAAATAATAAATAATAATAAAAAAAGAAAAAAAAGAGTTGAATAGCATTACCATCAATGACAATGGACTTATGACATTGTGCATGTTCCGGTTGACAAGGACTCTACTCTGAGTACATCTCAAGTCTAATCTACTTTTATGTACACAGATGTGTGACCTATAACCTTCAAAGTCTGATTGTAATCTGTCACACAGCAGCAGATAATGAATACAATATCTCTTGCCCATATTTTTGCCATCTCACACATTGACCATGTTGAATAAGTCTTGTCACTTATTAATTTTTAATAGCTTTCTATCAAAATGGAGAAAACGAATAAAGGAACCAATCTGATGTAGAGAAAGCTATCCACCAATCAAAGCTTTACATGAATCAATTTCATCTTTGATGCATTTCAACTCTGCAGATTGGAGCAAATGAAAGCTCTCTTTTGTCAGCCTGGGTGTTGATAAAAAATGACAGTGAACCACAAACACCAACATCTTTTTGCATCTGAGAATATTCAATAAATTTTTGACATTGAGCAACAGAGGGCAGTCTCTTTTAGAATTGATTTTAGAGTCACCAAAAGTAATTCTACACCATCAGATAATCAAGAGTTTCAAAACCAAGTTCTTATAAGTGCTTCTGCTGTCATAACTATATGATGTCTTAATATCTGCTCCACAAGGGGTGTTTGGTTAGTGCATACAAAGGCCACAGCTCATTTGTTAAAAGCCTTGGGAACTGTCATAGAAGACAGTGAAAAAAATCAATTCATTACCTTCAAAAATCAATAAATTTTGGTGGGTTGGGGTCAGTGTAAATAGCAGATAACTGTATTTTATATTATTATAATAATACAGTACAGGAAAAAATCTAATCTTTAAGTTCACTGTATTTATGTATATCAGGCAGAGAATATATAATATTTTGCTCTATATAAAGATAAAGAAAACGTGTTGAAGGTAAAAAATACAATCATGCAACTAAAAATGTCAGAACTTCTGAAAACATTCTTCATGAGGCTGTCTGTATTCTAAATAGTCATTCACATTTGACATAAAAAGAAAAAAACTACTAGATAAGCAACACAAATTGCTTAGCAAGATGAGATAATTGATTAGAAATAACAATAATACCTCCACACCAGAGCCGCGCAGCAAGCAACACCACGCCGCACGGCCGCCGGCTTTGCCCCCGCGGCCCCGCCCCCTTTCTGCGCCTACCTTCCCAGGTCGCAGGTGAAGAATTCTGCCATCAACATCAGACCCTCTGCCTCTCCGGCCCACCGGGGACCTACGCACGTGGTCCACGGAAGACACACTGCTACTCAGAATTCAATAGAGTCCAAAGGAAACTCAAGCAAAATTCTAAGGAACAAAGGGAACACAGGCCATACATCTGGACTCCACTACAATCAATAAATATATCACGTGGGTGAGATTCTTCTCATCCCACCCAAAAATAAGTAAACTTTTTTTTTCACCTGACTGATCCTTTAAAGTATCAATGCTGTAAATCAAGTTTCTCATACAGCCACCCAAAACATACAACTCCAGGGAGTACACCACTCACCCCAACATTTCACCAAGATACTAAATCATAAAAGTGTACTACCAAACTAATATTTGCCCCCTGGTAACATAACCTGACTTAACTGACGTACTAACAGCCTAGTAGCCTCATCTAGAATATAATAATAACAATACACAAACATACCCAATGCAAGGCAAGCACTAGTAATAACTGGCAAGTGTAACAATACCAACTATGTCGATTCAGTGAAAAACACACAGAAACTGAAAGGTCCTAAAAAACAAAACAACAATGTACAAGTCGAAGTGCAGATCCACGAGAAACAAAATCCAAGAAGACCAATCTCCTACCGAAAGAATCAATCCCATAAGGAGGGATTCCGACCAGAACAAATCCACAGAAAATAGCCATGAAAGCCAGACCAAATATAAAGACTTTCAGAGTATGATCATTACCATGATTAATACTATGAAAGAGGAAATCCGAGAAGAGTTAAACAACCGTATCAACCACTTTGAACAGGAACACAACAGGCACTTGGAGGAGTTGAGAAAAACAGATCAAGAAACAAAAATAGGTATAGAACAGTTAAAACAGTCTCAGGCAGAGTTTAAAATTGAGCTAAAAGACAAGTTATCTTCAACCCAAAACTTAACAGAGAGTCTTATCAGCAGAACAAATGAGGCAGAAAATAGAATTTCAGATCTTGAAGACAAAGTGGGAGAATTGACCAGATCAATGGAAGAGATTGTTAAAGCCAAAAAGATACTGGAGAGGAACATTCAAGAGATATGGGACACCCTGAAGAGGCCTAACATGCACATTCATGGAATACCAGAACAAGAATCCCAAAATACCACACCAGAGGAAATATTTCAATTCATCATAAATGAAAACTTCCCACAACTAAAGAATGAGAGGCATATCCAAATACAAGAGGCATTTCGCACTCCAAACAGATATGACCAAAATAAAAGATTGCCATGGCAAATAATAGTCAAAACACTCCACATTCAAGACAAAGAAAAGGTGCTGAGAGCTTCAAGAGAAAAAAAGCAACTCACTTTTAAAGGGAAAGCTATTAGAACAACAAATGACTACTCAATGGAAACAGTAAAAACAAGAAGAGCTTGGAGAGACATACTTCAAGTATTAAATGATCAAAAATGATAACCCAGACTGATATACCCAGCAAAACTATCTGTCATGTTTGAGGGAGAAAGAAAAGTTTTCCAGCACAAAGACAACTTGAAGGGATACATGTCTACGAAACCAGGCCTTCAAAAAAGGCTAGAAATGATACTCAAGCTTGAAGATAAGAACAAGCGTATCCAGGAGGATAGAAGGGAAGTATAATACTACCAAAACGTAAATATCAAACAATATGCTTACAAAATCTACTAAACATAAAAAATGTCCAGAATTAAAAATAATATCTCCATTATAACACTAAATGTCAATGGTATTAACTCACCAATTAAGAGACACAGATTACAAACTTGGATTAAAAACCACAATCCAACAATCTTCTGCCTTCAGGAAACTCATTTCACCACAAAAGATAGGCACATCCTAAGAATGAAAGGCTGGTCCAAAATCTTGCAAGCTAATGGAACCAGGAAACAGGCAGGGGTAGCAATTATGCTTTCAGACAAGGTGGACATCAAACCAAAGAAAATCATAAGAGACACAGATGGATACCACATTTTAGTAACAGGTACAATTCACCAGGAAGACTTCACAATACTAAACATATATGCACCCAATACGAGCCCCTCCACATTCATTAAGAAAACCCTACAGCGCCTAAAGCAAGAAATCAACCCCCAAATGATAATTCTTGGGGACTTCAACACCACCCTCTCAACATGGGATAGATCAACAGGTCAAAAGCTTAACAGAGACAGTTTGGAACTTAATCAAACCCTTAAAGAAATGGACCTTACAGATCTCTATCGAACTTTTCACCCATGCACTAAAGAATACACATTTTTCTCAGCAGCTCAAGGAACTTTATCCAAAATAGGTCACATATTGGGCCACAAAATGAAGCTACACATATACAAAAAAGTTGAAATTCTAACCTGTGCCCTATCAGACCACCACAGTCTAAAGCTGGACATCCACAACACAACAAACAAGAGAAAATACACTAACTCCTGGAATACCTTAACAATATCATGCTGAATGAGAACTGGATTCAGGAAGAAATTAAAAAGGAAATTCAAGATTTCCTGAAAGTGAACGATAATGAAAATACAACTTACCAAAATTTCTGGGACACAATGAAAGCTGTCCTAAGAGGTAAATTCATAGCTCTTAATGCCTACATCCAAAAAATGGAAACAGCAGAAATAAATAACTTAATGATGCAGCTTAAGGCTTTAGAGAAACTTGAGCAATCTGGTCCCAAAAGTAGTAGAAGAGAGGAGATTAGCAAAATAAGGGGAGAAATATCGGAAATCGAGATTAAGAAAACGATAGAAAAAATCAACCAGTCAAAAAGCTGGTTCGTTGAAAAAATCAATAAGATTGATACACCCCTAGCTAAATTAACCAAAAGCAAGAGACAGAAAACCCAAATTAACAAAATTAGAAATGAACATGGAGTTATCACTACTGATACCCAAGAAATCCAGAGAATTATAACATCATGTTTCAAAAACTTATACTCTGTGAAGTTTGACAACACAAAAGAGATGGATGAATTTCTAAGTAAACACAACTTACCTAAATTGAATCAGGAAGTTGTGAATTATTTAAATAGTCCTATAACATATAAAGAAATTGAAAAAGTAATATCAAATCTTCCCAAAAAAAAAAAAAAAAAGGCCTGGACCAGATGGATTCAGCACAGAATTCTACCAGACATTTAAGGAGTTAATAACACCAATACTCCTTAAACTGTTCCATCAAGTAGCAAAGGAAGGAACATTACCAAATTCCTTCTATGAAGCTAATATCATCTTAATCCCAAAACCTAATAAAGATTCACTTAAAAAAGAAAACTATAGGCCGATCTCTCTGAAGAACACAGAAGCAAAGATTCTCAACAAAGTCTTAGCAAATTGGACTCAAAAACATATCAAAAAGATCATTCACAGGGAACAAGTAGGCTTCAACCCCGGCACACAAGGTTGGTTCAACATACGAATATCAATAAATGTAATTCATCATGTAAACCAGTCCAAAATCCAAGACCACAGGATACTCTCAATAGATGCACAAAAAGCTTTTGACAAGATCCAACAGCCTTTTATGATCAAAACGCTAGAGACAGTAGGAATGGAAGGAACCTTTATCAATATAATAAAAGCTGTATACAACAAGCCCACAGCAAGGATTATGCTCAGTGGGGAACAATTGGAAGCATTCCCACTTCGATCAGGAACTAGACGAGGCTGTCCACTCTCACCACTTCTATTCAATATTGTAATTGAAGTCTTAGCTGAAGCCATAAGACACAAAAGGGACATAAGAGGGATTCAAATCGGCAAGGAAGATGTCAAGCTATCCCTATTTGCAGATGACATGATCTTATACCTGAGGGATCCCAAAAACTCCACCAGGAAGCTCCTGGAACTAATTGAGAAGTTCAGCAGGGTGGCAGGATACAAAATAAATGTGCAAAAATCAGAGGCCTTCCTATATGCCCAGAATGAAAGAAGTGAAAAAGCCTTGAGAAAAACAATTCCATTTACTATAGCCCCTAAAAAACTGAAATACCTTGGTATAAACCTATCCAAGGAGGTAAAAGACCTTTACAATGAAAACTTTAAAACCCTCAAGAAAGAAATTGCAGAAGACATCAGAAGGTGGAAAGACCTCCCTTGTTCCTGGATTGGCAGAATCAACACCGTAAAAATGACCATCCTACCAAAGGCAATATACAAATTCAATGCTATACCAAAAAATCCCAAAGCAATTCTTTAAAGAAGTTGACCAAACAATCTCAAAATTCATATGGAGGCACAAAAGACCCAGGATAGCAAAGACAATCCTGAGTAACAAAAACACTGCTGGAGGTATTACCATACCAAACCTTAGTCTATACTACAAATCCATAGTTATAAAAATAGCCTGGTACTGGCTCCAAAAGAGACACACAGATCAATGGATAAGGATTGAAGACCCAGATATAAGCCCACACAACTACAGCCATTTGGTGTTTGACAAAGGGGCCCAAAAAATCCAATGGAAAAAGAACAGTATCTTCAACAAATGGTGCTGGCAAAACTGGATCCCCACATGTAGAAGATTAAAACTGGACCTGTACTTGTCACCTTGTACAAGACTTAATTCCAAATGGATCAAGGACCTTGATATAAGGCCAGAGACTATAAAAAACATAGTTGAAAGGATAAGGAACTCCCTCGAGCTGATTGGGCTAGGCCAACATTTCCTAAACAGACATCCAATGGCACAGTCACTGCTACCAACTCTCAACAGTTGGGATCTTGTGAAATTAAAGAGCTTCTGTTCAGATAAAGAAATTGTAACTCGAGCTCAAAGGCAACACACAGAATGGGAGAAAATCTTCACTAACCACATATCTGATAGAGCTCTACTGTCCAGAGTGCACAAAGAACTTAAAAAATTAAACACCAAGGAAACCAATGGCCCAATTAAAAAATGGGCCCTGGAACTTAAAAGAAATGTTACCAGGGATGAAATTAAAATGTCTAACAAATATCTTAAAAAATGCTCCACTTCTTTAGCCATCAGGGAAATGCAAATCAAAACTTCCCTGAGATATCATCTCACCCAGGTCAGGATGGCAAAAATCTACAATACAAACAACAACAAGTGCTGGAGAGGATGTGGAGAGAGGGGAACTCTGCTACATTGCTGGTGGGAATGCAGGCTCCTACAGCCACTCTGGCGAGCCGTCTGGATATTCTTAAAGAAATTAAAGATTGAAATGCCATTTGACCCTGATATTCCACTTTTGGGAATAACCCCCGATGCAGCAGAGTTTCGCCTCGATAGCACTAGCAGGACCATATTCATAGCAGCACTGTTTACAATAGCAAAGTCATGGAATCAACCCAAATGTCCAACAGTTGACGAGTGGATAAGGAAACAGTGGTAAATCTATACAATGGAGTACTACTCAGCCATCAAAAATGATGAATTACTGGAATTTGCTGGGAAATGGATGTCATTAGGAACAATTATATTAAGTGAAGTATCCCAATCCCAGAAAGTTAAGCTCCGTATGTACTCCCTAATAGGTGGCTCCTAGTACCAAACTCACCCAGCCCACATTGAGACACTCAAAGGTAAACCTATGTAATACAGCAATTGCAAGGATTATGAACAGGAGGGATGGGGTTGGAGGGCAGCACCAGACACAAGGAGAGAGGGGACCATGTTACAGCAGAGAAAATAGGCCTCCATCAAGGAATGCAAGTAAGTAATGTGACACCTGGTTAAGTTCACAGACGTTCGTTCCTGATCATGTACAACTGAGGGGGTATGATCTCACTAGAAGGAGAGGGCATATAGTCTGGCAGATGAAAGGTGATCATTTTGCAAATTGGTGACTGACCCCTCCCTCACCGAGATTTCCTGCTTTTCTTACATCTACCCTTGAATGTGCTATTATAACAAGACTCCAGTTTAACTGCTTTTTGTCTCTGACCAGGGGGTGACATACAGTGCCCATCAGGATGGAGTGAAGGGCATTGCAGGAGCAGCAAAACTGCAAAAGAAAATCAACAAACCACAATCCAGAACTTCAGAGACTCTATATCAACCACATAGAACTAGGCCAGCCTAATCTCCCCCCATCCTGAAGCTCAGGGACATTTGCCAAAATGGGGCGGAAAGATTGTAAGAGCAAAAGGATGGGAGGAGCAATGATTTGCAAGATTCTCCACACTAGTTATGGCCAAAGCAATCATAATAGGACTTTGCATGCCCTATGCAATGTCCAACACACTGTTGACCTCACAAAGTCTAGCATCAGCTAAAGGCACCCAGATCCTTGGAAGCAAGGGATTGACAGCCACAGTAGTGCTCCTATGCTTAAGGGGAACACGAGAAAGGGTTCAGGGAAATGCCCCTGGGTCCTTGTACGCCATCGGAGAAGAGGATCCAGAGGAGAGTTAGGCATACACAATAAAGGACTCTCTGGGAATTGGGGGGGAGGCGCTGAGGGATGGGGAGGGAGGGAGGGGAAACAGGGGGTTCGGGGGGAGGAGGAGGGAGGGAGGGAACTGGTCTACCTATTAAGTTTGTATGAGCGGAAATAATAAAAAAAGTATTAAAAAAGTAATAACTATATTAACAGCATATTCCATTATTTACTCATCTATTCTGCTATTATCTACCTAAAGTGTTGAATTATAAAAACCCTTATGGTAAGGAGGTATTAATGATCCAATTTAAAGATTGAGTTCATTAAAAATTAATCAGAGATAAACCAAGTCTGCTTGGATTTGAGGCCAGGATATTCATAGACATTACATATATTTCCATGGGATCAGATCTTCTATGGTCATACCACTCAGAAAGTGCCAGATCTCATCATAAATTCAATAGCTATCCATTGCTGTGTAACAAATAGTTCCAACCCAGAGCAAAAAGCACCATGTTATCCCCACAGTTTCTGATAGTCAGGTATCTTGCTGTGGTTTAAGTAAATCTGTGGAGAAGGCTGCTATCAGTAGGCAATGTAGCTGTACACTGTATTCATATCTGGATATTTCACCATGGAAACTTTTGATTCTAAGCCCAGCCATGTTATTGAGGAAAACTTTCTGAGAATACAGGTCAGTTTGGGTTAATAGACGGAGAACACCTTGGTGTTCAAATCTTATATGACAGCTTAGCCATGAGATCCTCCTTTGCAGTAATTCTTTCTTCAAAAGAAATTTTCTAAACACTTTCTATAGTAGAATCTTATGAAAAGAAAGTCTAGACAGAGAGAATCTGCTTGAAACAAGTATATAACTGAAACAAATGTGGAGGTGACATTGTAGCAATTATTCTGCATGATGCCCATAAATTCACAGCCAAAGGGCTTAAGGGAACAAGGGTTTTATTCTGACTTATTATTGTTCAGTTACAGTTCTTCATCCAGCATGGCAGGAGAGCTTACAGGAGATCTCATGCCAACACCAAAGGCTGAGGGAACTGATCACACCAAATCCACAGCACTGCCGAGAGAGGGGCAATCTTCACTTCCCAGACCAACATGTCTGGCCAAATATGCAGAAGGGTGTCAACTTCTTTAACAAGCTCCCTCCATCTTCTCCACCTGCCCAGTAAGTAAGTCCACCCACCATGGAGTAGGCCTTCCCCATCAATCAGAAAATCACCTGCAGGCCTCTGCTTGGCCACACCAAAGGAGAGGATGCTATGGTTTGTATGACTCATATTCAAAAGATTCATGTACCAGTCTGTTGCATTTTCTCTTCATGTTGCTGATAAATACCTGAACAAATAACTTAGGGGAACAAGGGATTTGTACTTTCTTACAATTCTCAGTTACAGTTCTTAGTCCAGATTGGCAAGAGAATTCATACCAAAACCAGAAGCTGAGGAAACTGGCATTTTCATATCCACAGTTTGAACCAACCATCTCTTTCTGTCTTATCTGCCTGCCCAGGAAATGGTCCTGCCTACCATGAACTTTGTCTTAGATACTCTCCCACAGTTGTGCTCAGGACTTGAGGTAACTACCATTTCTTCACAGATAGCCCAAGGCCTTAATCTTCAGTTGTTAAAGTGACACTTACATCTATCTGGAATATCATCCTTTTCTGTACACCATGGTCAGATGGTAGAGCCTTTAAGAGAGGGGCTTCTCCAGTGCAGAGCCCTTTTCCTCTTACTGTATCAGAGTTACCCAACTCTGATCACCCAGTCTAAACTGTATGGAATCACACTTCAAAAAAAATGACTGTGTATGTTGAGAATGATGTTACATGTCTTAGCCTTCATCAGATTTCCCTGGATCTGATACCTGACATCGCAGATAAAAGAGCAGCTCACAGTCTTCATGACTTGGAATATTTATCAGTTTTCTGCTATGATTATGAACGGTTGCCTTTTAGACCTGTGTGTCTAAAATATGAACTATTTGAATCCTAGAAATGCTACAGGAACATTAACTTTAGATACGTGTGGAGCTTCTCCCTAACCCTAAAATTACCACAGTCATATGGTATGCAGAACCATATGGATTTACCATCTCCCTCAAGCACACACAGGAGATATAAAGGAGTCACATTAGAATTTTAAAAAATAGGTCAGAATCCTTAATTATGATGTGTTTAAGTTGATGTGGAAATTTCAGGTGCAAATTTTGTAAGATTATTCTGTACAAAACATATTTTCCTGCATCCTGCTACAACATCAAAACTTTAAAAATAAAAAGAAACCTTGAAATATTAAAAACTGCTATTTTTCTTGCTCATTCTTGTAGAATTTTGTTGTTTAAAGTCAGTATAGAAAAGTCACGGGCATCTGCTTTCCAGTGTCTGTCTATGAAAAAAAAACACACCTCAGGTAATTTAACAGATGCATTTCTAGAATTAAATCAATAGTAGATTTTATGTTCAGAGCTGTAAATCAATTCTTGGGATGACGGGAAACATAATATATGACTTAACCCTGATCTATATGATAACAGTGGTCTTACCACCAGTTGTTACCACCCTTAGTAAAAATTCAAAAAGGGCCAAATTAAAAAAAAAAAACAGCATCTAGAAAGATGTTTAATTTTGGTACTGTAATTTTGTCTAAAAATGTAATAATTACATGAAAGTCATATCACCTTCCTGCGTAACCCTTTCTCCTAATAAAAGAAGCTATGCAAATTCAATTAGAAGCCAAAAAAAGCAGAAACCCAGGCACATTCCATTTTTCTGCATGAGGCAATTAGCAAGAAAACAACATTCATTTAATTATTTTCTCTGAAATAAAATTATTTTCACAATCCATTTGGCACATTTGAAACATATTATTGTTTTTGCTCTCTCCTTCCTGTATCCAAATATACATTTGGAAGGTGATTCGGGCAACTACATTCTGAACATTTAATAGCTAAGAAAATAGGCTGAGTTTAAGGTAGTAATTAGAAGGTGGCAGGAAGATCAACGGAGTGCTTGTGATTACAGAGCAAAACCCAACAGTCCAAACCCTTCTACTTTTAGAAGACACATTATGAAGGAGCAAAGGTCAGTATCCAATTTCCATGAAGGTCTAGGGAGCAAGCATATTAGATTCAATGAGCCAATCAGTGGTCTGAGTTCACTGGCTGGTTACAACCGCCACTGCAGGTAAGACTCAATAACCTTGTAATCTCACCAGATTTCATAGACAGTCATGAAAACTTAACTTCCTGCTACATTCATAGCCCAGCAAGGATTTTTCTCAGTTAACAGATTGCATGTTTCTGATAAATTCATTACCAAAGATCTTAGGAGAACAAGGGGTTTTACTCTTGTCTACAATTATCCAGTTACAATTTGCAATGCAACCTGGAAGAAGACCTCACGTCAGCAGCAGGAGAGGAGGGAACTGGCCACACCATATATCCACAGGGACTGCTGAGAAAGGGACAGACTTCACTCACCAGACTGAAAGTCTGCCCATGTCTGCTGAAGATGTCAACGTACTGAGCCAGCTCCTTTTCTTATTCAGCTGCCCAGGGAACGATCCCACCCACCATGGGCTGGGTCTTCCCACATCAATCAGAAAATCTGCAGGCTTTGTCAGGGCTTGACTCAACTATCACTTCTTCACAGATGAGCCCAGAGCTCAACCTGCAATTGTCAGATTAACATGTATGTCTATCATGGTCTCTCCTGTCATCAAAGAGAAAAATCTATCCATAGCTTGCAGAATCCAGTAACGGAAACAAGTCATGTTAGGAGAGCAGCCTTGCTCAGATACTAACATCAATCCTGATCATCCCTCACAGGTTTGCACAGAGGATTATCTCCTAGGTTATTCTACAATCCATCCAGTGGACAACACTATCCAACATAAACCTTCATAAATACTAATTCCCCTGTTGCCCCAGTTTGGTGGATTTTGAGTAAAACATAAAAACAAACTAGGTCTTGTATTGGAATGGGTGAAATATGATTGAGAAGGTCAGAAGTGATGCGCTTTCAATAAGGAAACTTGTAATTCGGAAACAATCATAACTGAAAAAAAAAGGACTTTTACCATATGTTCTCTTCTCCTTCAGCCTGACCACAGGCAATTAGCAGAAGTATTATGAACTAAGTCCTGCTTCACAAATTCACTACTTGCCCAGGATTTCCCACAAGGTGCAAGTCACCCTTAAGCCTGCACAACACACACAGTACCCTCTACTACACACAGACATACAAAAACACAACTACACACACAAATAATGATAATGAGGAGGAAGAGGAGGATGATGAGGTTGATAAATCAGCAAGCACAAAGTTTGAAGATGTTTCTAGGAAAACAGCTGACTTTGGCATTTTATTATGCCCAATCCTTCTTGCTGCTGCTTGTATTTTTTAAAGTTATTTCAACTTTAAGTGAATTTAGATTATTGTTTTATATTTGGAGAAAATAAATGCTCAAACTCAGTTTTCTCAGATGTCATAGACAGCTAATACCTTAATGTGAATGACTTTGATCAGTGAGCTGATTCCCCTCCCCCCAATTTTTGACAGCTAGCCAACCTATGCCTAGCTATGATTGATAGAGAACACAGTTCCAAGGGTGTTCATACCTTTCTCCATTATATATATATGAATACATTCAATAATTTCATCTGTATTAGCTCACATTAGCTGTACAAATTAATGAGTTCCATGGGGACATTTTCAGACATTCATAGAATATAGTTTAATTGTATTTGCAACCCATTAATTTATTTTACACTTTCATTTTGACCTGTACAATCAACCAGAGTGAACATACAAGTTCTCATTTAGCACAAAAAAGAACATCCACATGGTACATGTGTGCCTCTCTCTTTTGCTCTCCTGCTTTCTCTCCCTTGCTCTCTCTTCCTTTCCCTCCCTCAAAGATTAAAAATAAGCAAATTAAATGTTTTTTAAGAAAACAATTCACAGCATTTTTGTGTTGTGCTACTAAAAAGAAATCCAGTTTCAAGGAATTACTTTACAGAATTGGGGAGATGGCTTAGGGGTTAAAGCTTTTGCCCCACAGGCAAAAGGACCTGAGTTTGGAACCCAGACACAGTGTAAACATACTGGGAGGAAATGGCAGCAGCTTGCAATTCTGTCCCTGAGAGGTGGGGCCTGGGAAACCTCATAGCAAAGCAAGAAGGATGTAGAGCAATCCTGGATGATTCGCAGTGTCACCCGTGGGTCTCCACATGCACACACACGCTCAAGTGCCCTCTGGTATACACACATACATGTGCAAAAAAAATGGAGAAAAAAAAACTCTTTATACTTAGCATCCAATGAAACTTTAGGTAAAGCTTCTCTTATCCTAATTACAGATTAAATATTGAAAAATGAAACCAGGTGGACCAAGTCTCATGATGCCAACATAGACAAACATGTGTGTATGTGCATGTGTTTGCATGTAAGTAGACATGTATATGTTCACAAGTGCACTTGAGTGTGTGTGCCTGTGAAGGCCCAAGTGTGACTTCAGGAATCATTCTTCATTGATCTTCCATGTTATTGTTATGAGACATCAGGTCTAGTCTGTCAGCCAGCTTACTCTGAAGATTCCCAGGCTCTGCCTTCCAAGGCTAAAATTGCAGGCTGCTGCCATTTCCCTTAGGCATTTTTTAAAAGGGATCTGGGAATCCAAACTCAGGACCTTTTGCTTATAACGCAAAGGCTATAACCATTAGGCCATATCCCCAGTCCCTGGACATAGACTTTTTTAAATTAAATTTGGGAGGCAGGGTGAGGAGATAGTTCTTTGGATGAAAACACTTTTCAAGCAAATGTGGGGTCCTAAATTGAAAACTCCAGAACCCATGCAAAGCCAGACACATAGCAGGAATGTCTTCCACTCTTGAATTTCCATGGGGGGAGATGCAATGTGAGACCTTTCTCAGAAGTTTGCAGTTCAGGAGGACAGCCGATCACTGAGTTTTCCTGTGACCTCCACACACCTGTAAGCTATTACTCCAACAACACACACACACACACACACACACACACATATAAACAAAGAGTTCTCCCTAGGATTCTACTTTTTTGGTGTTGCAGTTACTCTGCATGCTAATGATAAATTCACGACCAAACAGTATAAAGGGTTTATTCTTGAGTATGATTCTTGGTTTCTGTTGATTATCTAGCATGACAGGAGAGATCACACCAACTCCAGGAGCCAAAGAAACTGGCTACGCCATCTTCACAGGACTGCTGAGAGAGGAACAAACCTTGCTCACCAAACCAGCATGTCAGGCCAAGTACACAAAACAATGTCAACTTCCCTAACTAACTCTCTCCATCTTATACACCTGCACAGGGGCTGATGGGCAGCCCCATCAATCAGTCTTCTGCAGACTTACTCTGCGTTCATCCCTCAACTACTAATTCTTCACAACTATGCCAGCCCCTGAGCCTTCATTATCGTGTTGACACCTGTTACTAACTATGACAATTGCATTTTGTGTGTGTGTATTTCAGGAAAGACTGAAAGTCTGAAAGCTGTTTGAGAGAGACAGAGAGACAAAGGAAAGAGACAGAGAGTGAGAGACAGAAGAGAGAGACAGAAAGATTGAGAGAATGATGAGAGAAAGGAGAGAAGAGAGAGAGAGAGAAAGAGAGAGAGAGAGATTCATGCCAGTTGAAGCTTGTCTTAAGTACCTAGATCAAATCGAGGCTGACTTAATGGTTCAAGTAAATTGCTTGTTCAATTTCAAAGTCTACCAAAACAAATTGAGTGTCTTTTCTATTCAGATAGTTGCAGACCTATTACAGCAACCAATCCACTTCTTACAAAGAAAAAAAAACATAAGTAAATCAACTTTGGTGCTCAGTCTGACTTACTCAGACACAAAAATATTGGTGATTCTTTCTCTTTCTCAGTCTTGAGAGTTATATTACTATGGATAAATCCTCAGTATCTTTTATAATTTATCTCTCTGTGTAGAGATTTGTTCACATGTAAACATTTGACTCTTTTAACATGTCATTCAGCAAGAAAACCCTTGTGAGATAATATTTTTGAGTATAGATTAGTCCTCCATTTTCATTTTTCAGAAAAGAAAAGAAAATTTCAAGGAAGAGGTTATTCTAGATGTGAATATGAAGTCAATATTTATTAATTTATTTATTATTAATCTATTATTTATTAATACATTTAGTAATTCTTACAAGAAAAGCTGCCTGGAAATTATAAGAGACACACGGTAACATCCTGCAGACACACACAGAAGCACAGAAACAAGTTGGTTTGATATCGATGATCCAGGTGTGAGCACAGACTTTTGTTTGGATATATTCTCTCTGACCCTTGGGCTTCCGCTGCCTTAGACTCTTTGGATTCTTCAGACAGATATTCAGCTCTCTCAATGATGTGGGGTGAAGGAGGGGCAAATGTGATTTTTTCATTTTTCTCGTGCAAATGGGTATTCACATAATAATCACCTGCTTTCTGAACTAAGCACAGACAGGAAACAGCATGGGTCCTCTCTGTCTTCCACCCAAGCCTTTGTTACACAGTTTTCTTCCAATCCAATTGAGTTTCTCCCCTGCAGGTCTCCGGGTTTTGACACTGGAAAAATTGCTAACCATGTCCTATAAATCATAGTTTAGTGAGAACACATTTAAAGGTATAACAAGTTGGCGGTTACAACCAGGAAAGAAAAAAAAGGCCTCTCTTCCCAGTTTCCTTCCCAGAAATAACCTGGGCTGTAAAAATAAGACCTTTACACAGCTTCTTTGTTTCTTTTTTAAATAAAGGTTGTTATGTAATTTTTCATAAACGTTACAAAATATCAAAGTTGACTAAGGAAACATTTTGACTGCTTTGCCGTGAAAGTAGTTGTGACTGAACTTGCAAGAGGAATCTGTTTCCATTTATGTGACAGGGTTGGTTTTTGCATTCTGATGAAAATACCTGGGTGCAGGGTAAACTCTTTGTAAGGGAAAGGAATTCTGTCCATCCATGCAATTAGGGTCACCAACCTATTCCCAACCTCTTCTTCATAAAATAAACTATTTACTTGATGTAGCTCATCAAATCCTGTCACAGATTACTATTTTTAGTATCTGATTTAGTCAGTAGATCCATTCAAAGAGTACAGCCCCAGAAAGTGATTTCACTAAACCGAAGTGAAATTTGGGAATATAGAATCGAAAGAAAGAAAAAAACTACCCTTCCTCCAAGTTCGGAATTTATCGGCAACATGCAGACAAACTGCAACACCCTTCAAATGTAACAAAATGGCGATTCTTTTTCTTTATATAAACTTATTTATTATTTATTCAACTGTGTGTGTATGCGTGTGCACGCGCGTTGTGTGTGTGCGTGTGTGTGTAGAACCACGGACGAATTCGGGAACCACCATGGACTGCCTCCACCTCCTTCTTGTTTACTTTGCCCTACCAGGACCAGAAACGCAGGCTGCCCCCGCTTCCACCCGGCGTCTATACGTGGGGTCTAGGATCCGAACTCAGGACCTTCTGCCTGCAAGGCAGAGGCTTAAACCCTGAGCCACCTCTCCAGCCGCGCAAAATGGAGATTCTAAAGGAATAATTGTCCCCATCTCAGCTCGCCATCAATCTGGTTATTGGCTTATCAACCTTGAGAATCTGGAATTTCTGCAGCTATGTCACTCTGGGAATTTTGAAAAGAACCTCACAAAGCACTGAAAAATTGGTCAGATCTAGATTCAGCCAGATGAGGAGTTTATGTCCATTCCCAAAAGAAATTTCACACAGCTCTAACAAATGCTAGACCACTTTGCAGGAGAGATTTGGAGTCAAACAAAGGGATAGAGCCACACCTAGTCCAGAACTGCATAGTTCTTGATAAATCCAGATTACACATCAAAACATCAGAGAGAGATGGACTTGGACACTACAGAGCCAGGATGGCCACAGTGAATCAATTGCCTTTTTTTGCTTTGCATTATTAATTTTATTCTAAAATAATTTATTAGAGGTGGGTAGTCAAACTGAGAAAGAGACCCTTTCCGAGATCTGGTAAATCAAAGGCCAGGTGTGTTTTCAAATTCTTTTCCTTCAACGAAACAGACTATGTTTTGTTCTAAGAAAACCAACGACACTTTAAATTCTATGCTCTTTAATTAGCCTTGATAAAACTTTGGCTTATAATTAAAAAACAAAGCAAACTCAACCTTCAGATGGATCATTTTAAAATGCTGTGTGGATAACTTTGATTCAGGAGACTTGATCAATATGCCTACGCAGCCTTATCCTGAAAACCAGGTTGTATCTCTGTAATCACACTAAATCTTTCAAACAATTGTCCTTTACTTAAATCTTTGATTTTCAGGGGATTTTTGTGATGATTCCTATAGCAAGCTACAAAAGCTTGTGTGGATAGTCCATCTGGAGAGTAAATAAAAATTGTAAATGCTACGAAGACATTATCCAAGACTTTGAAATGATAGTGTGACCACTATTAATGCCTGGCTTACACTTCAATTTCTTTTCTCTTACTTTTACTCATCTCTCTGTAGCCAGGAATTGTGGCACATAATTATCTTTAGAGCATTCAGAAGCATGAGATAAAAGGACCAAGAGTTCCTGGCCAGCCTGGGCTACACAAAAGCAAAACATCCTAAGGAAATAGATGTTTCAATCTTGAAGTACTTGCCACACAAGCAAAAGGACCCGATGATTCTTGACATCAACCTCAGCCCTCTGCATGTATGCACTCGAGCACACACAAATGCTCATGCAACTCCCCCACATATACTTGCATCCACAAACACAAAAAAATGAAGATCCATCACCCTTAAACAAACTGCACTCCTTACCTTCAGAAAAATCAGAAAGCAATAGCCACCATCATTCTAGACAAATTTGTACCTAAAGAATCCTAAATTTTAATTATTCCATTGTAGGCATGAAGCAGTTTTGAGTCATTATTCACCTTCTAAATATGAGTGGGTAAAGCTACCTGCTCGCATGGTCAAAGGAGAAAACTAACTTTGGAAAGTGGTTCTCTGACCTCCAGATAAGTACCATTAGCATAAGTATAGTCTCTCTCTCTCTCTCTCTCTCTCTCTCTCTCTCTCTCTCTCTCTTTCTCTCTCTCTCTCTGTTTCTTTTACCCTCTTTCTCTCTTCCATCTCTCTTTTTCTCTAATAAGTTTTGTAATATGTCTGTTGTAGTTCTCCAGCAAGGTTGCTGATAAATCACCATCAAACATCTTAAGAAAACAAGGGGTTTATTTTCTTTTACCATTGCTGATTACAGTTCTCACTCCAGCTTGCCAGGAGAGCTCACACCAACACCAGGGCCTAGGGAACTGGCCACACCATCTCTACATAATGGCTGCGAGAGGGATGATCCTTATTTGCCAGATCAGCACATCTGGCCAAGTATACACAAGGATGCCAACTTCCTCAACCAGCTGTCTGTGTTTTATTCCAGGGCCTAGTCCTACCCACCATGGTCTGGGCTTTCCCCATCAGCTAGACAATCCCCTGTAGGTTTGCTCTGGGCTTAACAACTAATTCTCTACAAATGTGCCCAGAGCTCAAATCTTCAACTGTCAATTTGACACCTGTGCCTAACTATGACAATGTCCATATGTATTAAAACTTAAATAGACCCATAATCTCTGACCATTGCTAGAAAACTTAGTGTTTTTAAACCGTGAAAGCTCTATACAGTCTGAAGAGAAACCAGAGTATAGTACAGTGTTTCTGAAGAGATGCTGATACCTATTTAGGAAAAGTTAAAAGGGACTTCAGTAGTCATAGTAACTTGATTATGTAGTATAAAACAAAATAGTCATGATGATTACAAAAGAACAAATTACTGAAAGAACATTAGCAGTAGAAGAAACTAAGACATAAAAATTTTTGACCTAAGTTAAGTAGATATACTTTATAGTTGTAGAATTTGGAGACCCTGCATAGCCATAGGTTTTGCATACCCACTTCAAGGTATATTTTCAAAAATTGCACCTGCAAATACATACACACATTACCCTGTTACTATTCCCCAAATGATCCTTCAAAGCATCCATTTACATAATATTTAGCTGGAGTTATGTGTTATAGGTAATCTTGAGATGATTGCAAGCATATGGAAGGATGTGTGTTTGCCACAAGCTACTTCAAATCCATTTTCTATAAAGGATTCAACCATCCACAATTTTTTTTTGCTGTCTTGGGGAATCTTGTATCCAATCTCTCAAGTACTGAAAGGAAGGATTGATACATAACAAAATAAAAGTAACCTTAGTCCATGCAGTGTTGTTTCATCAATTTGAATAATTTATGCAGTAGATTTTGAATTCTGGGAGGACAATCTCAAGTGCTATTATTTTATTTATTTATTCAACCTCAAGTGCTATTATTTGAGTACCATATCCTATATCCTGATAATTACAGAAGTAAAAACTTGCACTTTGCTCTCTTTAGGTCCAGGAATTCAATATTTAAGTACAGCCTCCATCAAGAATTTCTTGCTGCAACCTTAACAATCAAACACATTGTTTAAAGAGGTAATAAGCACTTAAAACTCATTACTAAGGATTGTACTCCTACATTTTATGGTTCTCATTTTTCTCCAGGTTATTAACTTGACTGGATTATTACATGGAAATCCCACCTAATTGAATGCTTTGAAAACTTCTGCTTGGTTCCATATATAGAGACTTTACCTTTGCATATGATACTGCCTAGGATTATAATATACATATATAATATCATTTATGTTATAAAACAATAGCCATGATAATCACTACAGAATAAGTTGTTGAAAGACTATTAACACCTAAACTCAGGTGCAAAAATTTGACCTCTGTTAATGCTTCCTATATTGTATATAAATATGTACTTAAATCTTGAATATTTAGCTTATATAATATATATTATAATTGTTTATATCTTGAATATCAGTTAATATGGGTCAGCAAGATGGATCAGAATATACAGGTTCTTCTTTTTTTTTTTTAACATTTTTTATTATTATTTCCGCTCATACAAACTTAATAGGTAGACCAGTTCCCTCCCCCTCCTCCTCCACCCGAACCCCCTGCTCCCCCTCCCCCCATCCGCATCTCCCAGTGCCTCCCCCCCAATTCCCAGAGAGTCCTTTATTGTATATGCCTAACTCTCCTCTTGGTCCTCCTTTCTGATGACGTACAAGGACCCAGTGGCATTTCCCTGAACCCTTTCTCGTGTTCCCCTTAAGCACAGGAACACTACTGTGGCCATCAATCCTTTGCCTCCAAGGATCTTGGTGTCTTTAGCCGATGTTAGACTTTGTGAGGTCAATAGTGTGACAGACATGGCGCAGGGCATGCAAAGTCCTATTATGATTGCTTCAGCCCTATCTAGTGTGGAGACTCTTCAAATTATTGCTCCCCCCATCCTTTTACTCTTACAATCTTACCGCCCCCTCTTCCGCAAATGTCCCTGAGCTTCAGGATGGGGGGAGATTAGGGTGGCTTAGTTCTATGTGGATGATATAGAGTCTCTGAAGTTCTGGATTGTGGTTTGTTGATTTTATTTTGCAGTTTTGTTGCTCCTGCAATGCCCTTCACTCCATCCTGATGGGCACTGTATGTCACCCCCTGGTCAGAGACAAAAAACTGTTAAACTGGAGTCTTGTTATAATAGCACATTCAAGGGTAGATGTAATAAAAGCAGGAAACCTCGGTGAGAGAGGGATCAGTCACCCATTTGCAAAGTGATCTCTTTTCATCTGCCAGACTATATGCCCTCCCCTTCTGGTGAGATCATACCCCCTCAGTTGTACATGATCAGGAACGAACGTCTGTGAACTTAACCAGGTGTCACATTACTTACTTGCATTCCTTGGAGGTTGATTTTCTCTGCTGTAACATGGTCCCCTCTCTCCTGTGTCTGGTGCTGTCCTCCAACCCCATCCCTCCTGTTCATAATCCTTGCAATTACCGTATTACATAGGTTTACCCTTGAGTGTCTCAATGTGGGCTGGGTGAGTTTGGTACTAGGAGCCACCTATTAGGGAGTATATACGGCACTTAACTTTCTGGGATTGGGATACTTCACTTAATATAATTGTTTCTAATGACATCCATTTCCCAGCAAATTCCAGTAATTCATCATTTTTGATGGCTGAGTAGTACTCCATTGTATAGATGTACCACAGTTTCCTTATCCACTCGTCAACTGTTGGACATTTGGGTTGATTCCATGACTTTGCTATTGTAAACAGTGCTGCTATGAACATGGTCATGCTTGTGCTATAGAGGCGAACCTCTGCTGCATGGGGGGTTATTCCCAAAAGTGGAATATCAGGGTCATATGGCATTTCAATCTTTAATTTCTTTAAGAATCTCCAGACGGCTCGCCAGAATGGCTGTATGAGCCTACATTCCCACCAGCAATGTAGAAGAGTTCCCCTCTCTCCACATCCTCTCCAGCACTTGTTGTTGTTTGTATTTTGGATTTTTGCCATCCTGACTGGAGTGAGATGATATCTCAGGGAGGTTTTGATTTGCATTTCCCTGACGGCTAAAGAAGTGGAGCATTTTTTAAAATATTTGTTAGACATTTTAATTTCATCTCTGGTAACATTTCTTTTAAGTTCCAGGGCCCATTGGATGTCTGTTTAGGAAATGTCGGCCTAGCCCAATCAGCTCAAGGGAGTTCCCTATCCATTCAGTTATGATTTTTATATCTCTGGCCTGATATCAAGGTCCTTGATCCATTTGGAATTAAGTCTTGTACATGGTGACAAGTATGGGTCCAGCATTAATGTTCTGGATGTGGAGATCCAGTTTTGCCAGCACCATTTGTTGAAGATGCCGTTCTTTTTCCATTGGATTCTTTGGGCCCCTTTGTCGAAGATCAAATGGCTGTATTTTTGTGGGCTTATATCTGGGTCCTCAACCCTTATCCATTGATCTGTGTGTCTATTTTGGAGCCAGTACCAGGTTGTTTTTATAACTATGGATTTGTAATATAGACTAAGGTTCGGTATGGTGATACCTCCAGCAGTGTTTTTGTTACTCAAGATTGTCTTTGCTATCCTGGGTCTTTTGTGCCTCCATATGAATTTTGAGATTAATTGGTCAACTTCTTCAAAGAATTGCTTTGGGATTTTAATTGGTATAGCATTGAATCTGTATATTGCCTTTGGTAGCATGGTCATTTTTACGATGTTGATTCTGCCAATCCAGGAGCATGGGAGGTCTTTCCACCTTCTGATATCTTCAGCAATTTCTTTCTTTTGGGTTTTAAAGTTTTCATTGTAAAGGTCTTTTACCTCCTTGGTTAGGTTTATACCAAGGTATTTCATTTTTTTAGGGGCTACAGTAAATGGGATTGTTTCTCTCAGGGCTTTTTCACTTCTTTCATTCTGGGCATATAGGAAGGCCTCTGATTTTTGCACATTTATTTTGTATCCTGCCACCCTGCTGAACTTCTCAATTAGTTCCAGGAGCTTCCTGGTGGAGTTTTTGGGATCCCTCAGGTATAAGATCATGTCATCTGCAAATAGGGATAGCTTGACTTCTTCCTTGCCAATTTGAATCCCTTTTATGTCCCTTTCTTGTCTTATGGCTTCAGCTGAGACTTCAAGTACAATATTGAATAGAAGTGGTGAGAGTGGACAGCCTTGTCTAGTTCCTATACAGGTTCTTCTTGCAAAGCTGGAAAGAGAAAGAATTCAACAAAATTCTTTGACCACCGTATGTGCACACTGTGGTTGTTGTGTGCACTCACTTGTACATATCTAAAGTAAATATGCTTGATATATGTGCCTAGATGAGACATGGTAGTTAGCTACACTGTCAACTTCACCATCAAAGGTTCAAGCTTTTGGCACATTTACAAAGCATTAGTAGTTAAATTCAGCCCCAAACAAGCCTGCAGGAGATTGGTGAATTGGCAGGAAAGGCAGAGCCCATGGTGGGTGGGCATTTCCTTGGGCAGGTGGATATCATGGAATAAGTTAATTCAGTTAGCTGGCACTCTTCAGCTTAGTGGAAGAGACATGTGGTCTGGCAAGTGAGGTTTGTCCTTTTCTCATCCTGCGGATATGGCGTGGCCAGTTTTCTCAGCCCCTACTGTTGCTGTGAGCTTTCCTGCCAAGCTGGACTGAGAAATGTAACCGGACAACTGCAAGCCAGAATAAACTCCTTGTCCTCCTTTAAGCTGTTTGCTCATGAATTTATCAGAAAAATCCAGGCACCTTGGAACAGCAAACAGGCATTCCCCGCCATGCCCACCTTAACTATATGATTACAGATGTGGCCTGCATATGGTTATTGTGTGTGTGTGCTTTCTTAATCCTAACAAGCATAAAACTGGGTTTTCTCATTTGGTTCCTCAAAGACCAGTGTGTTTCATCCCCTGTAAAGTGACAGGAGTCTGTCATCATCTCTTCTTATCCTTTGTCATATTTATCATGTTAATATGAAATCAGGTTTTAGTAATGGACTTGAGAATTCCATTCCTATGGGTCTTCAATCCTTCCAAGTGACCAAAAACAAAAAAAATTGTTCTTAATGGATCATATCCACACAGAAAGACATGAAACTATAAGGAGGGTGAATCTTGAGGTGAAAGTATAAAATTTTCATTGTATACCTGTTAGAGTCAACAATAAAGATGAAGAAAAGTAACTTGTTCCTTTATTTACTGTGTCAACAAAACTTTAAACAACAACAAAAAATAAATAAAAATGGAGGTGAAGGTGAGCTTGGGTATATAGCCCAGAAGTAGAATACTTGTCTATGTCACACAAGATCTGGGGTCTAACACTCAGTGTGGAAACATTATTCTAGCCAACCAAACAAAATCAAAGATGGTTTTTCCAAAGAATAATGACATTTCTTTGAGACTTAAGAGAACTTTGAGTTGGGTCTATACATGCATAGTGGACGATTCACATTTTACAGAGAGATTAAAGTAGGAAAAATCCATTTTGAAGCAGAAATAAGGAGAAGCTCATTAGATTTTTTTATTTATTATTTATTCAATTGTGCATGTATGTGTGTGTATGTATGTGTGTGTATGTGTGATGTGTATGTATGTGTGTGTATGTAGGTGTATGTATGTATATGTGTGTGTAGAACCACGGACGAATTCGGGAACCACCATGGACCGCCTCCACCTCCTCCTTGTTTACTCTGCCCCGGGATTCACAGGCTCCACCCTACCAGGACCAGAAACGCTTCCGCCTGGCGTCTATACGTGGGGTCTAGGATCCAAACTCAGGACATTCTGCCTGCAAGGCAGAAGTTTAACCCCTGGAAGCTCATTAGATATTTTGAGGCAATACCTCGGACAAAGGATCAGTACCAAGAGCAGAGTCAGCACTACAATGAATCGAGAGAAGGTAGGTAGATGTATCTTCTGACGAGACTTTGTGAGAGATTGTAGTGGCCGTTATGCAAGTCTGTACTTCTCTAAGTGGACTTTTCCGTAACAGGTGTTACCCACTAACAATGCAGAATGATGTATGTTACACTTTCTTTTTCAGGGAGACAACACTCAGATACAGGCAGAAAAGGAGAGGGGGGATTTATTTGGCTGATGGTTCTAGAGGGGATAGAGTCCATGATGGCATGGTTGGAGGCAGAAGCAGGAGGCCAGTTCAGGTCACCACAGCCCTCAGGAGGATGAGAGAGCAAGAGATAGGCCTGGGTTACCCAACCTCGAGGCCTGCCCCCTGTGACCCGCCTTCCTCCAGCAAAGCTCCACCTCTTAAAGGTGCCACAACCTTCCCAAACATCAACACCATCTAAAAATGCAAATATATGAGCCTGTGGGGGATGGCTACATTCCATGAAGATACAGTGATATTTATTCATCCAGTATAAAATAATGATAGCACAGCTAAAAAGGAATTCCCCTGCTGTTTCTACCTATGGTCTTATGGCTTTCCTTTAACATACTTCCATCTACAACTGTATATAAATGAATATTTCTAGTACCTTCCCTTTCTTTAACACTAATGATAATTTATAAATGAAATAAAGATATACCAATGTGTGTTTTTACTGTGATAGAATAAAAATGACAAATTGCCCCTGTAAGTTTTTTTTAAATCACAAACATTTTGTGTGAAGTAAATTTATTCATCATGTTGTACACATACAGCTTAAAGTTATTCTAAGCCTTTAAGAGAAAAGACATCTGTTCGCATTAACTTCAGTAGATATATCTATTGACCCCTGTTTTTATTCTGTAGCGTCTCCAATCCATAGATACTAAACTTATTTCTTTATAAATATATATTACCTGGAGTAATGTGTAAGACAGTAGAGAGACTGAATATATACAGAACAACAAAGCGGGCACAGAATCAGATACAAAGCAGTTGTCTACACAGAATGTGACTTTGCATCCAACATAACAGAATGGCAGATATATAAGTAGGAATACAATATAGATATGGTTCTCCACAGATGCATCTTGATAGATTGTTCTGTAGACTGATACACATTTATCATCTCTGCCTCTCTATCCATATTTGATAAAGAAGAGTTTATATTATCAGGATGGTTGACATATTATAATATAGAATTATATATAGAGAAGGAAATACATGTCAATAAAGACATCTATCTATCTTCTATCTCTCTATCATCTATGTATCGTCTACACATTTATCTCTCCATCATCTATATATCCTCTACAATGAACTTGCCATCTTCCTATCTATCATCTGTTGAATATCTATCTGTATCAGTCATTTGTTTTTCATCTATCTGATATCCATCATCTATTTAACAACTATATATCATCTGTGTATTAACTATCATCTATCATCTATTTTCTATCTGAATCCATTCATCTGTCAATCATCTCTCATTTATCTATGTATTAAATATCTTTCTGTGTACTTATGTGCAAATCTGTGTATATGTCAGTACCTATGTATCTGTCTACCTATCATCTATCTAACATCTATCCACCTATCTACCTACCTATGTATTTATTTTTTGTCTATCTATCTACCTATCATGTATTCATTTATTTCCTTTTACTTATGTACACTTCTCATTTCTCTATATATCTATCATACTTCTGTCTATCATTCATCTATCCAGTGCAGTAATTCCAAGGTGTCAGTTAATATAGCAAATTTGTGTTTTTTTCTCTCAATTTTATTATTTGCATCATTACTTATCAAATGCATAAGCACAATTTCAAAGATTTTATGAAATATTTTAGGCAGTAGCAGAGAGAAAGTCACTATAGAATGTTCTATGAGAAGTCCTTTCTGCTCCAGACTTCTTATTTAGGGTCTGGTGATATTGCTTCTCTCACCAAAGCCATAGTAATGGATTACTCATCATAATGAATGTGGCTTGAATACTTTTGAAAAATCAGGAGCATTTAAAAGTCATTTAGGCTAATCATAGCCAGGATGAAATAATAACCAAGGACGGAATTTAAAATAATCAAATGCGCAAAGTGAGTGCAGGCCACATGTCGGCATGAGGGCTTGCACACTACATAATTAATGCTAGTCTGAGACTTCAACAAACACGAGTCAGAGCAACAGAGGGCTTAAGGCACTCAGAGGGGATTCTTAAACATGAGGATGTTGTCATTCCTAAGTATTTCTTCATGGAAGGAGAGACCTCACAATGTGCCAACCCCTCTCTGAGAGACTGTTGAGGCTCAACACTCTTGACTGTGGGAACAGGAGCTACTTCAGCGGTAGAGCTGCTGAGAAAGTCTCTGTCCTCCAACAAGTGCTCAGCCACATGCCAATGTAGACAGTTCTGTCAAGAAAGACACACACACACACACACACACACACACACACACACACACAAAGAACGCAGGCCAATGTACACAGTCCTGTCAAGAAAGACACACACACACACACACACACACACACACACACAAAGAACGCAGGCCAATGTACACAGTCCTGTCAAGAAAGACACACACACACACACACACACACACACACACACACACATCACATCACATTTGCAGAAAAATGCAGTTATTCAATTAGGAGCAGTAAACCCTATTTTTTGAAAAACAGAGATTTTTATCCAACTTTTTCCTGGAAGTTTTCCATGGTCAGCTTAACCAATCAACAAGGACATGTATAACCATTTCTGGACTCTGATGCTCAATCAGTGAATACTTAAGATCATCTCAAGGGCCCTGCTCAAGTGAATTCATCTACAGATATTTACTTCTCAGAAAAGCACACTAATGGAGGTCTTTAGAGGAATCCTCATGGAAATGATTGACATGCCTTTGAAATTCATTGTATTTAACCTCAACTGGCTTGGAGTTTACTTTATCATTGGTAGAAACAGATTTATTTAGTAACTACAGATGATCACATACGAGAATGTGGAATTTATTCAACGTTAAGACAGAAAATATAATCTGATTATCTCAATTAATGCTTTCTTTCATACTTTATACTATTCCCTGTATCAAAATCATAATCACAGTCTTATATTAAGTTTTTGCAAAGCTATGTCATTAAGAGTTTTATCTTTTCTATGTATTTACATTGGTCTTAAATTGTATGCTTTTAATGAGTTAAAAAAAACCTAGTTATGTTGCCTTATAGATAATAACCATGTAACACTTAAAAAAACAGAAAATATTTTTAAGTGAGTCCGTCAGTATACAACTCTTCTCAATCTGTACTTTTAATTACTTCATAGCTTATTATAGCTATAACATCCAATGAATAGCAACACCACTAACTTATATGCTCTTTATATTAGTTGTATCTAATACATGTGTGTGAGTAGACAGAAAGCTACATAGGTACATGGTCAGATCTGCATGACATAGAAGCATTTATTTGATCTGCTATTTTTAATCTCATCCCTTCTCGATATTATTGTTTTATGCTCCTAATGCAAGACTCTCTATAGTTATAACCATTTAAACCATTTATTCTCCTCAACATGTTCAGGGCTTTTAAAAAATTATTTATTTTTTATTTATTTTCTCTAAGGCTGTGTCTATATCGGTAAATAAGATTAAGAAATACAGAAAGTAAACCCACAGATAAATAAAAGTAACACTGGACAGCTGTTCTGGTACAAAGAAACATTAAGTGGGAACTTCAGAATCAGTTCCTAAAGGCCATACACTGTTTATATTTACCCAAGCTTGGCATTTCTCAGAGTTCTTGGAATAATCAACACTTCTCAGATTCTGTGTATCGAATAAATGACTAAGAACAGCGATCAGTAGAGTACTTTAAAAATGACCCCATTTCAACCTTTCTGCTAATGGCGATCATTTTTCTCTTTGTGTTAGGATGTTCCTGTAGTTTGTCCTTCACTAAGATTCTCGTTTATAAGTTGCATTGAATATCAGTGATTTGTCTTTGCAAGGTATTTCTAAGAAAACACAAGTCCTTAGAACCACCATAATACATTGCCATCGTTAGATGTTGGTGTCAACTTGGCAATTGAAGCCTCTGAGCTCTGGGCACAACTGGGAGAACTTAGTAGTTGAGTTAAGCTCCAAGCAAGCCTGCAAGAGACTGTCTGATTGACGGGGAGGGCATAGCCCATAGTGGATGGGACTAGTCCATGGGCAGGTGAATAAGATGAAAGGAGCTGACTAGTGACATTGACAAGTCATTGTCCCTCTCTCAGCAGTCCTGTGGATATGGTAGGAAAGTTCTCTCAGGCCCTAGTGTTGGTGTGGACCCTTCTGCCAAGCTGGAAAAGGAACTTTAAACAGACAATCATAAGCCAGAATAAAACCTGTTGTTCCTTTAAGCCATTTGCTTATGAATTTATCAACCATTCAGAATATCTGTGACACACCTCAAGGATAAACTTATTGCAAAATGCATCTGCCTGTACCCCAAAACCTTTGCAGGCACCCACACACTTAGTTTCTCTTTTTCGTTTGTTCTCTTGCATTTTGTTCTCTTCCTTTCTCAAAATCCACTTCATACCAAACACTTTTCTTTACCAGGATGTGTCTGAAGTTGTCACCCTACGCCACACATCATCTCCTCTATCCCAATGGGATGTTTCTATCCCACCTATGAAAAGTCTAATGATTCTCTGTTCTTACAATGCCAGTTTTCCCATCTCCAACATCAACATGCAAACATCATATCTAAGAGCTGGAGAGTTGGGTCTGCACATTTTAATCTGATCCCCCAATGGCAGCAAATCTCAATCTCCCAAAGCCTACAGGTGTGTTTGACAATTATGTTTCCATTATGCGTATTTCAATCTTGTGCCCCTATTGGTCCATTCACACAACTTCCTTTGGTCAAACACAGTATTATACACCACTGCCTTCCCATTCTGTATTAACAAGGCAATCTTGCCTTCTCTTCTTGCAGTAAGCCTGTTTCCTGTCTCACCTAACATTTCTGATCTTCTGTATGTACCCACACCTATCACGACTGTAAGTCCTATGCAGTTCAATCACATTCCTTCGTGCCTCCTTTGCCTTCTACAGATGCTACTGTTGATTCACCACCAATAACATTTTTAAGATTTATCTCATTAAAATATGTCTGGCAAGATAGCTCATCAGGTAGTACACCTGCTGGAAATACTTGTAACCTTATTGTTGATTCCCCCCATACCTGCAGAGTAGCAGACAAGAACTGACTTCCGAAACTTGTTCCCTGCATCAACTGCGTGCCATGGCATACATGTATGTGTGCTCTTTCTTTCCTTCTTGTCTCTCAAAATAAATAAACATTTTCTAAAAGATGGCCCTGTAAGCATAAGTTCCTAGAACTAGCCTAAGACCAAATACACAGGAATATTTGTGTGTGTGTGTGTGTGTGTGTGTGTGTGTGTGTGTGTGTGTGTGTGTGTATGCCTGTGGAGGCCCATGCCTGACATGGGGAATCTTCCTGGATTGTTTTATCTCCTTATTTGCTCTGGGGTTTTCCAGGCTCACCTTCCAGTCCCAGAATTATGGGCCATTTTCATATCTGCCTAGAATTTTTATATGGGATCTGGGGATCTGAACTCAGGTATTTTAGCTTGTGAGGCAAGGGCTTTAATCCCTGAACCAAACCCTCCAAGTCCACAACAATACACTTATATATCATGTCTATAGGCACTGCTACACATGCTTAAAAAGTGATATCATTATTCACAATTCCTAGGCTGAAAACACTGATTTTGACCACACTATAATCCATTCCATCTATTGTTAAGAAATTAGTGTGTTTGATTTTTCCATTTACCACCCTGGTCTCATCTGGAAGATTTTGTGCTAGAAATATTTACCATTTCATCAAATGGTACATTCGTCTTTTCTTCAAATGGCCATTCCATCTGCTTAAGATAAATGATTTTCAAAGGGATCATTTTCACAAAAATGAAATAGGATTGTCTGACATCTGCTGTCTACCCAATCGACTCACAAGCTCAGTCACACACTAATGTATTTCCCGTTTCTCCTCAAGATTTCTTTATTTTGTTGTCTGAAAGTTTCAGAGAATTCGACACCATATTTATCTCTCTTTTTCATCTGTGATAGTTGGCTTCAGGTATCAACTTGACACTTGAAGACTGAACTCTGGGCACATCTGTGAAGAATTGATAGCTAAGGCAAGCCCTGAGCAAGTCTGCAGGTGATTGTCTAGTTGATGTGGGAAGACCCAGCCCATAGTGGTTGAAAGCAAGCATTCCCCACACAGGTGAATAAGATGGGGGGAGCTGGTAAGACCAGTGAATTCCATGAGCATGAGCTCACAGCCTTACTTCTTTAGTTATTTTTGTAAGTTGGCATTCTTCAGCATACTTGGACAGACTTTAAGAGAAAGTTGTCCCTCTCTCAGCAATGAATATGGTATGGCCAGTTCTGTAGGCTCCTGGCAACAGTATAAAGTCTCTTTCCAAGTAGGCAGACAATCAACTATCATAAACTAAAATAAAGCACTCTTGTTCCCATAAGCCTTTTTTATGAATTTATCAGGAACATGCAAGCAAACTGCAAAACTATCTTTTCTTCCCTTCTTCTCTTTCTCTCTTCCCTACCCATCCCCTTTTTCAATTTTCTTCCTTCCTGCCTCTCTCTCTCTTTTTCTCTCTCCCTATCTATCTCTTTCTTTCTCTCCCTCTGCATTTTTCCATGGTATGTATCCTCTCAAGAATCTCACAATAGTTTCCTGCCTTGAGCCTTGGCCCTCTCTAGCTCATTCTCCAAATTCCCACAAAGTACGTGTCCTACAATATGAATCTGGTTTCCCCTCTTGTACACTGTTATTTCTCCAATGCTTTTCATCCATGAACCTCTTAATCATTATATCAGAAACCTACCACTGGTACAAAGTCTTAAACAGTTCTTTGGTATAAAGTCTGTGCCCTGCTTCTTGTTCCTCAGAATTCTCTCCTGCTAACCAAACACCTAATAACCTTGTTAAAATCAGGCTCTCTGCCCTTGATGTCAATGCCTGTTTGTACAAGTGTTGACTTGTGTTTTTCTGCTTAAGGTGTTTCCTCTACGAGATCTTCTCTTGACCGTATGTGTGGTTATGTCTCCTTGTGAATGCACACATTACTTATTTCTTATTCACATTTATATGTTACTCTCTCTGCTACAAACCTCTTTATCCACATACTAGGTACATTGTTAAAAACAAATCACTGTGTCTAACTGGAGCATTTTTCTTCTTTCCATTTTCTTATGAGTGTATAATGAGGATGTATGCATGTGCCTATATGTGTTTGCATAAGTGTGGCTTATGAGCTGATATGTGTGCATGTGCATGCAAAGCCAGATACTGACATTGGGAATCATCCTTGGTCACTGTTCTAACTTACTCCTTTGAGACAGGGTTTCTAATCAAACCTAGATTTTCTTGATGGGGCTAGGCTGGCTAGCCAACCTGCTCTGGGGATTCCCAGTCTCTGCCTTCCAAGGCTGGAATTACCAACTACTACTAAACCTTCTTGGCATTTTACATGGGATCTGGGAATACACACTCTAGTCCTTTTGCTTATATGACAAATGTTTGACCACTGAGTCATCTCCTTAGCCCTTTTATAGAGTCCAGGACTACCAGAGAACCCATACAAAAATGCAAGATGGACCACACTTATGCATCATGACCCAACAGCTGGTAAAGCACCTGACAAAGTTTTAAATTTCATATTTAGGGATGGAGAGATGGTTCAGTGATTAAAGCTTCTGAATAACAACCAAAGGAACCCTAGTTCAGATCCTCAAATACCAGGTGGGTATGCTGCCTGCCAGTAATTCTGGAGTCTGGGAGTAACCAGAGCAAGCTGAGAAGTCAAACTAGCCCTAAAGGTGTGCTTGGAATTGAATTAGAGACTTAGACTCACAACAATAAGGTGGAAGAGTGATTGAGGATCATTTCCAGTGTCACAAGGGAATCATATCCTGATATGATGCCCCTTGGCCTCCACAAGCACACATACTCGAGTCCACTTGTGTACATACATTTATCCTCATGCAAACACACACACACACACACACACACACACTCCTCTGTGTTCATTTTCATAACTCTATGGTATGATGGTCAGATTTATTAACTAGGAAGTTCACACACGGTTCATTCCAACTCAGACCCAACTAACCAACTTTGAACTTGAAATGGGCAGACACTCTTATTAAAAAGTCCTGATTCCTGGAAATTAACTCAAGGGTATTTAAAACTAAAGTAGCCAATCCCAAGCTTCTTTTTTTAACATTTTTTATTATTATTTCCGCTCATACAAACTTAATAGGTACACCGGTTCTCTCCCTCCCTCCTTCTCCCCCGACCCCCCTGCTCCCCCTCCCCTCCCCCCTCCTTCCCCATCCCCCAGTGCCTCCCCCCCCAAACCCCAGAGAATTCTTTAATGTGCATGCCAGACTCTCCTCTGTGCCCTCCTCTCCGATGACGTACAAGGACCCAGTGGCATTTCCCTGAACCCTTTCCTGTGTTCCACTTAAGGACAGGAACACTACTGTGGCTGTCAATCCCTTGCCTCCAAGGATCTTGGTGCCTTTAGCTGATGCTAGACTTTGTGAGGTCAACAGTGTGTTGGACATTGCACAGGGCATATAAAGTCCATATATGATTGCTTCGGCCCTAACTTGTGTGGAGTATCTTGCATATCATTGCTCCTCCCATCCTTGTGCTCTTACAATCTTACCGCCACCTCTTCCGCAAATTTCCCTGAGCTTCAGGATGGGGAGAGATTAGGCTGGCCAAGCTTCTTTTTAACTGTGTACTTCTTTTATTGAAAACGTTTATGACTTTGTTTTGAGACTTTCTTATCAAACCATTTGCGAATGACATACTTCTTTTAATAAAACGTCACATGCGCGTGCGCGCGCGTGTGCGCGCGTGCGTGTGCGCGCGCACGCGAACACACACACACAAACGTTGCAGCGTCTCCAGAGAAGCCCCAGAAAATACCACTCTTTCTCACAGCCAGGATCCAGGCAATAAGAGGAGTTCTTTCACTTCCCATATCTGCATGGTAATGTTGCTACTCTTAAAAGCAATGTGAACCCAGACGGGACCACTTCTTGTACAATATAATGACAGGAATGAAGCGGTGAGATTTGGGATTGCAGGTTGACTTGAGAGAAAGTTTCACCAAGCGACTTTAAACAGTTAAGGATGTTTCCACATGGTTTTTGGCAGTGTAGGGAATAGGAAAAATTTTAAAGCAATCGAGGAATAAGAAGGTTGGTGGTCCCGTGTGAGTGTGTGTGTGCTTTCCCACCTGTTGGGGCCACTCCGCCACAGCTGGTTTGCATTGGGATTAGCTGCTCTTTGCATTAGATTGTAGCCGTAGTGATGGGCCGGGTTGCTGCAGCGCCATTGGCTGCCGGCTTGGTACATTTTATTCAGTTTGGACCAATCACAGTCAGAGTTCAGAGAGACAGCGAGACCTCGCCGTTCCTCAATCTCTCCTTTTTTCTCGCAGGAAGCCGTTCTCTGTCTCCAGCACAGACCTCTCATTCAGCCATAGCCTTGGCCTCCCGGCTTCATTCCGAAGCTTTTCTTTTCCTCCTCTTCCTCCTCCTCCTCCTCCTCCTCCTCCTCCTCCTCCTCCTCCTCCTCCTCCTCCTCCTCCTCTTCCTCCTCTTCGTCCTCCTCTTCCTCCTCCTCCTCCTCCTCCTCCTCCTCCTCCTCCTCCTCCTTCCTTCCCATTCTCTCTATGCACACACTATTGAAGGGCAGAAACACCGAATTTCCTCCGAAACCAAGTGGGTCCCAATCCTTACATTCCCCTGGATGTTGCTGCCTGAGTGAAAACACATCCCTGTGAGCACAGCGTCCCGGTCGACTTCCCTAGAACAATTTGATGTGCGAAGACAACCGTTGGCTCGGCTAAGGTCGGTGGCTGTTTTTAAAAATCTCTCTGCTTTAGATTCTTCTTTTCTTAAGGCATTTAAACATTTTTTTTGACTTGCAGTTTCTTCTTTGCCTGTGACAGGCTAACTGAATGGTTTTCATCTTTCCTTCGTCTCACTTTTTATTATCCCCTTTTACAACATCACACACACACACACACACACACACACACACACACACACATCCATCCTTGCTTTGATATTGAAAATTTGCCCAGTACTTGTTTGTTTTTTTTAAAATCTGTTTTCGAGATTTCTTAAAGTGGGTGTGTGGACATGTATGTGAGACTTATGGTGTGCAAGTTACACTCACACGTCTCCGCGAAGCACTAGGTTTTATGAGGACTTTTAAAAAAAAAGAAAATTAGGAGCACTGGCTTTACGGAGCAGTCACTGAAATCAGGTTATTTGAACAAGCAAAGCGGGCTGCCTATATGTGATGTATTGGTAAAGTACTGCTGCTTCACGTGCAAATAAACAGAAGAGAGAGAGAGAGAGAGAGAGAGAGAGAGAGAGAGAGAGAGAGAGAGAGAGAGAGAGAGAGAGAAATTTTGTGTGTATCCGTGTATCCGCATTACAGGGGCGAAAGCAAAAGCAATACCCGCTTGCCTGCAAACCCCGGGGCGAAGATCCAGCCTGAAGTCCTTTTGCAAACTGGCCTTTCTGGGTTTTCCCTTATTTATTTATTTCAAGAGAACTGTCAGCGACCACCAAAGGGGGTGGGGTGGGGGTGATGTTAACCAGACAGAAGCTGCAAAAAGCAGCTTGGCTCGGTTTGCATTAACTGATTTTTTTTCCCTTGGCGTCTTGATGTGCTGGTCTGGGATAAAAGGAAGGCCTGTGTGATGTAGGAAATCACGCACGTGATTGATTAGGTAGGTCCTGGGTAGCTGAAGCTAGGGCTTGCGGGGAACCGGCTGAGCGTTGTTTTTCAAACTGGGCAATGGACCTTTTGCTTGTGTTTGTGTGGTGGTGGTGGTGGTGGTGGTGTGTGTGTGTGTGGGGGGGGGTTAGTGGATTTGCTTCTACCAGAGCTTTTGAATCTGTGTTGGACATTCTGGACGGACATACCGCTGCCCCCTTCATCTTTACCTTCTCCCCCCCCCCCCCGCAATGAGATTTTTATTTTTCGGGAGGAAGAGAAAAGTTGGTTGCTTTGGAAACAGACACGAGGCGCCCTGGCCCGGGTGTCTCTTGGGAATCTAGAGCACTAGTCTGCAGCACACTCCTTCCAGTGCTGAAAAGCCCGTGGGGTTCCTGACTCCCCCTCTACCTCCGCTCTCAGGTGGTGGTGAGAATAAGGCTGTCCAGTAGTGGATTTCCACAGCCTGACTATTCTCCTAGCCTTGGGCTTTACCATTTAAAAAAAGATCCTGCTGTCCTATGCTTCACATTGGGGTCCTCCTCCACCGCGCTTCCCCCACCAGACCCTAACCGGATTCCATCCCACCAAGTACCCCCCCTCCCTCCCTCCACTCCCGCGCAGTTCGTGGTCTTCCACTCCAATAGGCAGGACGGATGGGTAAGATTCGCCAAGCGCGGAGCTACGAGGCTGAGGAGATTGCGGTGGGGGCTGGGCGCACAGCCCTGGGGACCACCGGGAGAGAGAACTTGAATCCTGCTCTGCTCTTACGCCAAAGCCTCCAAAGCTGAGCCACAGAGGTGCGGGGGAGCCCGCGCCTACACTTTGGGGAGGGTCTCTGACCTGCAGAAGCGCAGGAGGGGGTTGGGAGGAGACCGTGGAGGAGGAGGAGGGGGAATCTGCAGAAGAAGCGGGGGTGTTGGGGGGGATGTGGTGATAGGAGAGGCCCAGCTCCCCCGACCCTACTTGCTCTTCAGAAGCTGGTGGCCTCTCAGGGGAACATTAGCATCTTTCTCTCGCCTTGGAGGCAATAACGGGTAGGCTTGTGTGTGTGTGTGTGTGTGTGTGTGTGTGTGTGTGTCTCGCAGAAGCGTCATCTTCTTCCTCACCCCCCCAGCCGTGCGCGGGCGCGCGCGCGCGCACACACACACACACACACACACACACACACACACACACACTAAAGATTGCAAGGCCGGCAGGGTGGCCCGCGCTGCCCTGGGCCCGCGCACGATCCTGGCGGTGGCTCTCTGCAGACATAGTGCCCTTTCTTTCTCCTGGAGCCAGGGCGGGAGCAGTGTGTGTGGGGTCACTCCAATCTTCCTCAGCCTGGAGGCCTGGCCCGGGCCAATCTGGGAACGGATGTCCCGCTTAAAGGACGAGGTCTGCACACGGAGGACAACCACTCGCTCGCTTCTCTCTCTCTCTCTCTCTCTCTCTCTGTCTCTCTCTCTCTCTCTCTCTCTCTCTCTCTCTCTCTCTCTCTCTCGCTCTCTCTCTCCTCTCTCTCTCTCTCTCTCTCTCTCTCTCTCTCTCTCTCTCTCTCGCTCTCGCTCTCGCTCTCGCTCCCGCTCCCGCTCCTGCTCTCGCTCGCTCTCCCTCCCTCCTGCGGCTTCCTCTGGCTTCTCCCTGTGGATCCACGAGCAGGTGCGGGTCTCTTTGAAATTTATTTTTGGTGGCACACTCTGGTGCGTATTTGGGGTTTCAGGAGTGAGGGTGGGGAACATAGATGGTGGAGGTGGAATTAGGGAGTTTGCAGCTGCGCTCACCCCACATGGTGCTTGCGGTCATTGGTTACCTCGACCCTGGGCGAATAGGGGAGGCGGGGGGGGGGGGCAGCAAGAGAAGATTCCCAGGTGTCCTACCTACACAACTTAAGACATTGGGGTGAGGTTTGGGCCGGTCAGGGGAGGGCAAGGAGCCGGGGAGGTGGTCTTGAAGTAGGCAGGTGATGTTCTTCCAAGCAGACTCCACTAGGGGACGATAGGGACTCTTCCTGTGGTTTTTACATTTTATTTTATTTCATTTTTCCGCTTCTTCAGTGGCGGGGTTGGGGGGGGTGTTGGACGCAGTTTGACGCGTTCCCATCCTATGCGTTTTGGAGTGCTCGGAGAGTCACAAGGCTTGTAACCTGCGTAGAATTGTTTCCCTAACGTTTGGGATGCGTTGGGTCCTCATCTCAGAGTATCCACTTGAGTTGGGGTGATGTGAAGAAAGAAAAAAAGAGAGAGAGAGAGAGAGAGAAAGAAAGAAAAGGAAGGAAGGAAGGAGAAAAAAGGAAGGAAGGAAGAAGAGAGAGAGAAAGAGAAGGAAGGAAGGAAGGAAGGAAGAAAGGAAGGAAGGAAGGAAGGAAGGAAGGAAGGAAGAAAGGAAGGAAGGAAGGAAGGAGAGAGACAGAGAAAGAGAGAAAGAAAGAGAAAGAAAAAGTTTAGAAGGAAACCAGTTATACCGGCAAAATGGCCCGTTTGTGTAGGTGTTATTTCGGACAGTGAGGAATCCCGGATATACCCAGTTGGAGAGACTGTGTAGATTCCATATGGGATCGGAGTTTAATTACGAGGCGTATGTAGAACTCCTGGACATAGAACAAAGCGTCCTCTACCTTTCAAAGGCCACATGGCTTGAACTGAGTTTTTTCCCCTTTTCCTAGAAAATGTCAGACCCCTACAGAAATAATCACATAGCAGGAATATCTTCATTTTTTCTGGGGGGCAGATTTGGGGAGAGGAGAATTATTTTTCATGCATGTGGCTGACAGCGAATAGTAATTTTAGAAATCTTATAAATCCCTAGTGTGAATTTTCCTCTGGGTCTATGTGTGTGTCTGTAAGGGTATTACTGATATATGACTGATGGAAGGATTCGTTATTTCAGAAAAATATATAAAAATTAATTCTCCCTGAAATTAAGGACTTACGCATGCAGTTGAGGCCTCCTCTATAAATTTTTAAATAAAAAATTGAATACCCTATTGCCCAAGAAATGCACAATGAAGTTGTGTGTGTGTGTGTGTATAAGTAAATTGTACCAAATATCTTTTTTGGTACATAAAAATATAATCAAGGCCAATTGTAGCAAATTGGAAATAACCTCATCATGTTTAAAAAAATCACTGAATGAAAAGGATGTTTGATTTCTTTCTCTCTCTTTTTTTGGAGGAAGCAAGAATGATTCCAAATGGAGATATAAAGGTAGTTGTGTTTTCTTAGTAATGGTTGTTCGTAGATGCTATTTTAAAGATACTGTGACATATTCTTCCTAGGTGGACAAATTGTGATGGTCCTTTTTATTTCTATTTTTAGTGCAATTGTATGGAATATACAGTTGGCTCCAAAAATCAACAGTCCAGCTGATTTTTATGCAAATTTAAATATAGAAAAGATGTTTGATAAGCAATGGATGGCTTAACAAAGTAGATAAAGCAGGTGTCTTGCTGCTTTTCATTATCAAAGCTAGGTAGAAGGGAATGTCCTGCATGTTACTTCCTTTTCCCTTTGTAGTAGTTTACAGAAAGCTTACTTCTGTTCTGTGCACATTTAAAAAAATGCAAGTGCTGTTGAGTTGGCAGATATGGAGGATTGTGGTTTTTTAAGAACTCTACACAGTTGTTTTTGCCTGTTTCCCCACAATACCGACAGAACCTCTCACCAAAAGCAAGGGTGAGTGACCTCTAGTTAATTTTTCTTTTTAATTGGCGCCCCGTATTTTTAACCTGTCGTGTATGGTGGAGCATGGTCAATAGCACAAGTTGGTGATTGAATTTATTATTTTCCAATGAGGTGAACAAGAAAACTGTTTTAAGTCTTTTAAAAGTGTGGAGGGGCATGAGAAAGAGGAGAGCTGGTGTTAGGCAATGGAAGTCAAATGGAAAGAACAAATTGTTTTCTGAGCTATGGTGAAGATTTTCTGCAGACATTTATAACAGCATACAATCTAATCCTAAATGAGGAACATATATATAACATTTAGGTTCAGTCCCTTGTTCTGCCCACCTCTTTGGACCCAGAATTAACAGCTCATCTGTTCCGTTGATGCTAATAAATTCTCCAAGAGATTACGATTTGCATAGTTTAGCAGCCAATGGCTGAAGCTTGTCTGTTTCAAGGCGTCAGGAATCTCAGTGGGTTTGAGAAACCAAGTCTCTGGATGGATGCCTTTGTGGTCCACATATGTGACTGGGAAAATTGTCTTCTTGACTTGGAACATCTTTCTGTTTTCTCATTTTTACTGAGAGCAAACTGCTCCTGTGTTTTTAGGTGTCTTACATCCTCTGCTAGAGGAATGAAGCCTTTTGAATGGCTTGTAGGAAGCAACACAGTGGGGAAAAATATGTGACTACTACTACTAATTAGAAGTTTGACATTTGGGCATTTGGTGGCAGAATGACTCTATCATGTTCCTACCTATCTAGCAATTAATCATGTATGTATCATCTGTATATTGATCATCTATTGTGTGTTTATCAATCATATATCTATTTATTTATATCACCTATCATGTCTGTATCTATAATCACAAATATATTATCTATATATATTTATCTATCATGTATCATCTATCTATATGTGGATATCTATACATCAGATCCTGTGGGTCTACCATCTATTTATATCATCTATCATCTATATGTGTATTTATATCTATTATCTATTTCTCTGCCTATCATGCATCTGTCATCTATTTATATATATTATCTGCATCTTGCATCTATCATCCATCTATGATTAATCTCATTGAGTTATCTATCATCTATCACCTGTTTATCTACCTATCATCTATCTGTGTATATCTATCAGCTATCCTTATCTGTCAATCAGTCATACATAGTGGCAGATAGAGGACTTACGGAAATAGGAGCAGGATACTGGTTACTACTCTAAGGGGATATGAATCTATGTATCATCTGTCATCCATATATCATCTATCTATCAAACATGTACCTATTTATCTTGTCACTTTGTCTATTATATGTTTGCTAATCTGTCATGTATCTATTTATCTCCATTATCTATTATCTATTTCTGTCATCTACCCATTTATCTATTTGTCTGTCTGTCTATCTACGCTTCTATCTATCCATCTATCTGTCTGTCTGTCTATGTATGTATGTATGTATATATGCATGTATGTATGTATGTATGTATGCATGTATGTATGCATGTATGTATGTATGTATGTATCTATCTATCAATCAATCAATCATTTATCTATAGATATCCATACATGTATATGCACGATTACTCTCTACAGGAGGGCAATAGTTCACCTAAAGAAATAAGTAAGCAAATAGTGCTCAGAATGGGCACAAGAGTGGAAAGAATGTTAGAGTCTCCAAGTTTGTTGAGGTTCCTGCTATCTAACTGGAAGTGCTGACTGCTAACTTTGCTTGTCCCAGAAGTAGGAATGGAATCAACGAACTCTGAACACCTTCACCCATCTATGGAAACCAACTGGTCACTGCTAAACCAAACTTTGTATCTTACTCAGTCTACTCTTCTTCCTACTCACAGAAATAACACTTGAAGGGAAGAAAATCGACCCCAAATGGCAATCTTTCTATCTATCTATCTATCTATCTATCTATCTATCTATCTATCTATCTATCTAAAATCAAATGAGTTATGAGTTTGTATGAACCTTAAGCATCTCATTGGCCATGAAATCAATTATCAAGAGGGCAGCTTTTGCCTCCATGCAATGGCAGAGAGAGTGTATACCATCCAAGCACGTGTAAATTCTGAGATATGACCCAGTATATTACTTATTAGGCTTGATTCAGAATGCCTTCTCTAGAAATCAAAGGTACAGCCTTGGACATGTAATCCATGTCCCGTGTAATACATGCCAGTAAAGACATCCCAGAGGAAATTCAATGGGCCCTGCATTTGGAAAGACATGAACGTAAGAGGGAGACTAATAGGGAAAAAGAAGGTTTGCAGCAGGAAAAGGAGGGAGAATGGGATTAGCCACAAAAAGGAGGAAAATAACTTGAATTCATGGCATTCATGAATGAAACTCTAAAAGTATAAAAATGAATTTAAAGAAAATAAGAATAATTTAATCCATCAATGGTGACTTACCCCAGTCATAGAACCCTGTTTTGCAGGGTTGCAATCTGACTTTTCTTGTGTATCTCCACATACATTTTCTTTTCTTAATCTCGTCCTGTGTCTCTGACTCTACATATTGGCCCACCGCCAAGTCTTACTTCCTGTCTTCGCTTACTGCTTATTATCATTTGCACTAAAAATCTAAGCTTGCAAGAAAAAAATCAGCAAGTGTCAATGAAAACTGCATTACTCAATCAGTATTTTGGTCCTTATGAAGTATCCCAAGGTGAAGGCAATGAGAGTTGGCACTGGTTAAGAAAGGGAAGAGATGGGGAGTGATTTTTACAAGGTGCATAGAACTCTTTGTGCTGTAGTGATGATGGCTGTGGCACCATCCCATGGTGTCACATTCCATGTTTCAGATTTCAACACAGTCAATATTGGCTTCTGTGAACCTTGGCATTGGGTCTTGTTAGTTTTTTCTCTCGCAGACTGGATGGACGACTGAGGTCTTAGCTTTCCACTGTGTCTGGGAATTTTAGGGTGGGTGAGTGGAGAACCCACTGAGTATAAAAGTAGCAAAAGCTTGGAAGTTTTAAATACAGAATGCATCACTGTCAATTGCTGGCGTGAGACCCGCATATCCACTGTAGCCTAGAGCCAAGCACAAACAAATGGAGTGGACATGTGAAGGTTGACATGCACGGCTGTGTGTGTGCACAGAGTCAAAATCAGGGGTTATTTCTTGCAGAAAACGTTACTCTGAAACATTGGCACACATCCAATAAACACTGTGAGGCCAAGCATTGTAGAATATTACTGTGGTCTCAACCACTCAGGAACTACAAACAGGAATTCAAGGTCAACATCGGTTACACAGTTAGTCCTAAACTAGCCTGGGCTTCATAAGATCCTGTCTCAATGTATGTATAATATTCGAGGTACTTGTTATTTTTTTAAGATTTATTTCTTAAATCTTTTAATTAATTAATTAATTACTTGTGTGTGTGCATGCATGTGCCAGAGGGTACTATATGTCCAAGTGGAGGCCCAAGGGTAACTTCAGGAATCATCCTGAATTGCTTCTACTTCCTTTTTGCTTCTGTCTGGGATGTTCCAGCTTCCACCCAACAGGTGGGGAAGTGCAGGCCACCACCATTTCTACCTGGCGTTTTTATATCTGGGACCTAAGATCTGAACTCAGGACCTTCTGCTTTCAAGGCAGAGTCTTAACCTCTGAGTCTTCTCTCCAACCTCTTATTATTTTTTTTAAAATCTAAACTAACTGGATTTCAAAATACATTGTAAAGGTTACATACAGTAATATGATTCATTTCAATATGAACTTAAATATTTATGTAAATATGATATATTTATGGAAGTGAGATATAAGCATGCATATATCACGCATACACAACTAAGTAAAATTCCTATGACACATGCCCATTTTATTTATGAAAAAATGCATGACATAGCAAATGGGATTAAATAACGGTTGGGGAGATGACTCAGGGGTTAATAAAACCTTTGCCTCACAAGCAAGAAGACCTGAGTTCAGATCCCAGATCCCACATAAAAATACCAGGTGGAAATGGCTGCAGCCTGTGATTCTGGCCCTGGAAGACAGCATGGGAAACCCCATAATAAAGCTGACCTTCATAAAGAACCTCTCAGTCGGTTAGTTTTGGAAAATCTCCAAGGTCATATTCCTGTCTTGCATTTCACACAGAAAAGACATGTGGTGTAATGTAACTACATAACAATGTCAGTATTCTGTCTCAGTTTTGTTGCTGGTGGTTAAAAAGAAATGCTGTCAGAGTCTAAAGTTGCCTGACAGAGTTCAAATGACCAAAATGATTTGGAGAAGTGAACTTGTAGTTCTCTCTCTCTCTCTCTGTCTCCTAGGTCAGACCCCATTTCAGCTGCCATACCTCAAGGGGCTCACCGTGTGTTCTTTTGCTTTGTCTTTTATTCTTCTAGTGTTTCATATGTGAATACAGTGAGTTTATGATATTTTCCCAGGTCAGTCAGTTGGTGCTTGCATTCTAGACAGGCGAGTAAACCCTGCTGCTGAAATCCATGTCAACTGATGTAGAGGTGAACAGGTGGGAGCATAGGACGAGGGTCTCTTGAGACACACTGTGTACAGGAGGAAGCATGGGGGGGTCTTCACTCTGAAGTTGCTTTCTGCTGCTTAAGCAGCTTCCATACTTTTGCTGGATGTGAAAATCCAGAAGGTTTCTTTCAAGACAGGAAAAAGCTCTTGTGGTGGTTATTGTGCATTCATGCTTTTACACCACGCACCCTCTTTTTCTTAATGGGAGGGAGCTTGCTCTTTCTGTATTTTGTTTTGAACATCTTTTATTTGTTAATAAGTGGAAGTGGACGTCTTGTCAGTGTGGCAGACATGGAAGTGAATCAGGCAAATCTGTGGGTTTGGCCTGCGTGTGAATGCTTGTAAATAATTTAGCTCAGGGATTCAACTCTTGCGTAGATCAGGGCTTTCAATTCTCTGATATGCATTTTGCTTTTTTTTTCATTTTTCCTTCCTCTTTCCTTCCATCCTTTCTCTCTCTGTTCCTTGAAGTTCTACAGTGCACTTCTCCCTTCTCCAGTCTCTCCCAATCCTTTTTCTTCCCCAATCAGTAAATTCTTCCCTCCCTTTCTCTTTGGTTCCCTCCTTGTCTCCCTCCCTCCCTCCCTCCCTCCATTCCTTCCTGCCTCTCTGTCCCTATCTTCTCTCCATTCCTTCTGTCCTTTCTCCCTCCCTCCTAACACCCTTTCTTCCTCTCTCCCTGTCTTCCTTCCTTCCTTCCTTCCTTCCTTCCTTCCTTCCTTCCTTCCTTCCTTCCTTCCTTCCTTCCTTCCTTCCTTTTTTCCTTCCTTCCTTCCTTCCTTCTCTTTTCATCCTTCCCTCCTTTCTTTCTTCCTAACTGCTTCCCTTCTTTCCTTCATTTTCTCCTTCCTATATTCCTCCCTTCTCTCCTCCCTCTCTCTCTTTGTCCCTCTCTATCTTCCTTCCTTTTTTCCTTCTTTTTCTCTTTCCTTCCTTTTCTCCTTTTATTTTTCCTTCTTCCTTTTACACCTTCTGTCCTCATTTCCTCTTTCCTCTCTTTTCTTCTTCCCTTCCTTTTTTCCTTTTCTCTCTTTGTCTGTCTTCCTTCCTTCCTTAGTTCTCTCATTTCTTCCTTCCTTGTCTTCTATCTTTTCTTCCTTTCTTCCTCACTTCTTCCCTTCTTTCCTTCCTTTTTTCTTTCCTATATTCACCTTTCTTTTATTCATCCCTCCTCTGTCACTCTGCTTCCTTCCTTCCTCCCTTCCTTCCTCCCTTCCTTCCTTCCTTCCTTCCTTCCTTCCTTCCTTCCTTCCTTCCTTCCTTCCTTCCTTCCTTCTTTCCTTCCTTCCTTCCTTCCTTCCTTCCTTCCTTCCTTCCTTCCTTCCTTCCTTCCTTCCTTCCTTCCTTCTTTCCTTCCTTCCCCTCTGTTGCTTCCTCCTCACTTCTCCACCTCCCGTCTCTCCCTTTTCGTCTCCCCACCCCTCCTTCTCTGTTTCCTCCTTCTGTCTGAGAGAACCATAAGGCATCAAAAATTCTTAAAGATGAACTAGAACATGAGGCTAATTCAGGGAAACAGATCAAATAGGAAACACTAATTAAAAGAGAAAAAAAAGAACAAGATTGTGTGGCATTGGATGGAAATATTTTTTGTTGAGACTGTAAGAGCATTCTTAATGTGGCATATTTGTACAGATGGTTAAATTAAAATTTAAAAATTTAAATCCTATGTTTAACCATGCTTTTCATTTTAATAAATCTCATGAATAAATACATACATAAAACAAATTGCATTGATTCCAGAAAGAAGTGATCACCCGTGAGGACTTTTTAGCATGCAGCCGTATAACCACGCTCATTAATTAACTAGCACGGGGTCTTTGGGTCTTCTAAAAGTGTCAGAGTAAACCAGGTATGGTGGTGTATGTCTATAACATGTGCACTTGGGAAGTCCACAAAGGAGAATGAACAATTTAAGGCCAGCCTGAGCTGTATGAAACCTCTCTTAAAAAAATAAAGCAAACAATACAAAAAGAAACACAAATAAATTAATATGTATAGCCAAATTTCTCGGAATTGCTAGAGCAGAAACAACCTTTACCTCACAAACACTATGAGAGGAAGCTGTATAAGTCCCCTATCCCTCATTGGACCCATATTTCTACAACTTCAGATCTTTCAGGACAAGACTCTCATTAACATAGTATGATTCAAGATGGCTTAAATACACAAATTGGTTACATGTCCAAAAAACCATGTTAATAACTCATAGAAAGAATTCTCTTATTAGGTATTTTTTAGTGTGTGCATGTGTGTGTGTGTGTGTGTGTGTGTGTGTGTGTGTGTGTGTGTATGTATACACCAGAGGATACTTGAGTGTGTTTGTCTATGGAGGCCCAAGGGTGACATCAGGAATCATCCTGGGTTGCTCTACCTCCTTATGACTTTGCTCTGGGTTTTCCCAGATTCCACCTTCCAGGACTGGAGTTGCAGACTGCCACAATTTCTACCTGGCATTTTTACACAGGATCTGGGGATCTGAACTCAAGTCTTTTTGCTTAGGAGGCAAACGATTTAACCCCTGAATCATCTCCCCATCCCCAGGACTTCTTCTCAGAAAGTATCTCTTATCTATATTAAAAAAAAAGAAAGTATCTCTTATCTGACAGTTTTGGAAAGCCTGCCACGTCATATCCCTATCTTAAATTTCACACAGACATACACACATAGATACACACAGACACACACACATACACACACACACCATACACAAACACACACACACACACACACACACACACACACACTAATGTAATATAATGCAGTCGCAAACAATGTCAAGAATAGGCTCTGTTTTGTTGGTGGAGGTTAGAAAGAATGCTGTTAGCATAAAAAGTTGCCTAAGGATTCAAATTAACAAGATGATTTGGAGAGATGAACTTGTAACTTCTGTCTCTCTCATTCTCTCTCTCTCTCTTTCTCTCTCTCACTCTCTTTCTCTCTCTCTCTCTCTTGCTTTCTTTTGCTTTTTCAGGCCTGAGGACAACCTCATGTGTCAAACCTCAGAAACTACTACCCTGTATGATTTATGATTTTTGTTTTACTTTTCTCCTTTCAGCATTTCCTAGATGAACACAACACAATGAATTTTGAATGTTTATTATTTTCACAACTTATTCTCCAAGCCCATTCCTCCACCAAAACTTTGTTCTGCACCTCTCTTGCGCCTGTATATGTGACCACTGAGTTCCATCTGGGTTGCCTTTAATGGCTTGTGAGTGAGTGCTGGACCATGAATAATTGATCAAGGGCAGGTCATTGAAGAAAGTAGCTCTCCCTCTCCCCATCAGCATTAATCTATAGCAGTCTTTCACGGGGGGGGGGGGTATGGGACATTTTGAGATCATTCTGCTTCTACGATCAGATGTTTGTTCCCAAATCTGTGCAGATCTGGTGGAAGAATTATAAACAGCTTTGGGGACTACATAGGTGCAATTGTCCTGTCACGTGCAAAAAACAATGAACGCATCTGCCTCCCTTTGGATTCTGTGTGCATGCGTGTATGTGTGTGTGTGTGTGTGTGTGTGTGTGTGTGTGTGTGTGTGTGTATGAGAGGACACTTGAATACATGTGTGCCTGTGGTGGCCCAAAAGTAATATCAGGAATTACCCTGGATTAGTCTATCTCCTTAATGCTTTGCTCTGCCTCCCAGAGCTGGAATTCCATTTCTGCACAGCATTTTTGCATGGGATCTGGGGATCCAAACTCAGGTCTCTTTGCTTTCGAAGTGAAGGATTTAATTTTTGCAATAGAAAGAGAGATTCATCCACTGCCTTATTTTCATATAAATACACTACATGCAAGACTTCTGTCATGGCAAGAATGAGGGTTGTTTGTATTACAGGACAGAGAATTGTTAGCAACTGGTAAAATATCAGGACTCTGAAAAAGAGGGAAAGATAAAGCAAACCAGCACATTCTCTTTGGAAACATCCTTACTTATTGCTACAGAAGGATGAGAATTACCAGCTACCTTGTAAACCTTGCAGGGGGTTCAAGGAATAAAAAGCTCTTCTCACTGAGTTCAAGAGCAAAACAGATCAATGGTAAGAGAAGGGACAGTTACACAGAAGAGAAGAAAATGGAACATTTACAAAGAAATTGTAGCAGTTTTTCAGAAAAGGAGAAAATGCATTCCTCAGTACCTCTCTTTTCAAATAATGGTTACATTTACAGACACAAAGTATGAAGCTCCCACCCTAGAAAAACACAAAGCGAAAAAGAAAATAAACTCTACTGATTGTAAGAGGAAATTATTGAGTTCTAGTAGAAAGCATTCATGTGGGGAAAAATATGACCTTATCACACATCTTCTCTGCATGCAGACCCCTGCTGGGATAGAATAGTGTGGAATTGTGGGAGTGACATCATAGCTCACACATGATTTGCAGTAAAACCAGTAAGGGGCCTATTTGTGATGACACTTGAGGTCAGTAGTGTGAGAGTTCATGGAATGATGCTCTGTTTGATAAATACTCCCTTTAATGAATAACTAGAGATGACATCTAAATACAGGAAGATTAACTGAAAATAAGTCACCAAGTTAGATGGGTGGTAATAAAATGTATTTGCTGGCACATGTTAGTGAAGACCTTTAAAGACAGAAAAAACACCAAGTGTTTTCACATGTGGAGGCACACAAGTTAATTTCGTGGAAGCGCAGATGAGACTAGCTGTTACCATAATCTGGGAACACATGGGTGGATTGAAGCTAGCAAACAGGTACGGAGTGGAATTCTATGAAGGAAAAAATTTGTAATGTTCTTCTTACTGTAGACTATGATAGATTATGATGAATTCTACACTGAAAAATAGCTACTAGAGATTAATTTTAGTATTTACAGCACCAAAAAAATGATAAACATTTGAGGCACTGACCAAACCAGTTATCCTAACATGAAGGCTATTATATACATGTATAATATTAAAATGTTACACTATGTCTCATAGATCACCATAGGTCAAAAGAAAAATCCTTCCCAAAATGTGTTTGGATATTTATTCATGTCTAAGTTAATAAGAAACTATCTATTTTTATGTATGTCTAGTGCATATTTTGATATTTCACATATATATGAACATGTGTGGCAATTATATGTTCGTCTTTTTTTAGGTTTGCATTATGACTTAGTTTTTCACTGAAAAATTAATTTTTTTTGCATGTGTATACATGGGTGTGTTTGGGGGATTGGAGTGTACTTGAATGTGTGTGCCTGTGGAGGCCCAATCATACTGGGTTGCTGTATCCTTTTATTGCTTTGATATGCAGATTCCTAGGTCCCACCTTCTAGGACCATTTCTTCCTGGCATTTTTATATGGCTTCTGGGGGGTCTGAATTCAGGTCCTTTTGCTTGTGAAGCAAAATCTTTAACCCCTGAGCCATCTGTCCAGCTTGGGACATTTCTTCTTGAATATACTTGTTTCATTCAATAGCCCGACTTGTTTAGTTCAATAGAAACACAAAGATATCATTTATGTGAAGGTAAAATGTTTACCATTCCAGCTACACTGGTGACTCATTCCTAGATAGGTGTTCTCTCTTTGATAAACACAGCATAGGAAGCTGCAATATTATATTAAAAGATACATCATAACCCCACTTTTAACAAAAAGCCAGATGCTATTTAATTCAAACACATTCCATCTGCAGGGTTAATAGAAGCTTTCTGGAGTATATAAATGAAGATTAGACAGAAATGGTTTCTTACATTCCACCATAGCTCATGTAGCCACAGATACGAATTCCTTTACAATAGTGAAGGATTGCTCTGCCCCATTCTCTGAATGTTGGCATTCCTTGGAGACTTATCCCAGAGGGAATCCATGCAGTGACATGTGTTCCTAAGAGGCTCAGAGTCTAGTTGGCCTCACAACATTTTATGGTCTCAGGCATTTGCTAAGATAAAGGTTTGACAAAATGGCAGGTGTTCCTAACAGAAACATTCAACTCTCCCCCCTTTAGTGATTGTTTATTTCACAGACAGAGCTAAACCTCATATCTCTGGACTATATTAGTTTATTGCTAAATTCATGATAAAATTAAAAAGTAGAGTAGAAAGTTAGCAGAACTTTATGCATTTAGTGGAACAATCATTGGTAAGCCCAACTTCCCTCACAAGGAATGTAATTGACAGAACACATCAATGATTTATCACAAGTCTTCACAATACTCTCCTTGAAATAATTACAAGCATCTAGTGGGCAAATTATTAGGTACTTCAATGTCAAGTTGAAAACTACCTTAATTTCTACTGGGTGACTGAGATTAAAATATGTAAGTCACTTTGTTGAATGAAACTAGTTAAAAAAATAATGAAGGAAATCACCTGTGTGTCACTAGGAGTCCATCTTATTTTATGAAGTTCTAAGAAAACAGCTTAAGCAAGAGGTGGGCACCTTCAACACTTTTGCAGAATGGTAAATAATCACATTTTTCTAACAAACGCTGTGCCTTAAAAAGGAAGAGGACTCTCTGTGAGGGATCTTGTGTTCTCTTTGTCTAAGACTTCTTACCTTTACCTCTCTTTTTACTCTTTTTTTCTCTTTTACTTTAACTTTTCTCTTGCAAAAGCCAATGATCTTCATAGTGAATAGTAAGTAGTATCTTCTATTACTGAATCTATTTCTTCCAGGCCAAAAAAAAAAACAAAGCCAAGATTTTCTAATGACCTTGAAATTGTGAGCTGTGAACTAATTCTCAGAATACTAAATGAGTCTTAAAGTTTTTACACAAATCAAAGGATTTGTATATATCCGTGTGTTCTCCAATAGAAGGGTAATTTAGAGACATCTTCATTTTTATTCTGCTCTGTAGAAATGATCCCAGCAATGACAAAGTTCTCAATAAGGCATTTCAAATTTACTGTGGGCAAAATGATGATATCTGTCATACATGAACAAAATCCCAACATTCTTTCCAGGGCATTTTGATTTTGAGTAATGAATGCTTTTAATGTTAAATCCATGTGATTTAGAACATTCAGTTGTTGTTTTGGACAGGTAGAAAGCTGAAGGAACATAGTATTGACCTGAAGACCTCTGATGGGACTCTACTGATCTTTTTTTTAACATTTTTATTATTATTTCAGCTTATACAAACTTAATAGGTACACCAGTTCCCTCCCTCCCTCCTCCTCCCCCCAACCCCCCTGCTCCCCCTCCCCTTACCCGTCCCTCCCCATCCCCCAGTGCCTCCCCCCCACAATCCCCAGAGAATCCTTTAATGTCCATACCTGACTCTCCTCTGGGCCCTCCTCTCCGATGACGTACAAGGACCCAGTGGCATTTCCCTGAACCCTTTCCTGTGTTCCCCTTAAGCATAGGAACACTACCGTGGCTGTCAATCCCTTGCCTCCTAGGATCCTAGTGCCTTTAGCAAATGCTAGACTTTGTGGGGTCAATAGTGTGTTGGACATTGCTCAGGGCCTCGGCCCTAACTTATGTGGAATATCTTGCATATCATTGCTTCTCCCATCCTTGTGCTCTTACAATCTTACTGCCTCCTCTTCCGTGAATTTCCCTGAGCTTCAGGATGGGGAGAGATTAGGCTGGCCTAGTTGTAGGTGATTGATATAGGGGACTCTACTGATCTTTCACCATGATCAATATTTCATGTTCACATCTCTTTTCCATTAGAGTTTATTTTAGCATAAAATTTTAATACAGTTATCACTATAGTATATCTGAAGAAGAAGGCTTTGAAAGTTTTGGTACCTGGGTCCATTCTATGAATAAATCATGAACAAATAGTCATTTTGCAAAGAGCTTTGGGAACTCAGCATGTGTATTGCTTGAACAAGAAACAGAGGAACATTTAATATGCAGGTTATGGTTACCTGCCAATATCTTTATATAAATATAGAAGAATAGCTCACTAGTGTCACATGGTATCTACAATCATATATCCAGTACTTTATCTGCAAGTTCATACATTTAAATCTATGGCTTCATTGCTATATCTAATCAATATCTAACCCTTTTTTATGTGTTCATATTTTTTATATCTACATATTTTTTGGTTGCACTATTTTTTCATTTTTAAAGTGTTCATGATCATTTTATATTTCTATCCATACGATAAGGTTAAATGATGTTAATACTATTCTAGCATGTATTCTTAAAATTAAAAAAAGTCTAGTAAAAGAGCATCACATGCAGTCATTGGAGAGATGTTCAGCAGGTACTCTTAAAGTTTAAAAAGTTGCCAAGAATTAGTATTTTAACTTCACATCATACATAAAAAAGTATTAGATGTATCTCTATATATGATGAGTGAATGTATGTAATTGATACTTGTATATAAAGTTTCTAGATATATCTATATATCTAGATATATCTATATATGTCATAAATGTGTTTATATATATATATGAACTTAGACTATTTTATGCCTGAATCTCTCTCTCCCCCTTGTGTGTGTGTGTGTGTGTATGTTTGTGTGTGTGTGTGTGTGTGTGTGTATGTATGAGGGCACTTGAATGTGTGTGTGTTCATGAAGGCCCAAGGGTGACATTGGGAATCATCCTGAATCCCTCTTCCACTGCATTGCTTTGCTCTGGGCTTTCCTCGGTTCCACTTTCTTGTACTAGAATTACAGGCCACTTCCATATTTGCCCTGCCTTTTTCTCTCATTTTTATCTATTCTTAGGATAATTCCATGAAGCAATTTATATATACCTCTGAGTCATGGTTTAAATCTGACTTGACCCCCACGGGCTCATGCTTTTGTGTCCTTAGCTGCTGTTGATATTTGGGAAGGTTGTGGCACTTTTAGGAGGTGGAGCCTTGGTGGAGAAAGGCAGGTCACAGGGGGCGGGCCTTGAGGTATGGTAGCTCAGCCCTGCTTCCTTTCACTTTCTTGCTCTTTCTGCCTTCAACAGTTTTAGTGACCTGAAGCAGCCTGCAATTCCTGATGTACACCATAATGGACTACATCTCTCTCCCACACACTCTGAACTTAGTAGCAAATGAGAGTGATTATTTTTGGTAATTTCAGGCTTGGATAAGGACATTATGGATATGTTTTAAATATAGTTCCTATATTTTAAGCACACCTGAAAGAGTGTTGAGGATATGGTTACCCAACCTCATGATCCCATAACCTGCCTCCCACCAGCAAGGCTTCACCTCTTATAGGTGCCACAATCTCCCAAGTATCAACACCAGCTAAGGATGCAAACACATGAACCTATGGGGGACAACTCACATTCAAATCACAACTACAGCGAATGTCCATGTACTTCACATTTGATTTTTCTCAGAAGAATGTCTTCATGGTGACTGTTACAGGTAAGTAGCTAAATGTATTCCTTCATTTTGAAACAGTGGACACTCCAAAGCTGTACCCCTAGTGACACTTGCAGAAGTTACTGCAAAATAATTCTTTTGTCACCAACTAGGGTAGAAGAGAAAAGCTTTACTAATCAGTTGTCTATACCACAATCACTGTCCAAGGAGTGCCTTGAGTTTACTTTGAAGTTTCATTTTATGCTAAAGCAGCTAGACAAGCAAAGTGGGACTTTCTAGAAGCAAACACAATGGTTACTAGGTATCAGCAAGGCAAAATAGGTCATTAGAGTTAAGTTTGTAGTTTCATTTTATGCTAAAGCAGCGCAGAGGTGGAACAAGTGAAGTGGGGCTTTCCTGAAGCAAATGCAATGGTTATTATGTATCAGCAGGGCAGATTGATCACAGATGGGCCCAGGGCCTTGATGCTTATGAGAGAGCAGTTGAGGCCAATATTAGAGCAACAGCCCAGGCCCAGGGCATGGGGGTGGGACAGCATCTTGGGAACTCAGTAATTTTTATCTCAACTCATGCTTAGCAGTAACTCAGTAGTTACTCATGCTTAGCAGTAACTCAAAATTCATATTTTTCAACCTCAACGACTCCACTAGTTACAATATTTCCTCTCTTCAGCAGTTGTGATTGCATGTATAATACCGAGAAGAGGACGAGTGAATCCTGTAGGTTTTAGGGACTTCCTGAAACTTGTGGTTTATTTTACATGCAGAGCTGTAAACACTTTGGTTGACTTTCTGGGTCTCCACTCCCTTCCAAAGGTGTTACTTGGTACACAACCTGTTCAAATCTGGAGGTCATCAACTGGTATTGCTCCTTCTTGCTCGGAAAATGGTTTGCATAACTTGATCTCATGATGACCATCTATTGCTCTGTCTTGGACAAGTGATGTATAGGCTTTGTTCATGGTTTCTGTTTCTCTTGGTCCTTTCAAAGCAAGGTATATATTTATTGGACATGTACCATGTGCTGTGACTGTGAGGGATGTGAGATTGATGACAATGGTAAAAATGCTTTGATAGGCAACACATTATTTATGCATGTGTGGCTTTGTCTGACGCCTGACTCATATTTCGAAATCCTAGAGCTGCAACTCACTGTTGCAAGCATTCATTCTTTTGCAAATGATTGTCTGGCAATTTTAGAGTGTTGCTGGGTTTTCTTTGGCAAAGAGCAGATCTTCCCTCTCTCCCTCTCCCTTCTTCTCTCCCTTTCCTTCTTCTCCCTCTTCCTCCTTTCCTTCCTTTATTTCTACCTTCTTTCTTTCCCTCCCTCCTTTCCTTCTCTCCCTTCACTTTCTTCTGCGTTTGGTCTTCCTTCCCTTCCTTTCTTCTTCCCTCTTCCCTTCCTTTCTTCTTTTCTCTTCCCTTCCTTTTTCCCTCTTCCCTTACTTCCTTTCTCCAATCCTTTACTCTTCTGCCTTCTTCCTTCTTCCTTCCCTTCCTCTATTCATCCCTCTTCTGTCCTCCATTATTATTATTGCTATTAGTAATCATTTTTGAGTATATGTATGTTTTGCATGTGAGTGGATGTGTACATGTGTATGCAAGCATGTATAGAAAGGGCACCTGACTGTGCACCTGTGGAGGCCCAAGGCTGATATCAGGAATCATCCTGGATTTATCCTTATGACGTTTGCTCTGGGGATTCTCTGTAATTACTTCCAGTCACCATATATCCCCTTTGTACTCTTTATATGATATTTAAGGATCCAAAGTCAAGTTCTTTGGCTTGTGAAGCAACAACTTTAACCACTGAGCCATCTTCACAGCCCTTAACGAGCTTTTAAACGGAAAAGCTCATATTGACCTTGAACTTAGTATGTGGCCAAAGATCATACTGACCTTGAATTTTGTGTGTGGCCAAATATCACACATTACCAACTCTACCTCTTAACTGCTGAGATGGCAGACATGTACCACCACTGGAGTGAATCACATTCCTTAGTCATGGGCCTCCATTGACACATATGATCTCTCTCCCTTTTTGGGTCCACAGTCATCTTAAACAGCATCATCTCTTGGGGCTTCTTCTGCATTGCCACCTCTCTGGCCATGTCTCTTTCTGGTCTTGGCTTGCTTTCATACCTCATGGAACAATAGCCACTTGTTTTAATCTGTGCATCCCCCACTAGCAATTGAAGGGAGAGGCCTTGTTACATTTCCTTTAAAAACTTCTCAGTCTCGGGGCTGGAGAGGTGGCTCAGGGATTAAGCCTCTGCCTTTCAGGTGGAAGGTCCTGAGTTCGGATCCTAGACCCTACGTATAGATGCCGGGCAGAAGCGGAGGTGGCCTGTGTTTCTGGTCCAGGTGGGGTGGAGCCTGTGAATCAGGGGGCAGAGTAAACAAGGAGGAGGTGGAGGCGGTCCATAGTGGTTCCTGAATTCGTCCGTGTTTCTACACACACACATACACACACACAATTGAATAAATAAAAAAAAACTTCTCAGCCTCACAACATATTCATGGTCTCTGCCCTGTAGGCTCAATGAAATGAAACCATAGTGCTTGCAGGTGACACTTATTGAAAGTATTATTTTTGATTCAAAACATTGCAATTGCATTACTCATTAAATATCTTTAATCCAAATATCAAAACTCTAAAAGGCATCATATATAAAACTTTTATTTTGTGTTTTTTGTTTCATGTTTGCTTGCTTATTACTCTATTAGGGTTTATGTGTGCATATTTGTATGAGTACAGGTGTTTGTACGTGTGTGTATATCAGAGTTACTGTTTCATCAGCTATGAGACACCCACTTGTACAAATAGCTTTAGGGAGAAAGGGGGGTTTATTTGGTTTATAGTTCCACAGGGGAGATACAATCCATTATTGCAGAAAAATGCATGGCAGACAACAGCAGCTGGAGGAGGCTTAGGTCACATCCATCATGGAGGCAGAGAGAGCAAGCAAACTGCTAGAGCAAACTAGTAGGAAGCCCACTTCAAGGCCTATCCCCTGTGACATGCATTCCTCCAGTAAGGCTCCATCTCCTAAAGGTGCTATGACCTTCCCAAACATTCACATCAGCTAAGGATACAAACACATAAGCCTGTGAGGGATGGCTCACATTCAAACCATGACAGTGTGTGTATTACAGCATGTACCTAGAGGTCAGGGGACAAACTGAGGTATTGGATATCATTTTCCATTTTATCTGACCCTCATTTGTCATTTTTTCTCCCATGTATGCCTAGCCTGTAAACCTCTGAGGGTTCTCCTGTCTTCTCTTCCCATCTCTCTTTAGTAGCATGTATATGACTAGCATGCATGCTATATGACTATCTTTTCCCATTGTTGTTTGAACTCATGTGCTCCTATTTGTGCAGCAAATGCTTAGCTAAGTCCCAATCCTCTCCCAAACATAAATATTGACCTGATGGCAGGTACACAATTTCACAGTTAGGAACTTTGTTTTGTGATGTAAATTATTAAATATATGATTCACAGCTCCCTTCAGACTGTGTGTATGTCTGTGATACATCAAAGAACTTTGAATTTAGAGTTGTGTCCCACCCAGGCAAACTTGTCTTGTCTAGACTACACAATCTGAAATATTTTTTTGGGTCCAAGCATTTCAGATAAAGCAGGTTCAATCTGCAGAGTAATTAAAAAGTCAAGAATATATCAATGTCTTTCTTGATGATGATATTTTGCATCCTTATTCATATCTCTTATCATAGGTTCTTTAGCCAGTGACCTGGGGTAAATTGGAATGGCTGGGAACACCTCCATGAAATCACAGATCTCCAGTTATAAAGATGAAATCATATGGCAAGCCTCATTTGAAACATTGTCATAGTCTGTAACACCTCATCCTCTGATTCTGCACTGGACATTCCTTGACAGGTGAGTATGTTTTGATTAGTGTCTTCTTTCTGTGTTAAGTAAGGTTGTATTAAAATAACCAAATGATTTTACAGTAACGCAAGATGTGTATGTATGCTTTCTAAGTTTGGGATTCACTGGTATATTCTACCCATAGTTCATATTGTCTATCTGAAAAGAACCCCCAGATTTGATATAGAATGCTCAGATTTGATACAGCTTGTTCTGAATGGCTGTTTTTAGTGTAAGTCAAAACTAGTACAAATGTCAAAGCAGGATTGCACAGCTACATAATGTCAAAGCAGGATTGCACAGCTACATATTAAGTGCAGAGAAATATACAAGTTTTAGAATGATAACAAATGAAAATACAGACATCACACAGTTGCAGTGAATACAGCTGGCAATTGTGTGTGTGCTGTGTGCCTACACGGACTTACAATGTCCAGCAGCTTGCCAAAAAACTAAACCTTATCTAGAAAATAATGAGAGAAAAGTCTTTAACTTTATTTACTTCAGGAAAAAAGGTAATATTTCAAATACAATTCATACTCAACTTCAGCAAATTTTTTAAACATCAATATATCCTGTGTGCATGTATTGGATATGAGTATGAATGTGTGTATGTGTGTGTGTGTATGTATGAGTAAGAATGTGTGCATAAGTGTGTGTGTGTTATTGAGATTGTGCAGGTGTGTACTGGGTTCATGTGAATTTATTGGGTGGGTTTATATATGTATATTTACATGCATGTGCATATTTACATGTGTATGCTTATTTTAGCATACATGTGTTGAGTGGGTATATATGACAGTGTATTCACATGTGTGTACATGTACATTTGCATGAGTATGGGTGTTTTCATGTGTGTATTGGGTACATATATATACTGGGTATATTTCTCTGTGTGTGCTAGGTGCATGTGCATGAATGTGTGTATCCAAATGTGTGTATTTTTACATGTGTGTTTGGTTGCATGTGTAGGCATATGTATGCATATATATGCACTTTCACACATAGTGTTCGTACTGGGTACATGTATGTGCCCTGGGTGCATATATATGACTTATATGATCACTTGTATATGTGTTCATTATGTGTATGAGTATGTGTGTATTCACTTGTGCATGAGTATTTTCACATGTTTGTTGGGTGCATGTGTGTATGTTGATTGTACATATATGCAAGTGTGTGTATGTTTGCTGAGTATATGTGTAAGATTATGTGATTTATATTGTCTATATTCATATGTGTGTATATTTACATGTTTATGGGTATTTTATATGTGCATATATTGGATGCATATGTGTGTCCTCTGTGTGTATCTGTGTGCTTGGTATATGTCTATGATTGTGTATTCAAATGCATGCATGTATATTCTTATCTGCATTTGTGTAGATGCATGTGTATAAGTTGTTTACATGCATAGAGGTGTTCTAACATATGTATGTATTGGATGCATGTGAGTGTTGGGTATATATTTGTGTGTGTTGTGTACTAGGCACATATTACTATATGTATTCATATGTGTTTATTCATATGTGTGTGGTGTGGGTCTATGTGTATGTGTATATTCATGTGTGTTTTGTGTGGTTCGTGTATTTATGTGTGCATATTGCTTTCACATGTGTGTTGGTTGTATGTATATAAGGTATGTGAATGTATTTACATGTGTATGAATGTTTTCACACGTCTGTGTGCATATTTCTAACTGTACATTCATATGTGTGCATTAACATGTATATGGTGTCTTTTCATGTATGTATACTGGGTTCATGTGCATGTTTTGGTTATATATCTGTGTATGTGTATATGTATATGTGAGTATGTTCACATGTATTTGTGTAGATGCGTGTATATGAGTTACTTATATGTGAATCAGTATTCTCATAATGTACACATTGGGTGCATGTGAGAGCTGGGCATGTATCTATCTGTGAGTGTACATTTGTATGTGCTCTGGGTACATATACATAACTGCATTCACATATGTGTTCATGTGTGTATTTGGTGGGTTCATGTATGTGCATATTCATATGTGTGTATATTTGTGAGGATGCATGTATTTGCATGTGCACGAGTGTTTTCACGTGTGTGTGTGTGTGTGTGTGTGTGTGTGTGTGTGTACCTGGATTTGTGTGCAGGTGAATATGCAAGCTAGAGATTGATGTTTGATGTCTTCCTCAATCAGCCTCTTCCTCATCCTCTGAGGGTGGGCCTCAGTGCAGCCTGGGCTCATAGAGTCAGCCAGACTGGTTGGCCATGTAAGTCCCAGTGATTCATCTGTCCCTGGCTACACAACACTGGGATCATAGAACTGCACAACCACTCCTGACATTTCTATGTGTGTCTGACTTGCTCACACAGCAAGTGCTTAGCTACCAGAGCCATCTTTCCAGCTTTGAAATACTCAAGTGCTTCTAAGTTTGTTACTGTGACTTTAATGCTAGCTATTGTTAGTGAACTAAGGCAAGACTTTAGTGGTGAGAAAGTCAATTTAAAAAATGATCTTAATAGAATTACAGTATTAAGCATTCCCGAGGTGAATGGAAGCAACTGTGATAATTTTTCATATCAGTTTCCTTTCAATTGGTAAAACTTTACCATTGACAAAAGGCCATTTCATGTAGAGATCATTGGCTGTGAAACCCAGAAGCCCAAACACACACAGTATAGATTCCCTGGCCTGACACCAAGGGTTGTAAAGCAGAAATAATCTCTTTGTCAACTGCACCAATGCCTCATGGTTCTTGGAAACCAAACTACTTCACATAGGTTCTTCCTTTACCCCTTAGTCCTTTAAAGTCGAAAAAGCAAGCTGGAGTCCTTCTGAATTTGTTTGTTTCCCTTTATGGTGATAACTTTCTACCCATCAAACACTTTTTTGAGAATAAGATTAACGAGAAACTTCTTGGTTGTCAAGAAAGCAAAAATAAGAAAAATTAAAAAGAAAGAGTGTGTGCGTGTGTCACATGTTTAATGTTGGCCTACAGTATCCATATTAGCTAGGAAAACTGTTCTATTTATTTGAATCAAAATATACTTGAATTTCTTTTAAAGCAATCTTCAGAATGCAAATTCACAAATTCCTTACCCCCAGCTTCTTTTAATGGAGCAATCTGTCTTAATATCAGAATGTGGATTTTTCTCAATGTGAAAACCGATGTGGTATTCACTACCCAGAATGGCTATAGAAAGGTCATCTAAGTATTGAGAGTGTAGTTAAATATCAATTCATTTGCACCAATGGAATTTAATCAACAATATTGATGTGATAGATATTCATGGCCAAATGTGCTCAGTGTTGAGTAATCAAAAACATAATTAAAGATAGGACCCTGCCTTTCTGACAAATTAATAATGTGATTTCTCATTAGTTTTGAAACCCAAAGGCCTGTGCTCACAGTACTAATATTCTGCAGGCAGGAAAATAATCCCTGAGTGATATTAAATTGTTTACCCTCTCAGTTTACTTGCCCATCTTCCTCAGTTTGCAAAATGGAGACCACCAAAGGCAGTTGGTATGCTCTTGTCTAGCTGCAAACAGTGACTTGTTTTTGATTCTCACTTTATAAAAAGTAGAAGGTACAGTGTTACATGAGAGTCATCTGTAATGACAAGATTCCAGAGTAGGATGATAAGAAAAGTACCCAGCAGTCCCAGGAAAATGACCAAGTGAATACTACCATAGAGTGAAGGAAGGCACTTACCACATGCTTAATCTTTCTCATGGTGTTGTATGCACACTTTTTCTTGAGAGAAACCACACGACCAACTGTCCATCCATCCCAGAGAATCTTTATTAAAGATTAACATCAAAGCATAACTTCATGAACCCATGAGTAGATTGGGGGCTCCTTTTTCTTTTGTCTTGTTTGCCTATTTTTTTAAATTTTTTTAATTATTATTATTTATTCAACTGTGTACATGTGTGTGTGTATGTGCTCGCTCGCGTGTGTGTGTATGTGTGTGTCTGTGTATGTGTAGAACCACGGACGAATTCGCGAACCACCATGGACGCCTCCACCTCCTTCTGCCCCGGGATTCACAGGCTCCGCCCTACCAGGACCAGAAGCGCAGGCCCCCGCTTTCGCCTGGCGTCTATACGTGGGATCTGGGATCCGAACTCGGAACCTTCCACCTGCAAAGCGGAGGCTTAACCCCTGAGCCACCTCTCCAGCCCGCCTATTTTTTTTTAAATAATGTATTTTTTCCCCCGCTCATACAAACTTAATAGGTACCCCAGTCCCCTCCCTCCCTCACCCTTCCCTGAACCTCTCTGCTCCCTCCCCTATGTCAAACTTTGCTCTGAGTCCTCCTCGCTGATGAGGTGTAAGAACTCAGTGGCATTTCCTAGAACTCTTTCTTATGTTCCCCTTAAGTATAGGAACACTATTGTGGCTGTTAATCCCTTGCTTCTATGGATCCTAGTGCCTTCAGTCCATGCTAGACTTTGGGGGGGGTCAATGATATGTTGGTCATTGTGCATATCATGCAGAGTCTTATTATGATTGCTTCGGCCCGAATTTGTGTGGAGTATCTTGCATATCATAGCTCCTCCCCATCTTTGGGCTCTTACAATCTTACTGCCCCCCTCTTCCACAAATTTCCCTAGCTTCAGGATGGGGAGAGATTAGGCAGGCCTGATTCCAGGTGGTTGATATAGAGTCTCTGATGTTCTGAATTATGGTTTGTTGATTTTTTTTTTCAGTTTTGCTGCTCTTACAATGCCTGTGGCTCCATCCTGATGGGTATTGGATGTCACCCCCTGGCCAGAGATAAAAAGCTGTTAAAATAGAGTCTTATTATAAGAGTAGATTCAAAGGTAGATGGAATAAGAGTGGGAGACCACGGTGGGGGGGGGTCAGTCTCCCATTCACAAAATGTTTACCTTCTATCTGACAGACTGTATGCCCTCCCTTTCTGGTAAGATCATACCCCATCAGTTGCAAGTGACCAGGAAGGAAAGTCTGTGAGCTTAACCAGATGTCTCATTACTTACTTGCAGTCCTTGATGATGGCCTATTATCTCTACTGTAGCATGATCCCCTCTCTCCTTGTTTCTGGCGGGGCCCTCCTTCCCCTTCCCTCCTGTTTATAATCTTTGCAATTACTGTAGATATTACAGAGATTTATATTTGAGTGTGTCTCTAAGTGGGTTTGGTACTAGGATCCACCTATTAGGGAGTACATACAGTGCTTAATTTTCTGTGTCTGGGATACTTCACTCAATATAATTGTTTCTAATTCCATCCATTTCCCGGAAAATCTCATTAATCCATCATTTTTGATGGCTGAGTAGTATTCCATTGTATAAATGTACCACGTTTTCCTTATCCACTCGTCAACTGTTGGACATTTGGGTTGATTCCATGACTTTGCTATTGTAAACAGTGCTGCTATGAACATGGTTGTGCTTGTGCTATCGAGGTGAATTTTTGCTGTATGGGGAGTTATTCCCAAGAGTGGAATCACAGGGTCATATGGCATTTCAATCTTTAACTTCTTTAAGAATTGCCAGATGGCTTGCCAGAGTGATTGTATGAGCCTGCATTAAATTGGGGTTCCTTATTAAGGGTGATGATCATGGAGCAGAGACCACTGAAAAGCAGCTACATCCCCAGCCAGTCCACCCCAGCCTGGGTGAGAGTCACAAAAGTTGTAACCCTGGAGCACTCTGATACATGTACTTGCTAGGAGGGGCTTCTCTAGGCTTCTGGGATGTTGGTATTTCTCTACTTCCTAACTATTTAATGGCCTCTTGAAGACGGCTTGGCTTCTCAGCAGTCTTTTCCATTCTTAACTGCTCTAAGATCTACTTCAGACTAACTTGAACTGCCAGGCAATCTCCTTTTAACTGCCTAGCTGGCAGGTGAGTTCTTCCCCCAGTTGTTGTTGACTACCTTTCATTTCCTGAGAGAAGGCCCTCTCCCCATAATCTTGCTAGTTTCAGGAACTTCCTGAATTTAAGGAGCTGTTTACATGTTAAAACTTCTAGGTTGAGATAATTAAACATCCTGTTTAGCTTAGACTGGGACAAAGTGTGAGATGGCTCTCCAGGGGAAAAATACCATACATTACATGCTTATCCATCATTGTAGGACAGAAAATTATCTACAGTGAAGATTGGTTATGTTTACACTCTTACAAGGATGACTGTCAAAGGCAATCTAGAAGAAGAGGGTTTATTACAGTTCACAATTTCTTAGGTTACAATTCCATCAAGACGAGGGGTCAGAGCAGTAGGAGCTTGACACAACATCACACCCATAGCCACAAGCAGGCAGCAGTTAGTGAATATGTTCCTACTTAACTTTCTTGCTCTCTCCATGTTTATATAATCCACCACTTTATACATAACTCCTACCTAACAGAATCATGCTGCCTACAGTGGGAAGGAAGGACTTCCCACTTTGATTAAAGCAGTTAAGACCATCTCTAACAGACATGGCGACAGGATGTACCCCCCACCTCTCCATACCAGTTCACGTGGACAGTCGATACTAACCATTATGATGACTGACTATATGAACAACTCATATCTAATAGACATGCACTCAGTTCATAATCTCTGAAGGAAATTTCATGTTATCCAGATTCTTACCAGTGACAGATATATTTGTAACACCAGACTTCTTGTTTTGATATTATAGTCCCTGGCTGCATATACATTAAAATAGTCCAATGTAGAATCCCCCAGGAGAAAGGCTGGGGACATGGCTGAGTGGCTAAAGCCTTTGCCTGACAAGCAAAAAGACCTGAGTTTTGATAGACACATCCCAAGCAAAAATGCCCAATGGATGTAGTGGAGGCCTGTAATTCTGACCCTGGAAAATAGAGACTGGGAAACCTCAGAGCCAAATGATAGAGAGGTAGAGCAACCCAAGATGGTGCACTCTTCTACATATACCTGCATACACACACACACACACACACACACACACTCCATCAGGAGTATCCTAAGGAACATAGTGCTTGTTGAAATACTTGTATTCAGTCAACTACTGAATGAAGCAATAATACATTTGTCTTTTATTTTGTTAGGAAGACATGTGCTGAGAATAACAAGAGTAATTGAGCAGATTCCCAAGGAAAACACAATGGTAAGAACCAAAAAAGCAAAGATAATGATTGGTTGGTTCTATTGCACAGCCACAGGTTGGGTTGTGCTTCCGAGCTTGTGTCAACTGGATGACACTAATTATTGAACAAATTGGTTGATGCAAAATTGAGAATGGATTTGAGGATATATTATTGCACTCTGTTGCTTATTGTAATCACAACGTCTATCTTTTTTTTTCCCCCTGGGAGTGTGGGGTTGGAATCCAGGACAGTTCAGGGACATCAGGTACTGGGGCCACTGCAAAGGGATTCTTTCTGCTTCTAGTTTTCTAAAGGAGGGAAAGTCCACAAGATAGGAGCCTTTTTCCGATGATCGGCCTTACTTGTCGACTATCAAAGATTCTAATGTTCCACTTCCTGTTTGGTCTCTTGGTAATGTCTGGATCTAATCTCACAACTATGGAGTGCTGCTAAATCTTTCAGAAAAAAAAATATCTCCGGGCTGAAGGATAAAATGGCCATTTGCAAAGTGTGGTCATGTGTAAACTAAATTGTACGTTCGCTACTATTTTTTTTCTTTTAGCTTTGTGAGTTTTTATTAAACCACTCATCACATGGAATTACAGTGTTATGTAATGTCTTTACTTTTCTTGCTTCTCGGGAGGCTGCTGTATATTGCCTAACTTCATTTGTTGTGAACATAAACGAGTAGAATTCTCTTAAAACTGTGTGGTCCATAAGAGTATATGTCTACATGAAGCTCAAAGAGCCTATGTTATGGAAAAATCCATTAGGAATCCTTTTATAATATTGTATTTATTTATATATATGTGTATGTGTGTGACAGAGAGAAACACACAGACACATACAGAGAGAGAGAGAGAGAGAGAGTGATATATAGAGAAAGACAGAGAGAGAAGAGCACATGTGCCATTTGTGTGTCATGCTGGCGTTTGAGAATTGAATTCAGGCCCCAGATCTCAAGTAGGCACCTTCCCTACTGAGCTATATCATCAGCACCCAATTATAAATCTTATATGACTGTGAAATGGAAGTTATCGTGGAGGCTGAAAGTGCCTAAGACAGAATCACCTTACAATATTACTTTCGTATCTGTGATTTCTGCATTAGGTGTTCATCCAATACTAATTTGAAAATGTCTGAGAAACAATTAATTCTGAAATGAACATGTATAAGCATTTTCTCTTTTTATTGTTCCCTATACGATACAATGACTACTGTTAATGTAACGTTTACAATAACATTTACAACAGTATTAAAGTTACCTAGAGATGGTTTAATGAAAAGATGCATGTAGATCCTATGCAAACCCTAGACTATTTATGTAGTGGACGTGAACATCCTCACAGTTTGCTACCTACTACCCAAGAGGTGATAGTCTTGAACTCAGTCCTCTGTGGATACAAAGAGATGACTGGATTTTAATGGGGAGTACAAAAGAAATTGAAAAATAATGAAAAATGCAATATAGGTCAGTACCCATGTCAAATTGGTTTTTCTGAGAAGTATGCCTATATTACTCATGTGGACACCATAGAACTCCCAAGAGTAGAGGTATTATGGAGTGTCTCTGTTGCTTTTCTAACCGTACTCTCTACCTGGACAGCCAGAATCAGTTTCCTTGTACATAGCTATTCATTTTTTTCCCAGCATGTGTGCCCTTTCTCCTTGCTCCCTTCTCTTACTTTGACAGCTGGAAGGTTAAAGTGTAAATATTGGTTTCTGTTCAGTTTTCTTGGTAATTTTCATCTTGAGCAAACCAACCTAGTTGGGTACTCAAATGGCTCTGGTGGTGAAAAACAGTTTTATTTAATCCATGGCAAAGAAACCCAATACATTGAAGCGATTCTCTTCATGAGGACTGTCCGCCATGATGTCTAGAATTCCCAAGAAGGTTGCTTGGTTCTTGACATTTCTGCAGTGCATAGTACCTCCAAGAAAGTATACCTCCCTCTATGAGTGAATCAGCTACCTCACTCAGCTTGCATAAACATTGTGCACATTCACCCTTGGACAGCTTGCTGACTCAAAGCTCAGCGTAGTCTAGTATAAGCATCTTAAGCTATCTGGGTCATATTCATTGGGCTGCCATCTCCTTTGGACCTTTGTTTTTCCTTTCAATCACTTATAAAATGACCTTTCCACATGTGAGTCTAGTATAGGATGAGACCTATTTAGACAATGCTGTCATCTACATTATGTAGCAGCTAGAAGTAGGTCAGATCTTAAGAAAAGAGTTATAGATAGAAAATTCCTGTGCTAAAGACATAATTTCATTTTTTGTTATGGCCTAATAATACTCCATTGCTTAGACAGACAATGTTTTACATATCCATTCATCTGCTGATGGCCCTCTAAACTGATCTCACGTCTTAGATTCTGTGCATAGTTTAATAATAATTATGCTTGTGTCCCTGTAGCATTTTGCAGTCTTAAATTCCTGAGGCTGAACTCTCAGCAATAGTGTAGCTGAGTCCTGTGGTCAATTATCCACGCTAATAGTGCAGCTTGCACACATTTGTGATAACTGATGTTTCAAGTGACTTTTCTACTATTTTTTTAATATTTTGCTACATCATCTTTGTAGTTGGGGGTTTCTTGTTAGGGAACAACGGTCCTATGGATTTCGTAGACTCTGCATGGTTGTTCTAGGTTTTTATTTCATGCTTGCATATTCTCTTTGTGTTGCTGTTAAAAATACCCTCACAGAAACCCACTGAAGGAAGGATTTTTTTGTTTTGGCTCACGGGTTTCAGTAACTCGGTCTCTAGTCTTTGGATCCACTGGCTCTGGGATCATCATGTCGTGGGAAGTATGCTAAAGGTTACTCATTTCATAGTGGGAGGAAAGAGGGAGAGAGAGGGAGAGAGTGGAGAAAGAGGAGAAAGAGAGAGAGAGAGAAGAGAAAGAAGAGATAAAAAGAAAAAGCAAGACGGAGACAGAGACAGACAAATGAGAAAGAGAGAGAGAGAGAAAGAGAGAGAGAGAACATCTGAGTATTCTACTTCTAGTTACAATTTCCTGAAATGTCCAAAATATTATGGCCAGAAGTGGTAAAGTATCTTTTGTAGGGCATGTCCTATTTATTTCATAACATTGTTCCCAGCAAAGTTTAAAATATTTCCCCTCTTTTATTCCACAAATGAGTATTTTTCAAAGGTAGTTTGTAATTGCGTATGAAAGGAATTGTGGGATGGGGAATGCCACACAAGCATAGGGTCCTGAGTTTACACCATAGAACCCATGTGATTAATTCAGAGTATGGAGGTGTATGCTTGTCATCCCAACGACGAGAGACAGTGACAAGAGAATGTCTGGGGCTCAATGGGTACTCATTCTAACCCTGATTGGCGAGTTCTGAGCCAGTGGGAAGTCTGTCTGAAAGAATAAGGTGGTAGATACCTGAGGAATAACAGGTTAGCCTCTGCCCTCCACATATGTTCTTGCGCGCTTGTGTGTGCTCACACAGAGACAGAGAAAGAGACAGAGAAATACAGACAGACTAAAATAGAGGTGAAAGGAGAGAGAGAAAGAGAGATACAGAAAGATCCAAACACAGAAAAAGGGAGGGAGAGAGAGAGAGAGAGAGAGAAATAATCAGATAATTCTTTCTTCTTTCTTCCCATGAACATTCAAATTGATAAGAAACTCACAGCTAGGAAATAAGCTTGATGTTTTCCACACAGGCTGAGACAGTGATTTCATCAGCGGCATTCCACGCCCCTTATACATTTTTCTCATTACAACTTACAGCTAAATGAGCTCCTGGGCTGGTCAAATGCTTTGTTTCTGTTTTAGTTTCTAGTTCTTTTCTCCCTGGACGTATGTTAATAACAGAATCACAGGGTTTCTCATAAGTATTTTTCCTCTCTATCTCTCCCTTCTTACGGCAACCTTGTGCACTTGGGGCATACATTAATCTCATCCCTGTGCCTTCCATCTGTGTTGCTGCATTTTATTTGCATCTTCTCTTAGGAGAAATGCTGTGGGGCAGGTCATCTTGACAATTTGGGATGGCATTTGATGAATGGCTTCCTGTATTGAAACTTCCTGTATGGTATGCTACGGATGATGTTGCTGGATTAAAGAAAGAGAGAGAGGAAAAAAAGACGAAGGGTATTTTCTTTACAGCTTTCAGAAGACCTCAGTAAAACAGGAAGCCTTGTGGCTTTTCAGTTAGGGTAATTATCAGAGAGGATGGGTCAGTGCATTGTAAAAAAAGGAGTGTCTGTGGAGGGCATTCACGACACAATAAAGGTTTGCTATTGTTTAAGCTGGCTTTAATGCCTAGGTTCCTAAGGTATAAAACCTGGAGAGACATTTATCCCTTCCTTCCTTTTCAACACTAAGAACAAATGAAGAAAACCACCAAGGAAGGAGACAATAATTCATGAAGTCTATGAATAGTGGAGGTTGACAACTGAGGCCAGCTTAATTAATATTTCCACGTACAGTTGAATAAATGCTTTCTACTTTCATAGCCCGAATTTTTGTCATGCTTTTTTTTTTAAATACAAGTTTGGGATAATCTTGGATTTGTTTCAGAATGGATTTGGCTGCAAGGATGACTAGGTCTAACTCAAAAGAGATGGTCAGGAAAATTAAAAAAAGAAAAATCCCTTTCATGTCATTCCTGAATCTGTAGTTTTTATTTCTGTGTTACAGCGTCAAAGGACAGGAGGTTGGAAGTTTGGCATAGCATGTAACATGTTTAGAGGTGATGCATTGTGGTAAGTAATTGGGAAGGCTAGAATATTGTGTCATTGTGATCCTTGATGTTTATACTTGGTTGTGATTGCATATTGCCAAACTAAGTGTACAGACTTGCTATCTGAGACCAAGCAGTAGAACCACCTTTAATAGTACCAGAATGGCACTGAGACAAGAGAAACGGGTTGTGCTTTCATTGTTGATGTTGTGTTTTCCTTGTTTTTTTTTTGGATTGGCTCTGCTTCCGTCTGAGACAAGGTCTCACTTTATAGCTCAGTCTGGGAACCCACTGGGAGCTCTCAAGTTCTTTAGCCTGCCCTTGAACTCACAGTATCCTCCTGTCCAAATCTTGCAGTCTCCCTAGGATATGAACCATTAAATAGACCTCCTGTGGTGTTATTCAAGGGCATTTCAAGGACACAGGGAAAGTTTTAAATTCCTGCTTGATCCTTATATATAATCCCTCTGGTGAGAAAATTGAACACAAACACAAAAATTGAAAATCATTAAAAATAAGAGTTCTGCATATATTCTGCATACACAGGAAGTGATACTTTGTTTTCTTACAAATGAGTATCAGAGCAGAGCTTGTTGTGCAGAAATGGGAAAAATTAGAAAGTCAGTTCAGAATTTTACTTTTTCAGATTGGTTCTTGATGGATAGTTTGAATTGTACTGTTGGAACCAAAGTTCCTGCACCTGATCGAGCCCCTCAACTAAAGACACGGAGACACCAGAATCGATGCAAAGGCAAGAGGCTTTAATCACCAGCACGCTGGGGTCACCCTGCTTTTCGGGAGCAAGAGTGGCCCTGAGCACTTAGGACTTGGGTTTTTTATAGGGCAGGGAACAAATTTCAAACAGAGCAAACCCAGCAAAGGGGATGAAACATCTGGTTATTGGTGATAAGGATGGCTCAAGGGGTGAAGTACAAGTCAGTATGACTAAGGGGTAAGATACAGGGCAGTTCATCAAGAGTCAGCGTGACTAAGGTCAGTTCACAAACAGGATTTCATGTTCATGTCCACACATTTTTATGTCCACAGTACCTTTGAGGCTGAGGTTATAGTTCAGAGGTAGAAAATCTGCCTAATAGACACAGGGACATAGGTCAAGCTGGGTCTAGCATATGTACACAATTGGGTTCCATCTATGCACTGTAAAATAAAAAGCTCATGATTATAAAAATTTAAATATTGAATCTTTGCATGTAAGCTGTGATGCTTTGAAGAAGTACAAGATGTACACATGATATTTCTTCTTATTTGATCCTTCCCTGTCTGCCCACAAGAACTGTAGGAAATTTTTACGTATTTGCTATGTCGGTCAATGGGAGCAATATTATAGAATGTGTAGCCTGGCTGTTAAAACAAGATAAATATATAATATATAAATTGCTTAGTTTATAGAAACCATATTTTTTACATATTTCATATTAATAAATAAAAGATCACCTGTCTTCTATTTTCTTTATTATGCTATAAATCCAAGATGGCTTTTTTTTTTTTTTTTTTGATACACAGACAATAGTTCCTTGAAAAAAAAGTATTGTGATTGTTGTATTTAAAAGAGACCATGGTATGAGGGCTGGAGAAATAACTCAGGGGTTAAAACTCTGCCTCCAAGCAGAATGATCTGAGTTTGGATCCCTGGTAAAAAGGCCAGGCAGAAATGGTGCAGGCCAGCACTTCTGGCTCTGGAAGGGTAAGGCTGGGAAATCACAAAGCAAACAAAAACGAGGTAGAAGCAATCCAGGATGATTCCCAAAGTCACTCTTGGGCCTCCATAGGGACATAGAGTACCTTCTCTCTCTCTCTCTCTTTCACTCACACACACACACACACACACACACACACACACACACACACACGCATGCACACACGCAAAATACATAAATGTTTTAAAAAGTTAAAAAAATATAAATTAAGGGACCACAATGTGCAAAATCTGGGTTGTGACAGAAGCCACATCAGAAAATAATGTACAGAAATAGGTTGGGCACAAAAGAGACTTTTGGACACCCCAACACAGCTCGCTCTTTAGGTCCAAGAGAAACAGTGCCTGTAAGAAGTTAAACATGTTAAGTTTGCATGATTGGAAATAAAAAAAAAATATATATATATGTATATATATGTATATATATATATATATAAAGAAGTTAAACCAGTGGTTGCTAAGCATTTCTCAGAAGCACCTTCAATAGCTCAGACGTTGAGGCAGCCCACTCATGGTCACTTCAGGCGTGGTTCTCTCCCGGCTTGACCACACTTCCGGTAGCTTGCAGGTAGTCCTTAGGATGCGAGCAGTCATAGTGGTACGACTGCTATACATGACTGGTATGCAGGTAGTCCTTAGGATACGAGCAGTCATAGTGGTACGACTGTTATACATGACTGTATGCAGGTATGTCCCAGTGCTTGGGAATGTTAGCTTGTGGTTGGGATGTAGTTTGTTACAATCTGAAGTTGGAAGTGGATTTCACTCTATTGATAATGTGCTCAGTATTTCCAACTCTTCTGTAAGCTGTGTGCTGATCATTCTGATTTTTTTTATTTTTAAGGCTTTCAATGTTGAATGCTTGAAAATACTTGAATATTAAAGAGAAAATGTTTTAAGTAGCTGTCACTAAAAAGGTAGGGTTACATCTGGAATAAAGTAACTAAGTGAGTTCAGATTCCATAAAACTTTTTTTTCCTTAAAAGATCCAAGTTACTTTAAAGGACAGTGAATGTTTGCAAGTTATTTGCAGCTGTTATTAAAGCAATTTTTGGAAAATGACATTTAGCAATATTAGAAGGAATTCATCAAGAGAAGAGAGACTGGACAACCATATACATGTTTTATAATGTCTATATGTATTGCATAGAATACTACACATATGGTATAGTGTACCATGTAGAAAACCATGATTATATATGCATATATATACTAACATATATTTTCTGCCCCAATGTGTATCTAACATTCTGTATCATTTATATATAGTATTCTACACATTCTATATTATATGTCTAGCATTCCATACATTCTATATATAGTATTTTTCTGTACACATAGTATTGTATACTATATATATAGTATACAATGCTATACATATATAATATTCTAAAGTATATATATGTGGTATTCTGTACTATATATAGTACTCTAGACTATATGTAGTATTCTAAACTATATATAGTATTCTATAATCCACATCTATATAGTATTCTATACTATGTTTAGTATTTTATACTGCATATATGCAGTATTTTATACCATATATGCAATATTTTATAACAATATAATATTTTATGCCAGGATTCTATACATGGTATTTTATGCTTTATGTATTTATATCTATATGGTATTCTCTATATACGTGGTACTCTATGCTACACACTTATATACTAGAGAGTATCGTGTGCATTATGTACCCTGTATATGTGTATGCCTTTATATATACATATATGTGGTAATGCAATATATATATGTGGTATTCATGTGAATATATGTGTATATATAGATATATATGGTATTCTATGCTGTGTGTTTGTGTATATATGATAATGCCATGTATATATGTTGTGTATTCATATGTCATGCATGTATTTCATATCATATTGTAATGCTGAAGAGATAAATGACATCAAAAGATTTCCAAGTAGCATTTTCCTTCTTTCCTGGTTTTGTATGTATAAACATGTATGGGGGGTCTCCTTTGTCATTTCCTGTTCATCTGTTTCTCAAATTCTTGTTCCACTTAAATTAATATTTCTCCCTTCCTTTTCATAGTATTATTCTTGTCAGTGTACATAGAGAAAGTTTGTGTGTGTGGGGGGGAATGGACTAGCTTCTCTCCTTGAAAGACTCATCTTCTATTAATTGTAATTTATTTATGTGGGAGCTAATTTATATTCAGTTTCTGTAGGACAAAAATTAAATTTAACCTTGAGTTAATGATGGTAGCACACACACCTCTCAGATGACACAAAGTCAACCTTGGTATGGAGTCAAGCGAGTAGCTTTTATAAACAAACTGAACAGGAAATTAACCACACTCTCTTATTCCCAGCATCCCGCAGGCTTGTCTTACACTTCAAGGTCAGGCTTCCTGGTTGTCGTAGAGACTGAATGCTCTTTCAAGCCTGCAATGTTAGTCATCCAATCTTCTTCAAACAAGTTTGTGGATATATATTTTCAATCATGCTCTTTCTCATTTGACGGCTGGAAGGTGAAGATGTTTGGCTCACAAACTGATGTATTGAGTGACTTTTAATATAAACTAAGTTCAGGTTATAGCATAAACTTTCCTAATATCAGTTTTAACAATGCTTCCTGTATAGCTCTCTCTCTCTCTCTCTCTCTGTGTTCATAATGCTTATGCATTCAACATACTTCTATGTGTGCATATGTGTGCTTGCATATGTTTATGCAAGTATGTGTGAGTGCATATTGAGTCTACAAAGTCAATATCTTGGGTCTTTATCTATTGGTCTCCAACTTATTTTCTTTTGTTGCATCTGTGTGCGTATGTGTGTGTGTGAGTGTGTGTGTGTGTGTGTGTGTGTGTGTGTATATAAGAACACATTCCAAGGGTGACATTGGGAATCATTCTGGATTGCTTTTCCACCTTACTTCTTTGCTCTGCTGATTCCCAGACTCTCCCTTCCAGGGCAGGAATTACAGGTCACATACATACTTGCCTGGAAGTTTGGGATGAGATTTCACTGGGTAGGGCCTGCTAGCTCTCTGTTCTCCATCCTTAGCCTCAGACTTCAGAAGAAACTACAGTGCTCTCCACATTACGAACATAGACCACCAAGCCCAGTATCACGGTTGAACTTTACAGGTAGAATTTACAAACCCGGCAGAGGGATTTGGTGATCTCCAATAACAGAACAAATGAACAACCTCTGACTCAGGTTTTGTATCACTTCTCCGGAGCTAGTGAGTGATGACTTGTAGTTCGTGATTCCCTCAGCCCTGCAGTAGCTAAGGCTGATTATTAAGCACATTGATCATGAAAACTGTCTTGGCTTCTCTTTGCGGGTGCAGTGCTGATCTACACGGAGGCAGAAGTAATTGTGATTTTTATTCTGTGCCACCAGACTTACTAATGAAGGGAACTGTATGTGGTTAAATTCAGCATTTCTGTTGATTCCATTTGTATATGTTAAGATTGGAGACAGCCATAATTCTGACTCAGCGGAGAGCTATCAAGTAGGTAATTAATATCAATAAGGAATGGATTTCCTTTGTCTTTTCTTTCCTGTGTAGTTTAATGCCTTCCTGCCCTGTCGTGTTCCTGTACTATAGATGACCTGAATGTATTGTATATATAGGCAATTGAATGATACCTCAGTTTAAATATTTCTTTAACAGACCTGTCTTCCTGGGCTTTCTGTGTTGATCACTTCCATGTGCTGAGAAGTATTGATTTACCTTAGGGATATTCTCAGTATTGATTCACCTTAGTGGGATGTATAGCCATTAAAGATGTCAGTTAAATAAGTAGGGGGATGGCTCCGTGGACAAGAGCGATTGTCTTCCGAGTATCAGGATCTGAGTTTGGACCTTAGCAAACACATAAAAAAACTGAGTGAATGGATGTCCACTTGTCTGTCACAACAGTGATGTGGGATGTTATGGTGGAGGTGGGTAGAGGTAGGAGGCTCACTGCAGCTTGCTAGCTCCAGGTTCTGTGAGAAATACTATCTCAAGGAAATAAGGCAGAGATTGATAGATTGAGACACCTGCTATCTATCCATGACCTGAGTGTGCATGCACATGTACACACATGCACATACAAGAATACATGTGACATATATATGTATACCACTTAACCAAATTACCAAGACAGAATGTCTCATGACCCATGTAACATGCCAGTATGGTCTAAGAAATTTTACTATATGGGAAACTACAATGCCTTGTATAGGTTGTTGGAAATTGAAATAAATCCCTTGTTTCCAGATTTAGGATTGTCTATATGTTTTAGATAAATGCAAGTCAGTATTGGTTAACTCAATAATGTAACAGGAAATAAAATGAGCTCCAACTGCAAACTAGTAATCATAGGTTTGGGAGTATTTTTTTATATATGTGTATGTGGTGCCCATGTATGTCTGTGTTTTACATATGGTTTGGGCACATGTGTGAGCAAGCATACATGCATGTGGAAACCCATGGTTATATTAAGAATCATCCTCAGTTCTCTTCCAATTTATTCTTTTGGAGATTGGGTTTCTAGTTAAACCCACATCTTGACTGTACTGCTTAGATTGTCCACTTGGCAATTGACAGCTAATCTCTGGACCTGTTTATGAAGAAGTACTAGCTAAGGCAAACCCTTGAGCAAGCCTGCAGGAAATTGTCTGATTGATGTGGGAAGACCCAGCTCATAGTGGGTGGGACCATTTCCTGGGCAAGTTGGACTAATCAACAGGAATAATAAGCAAGAATAAACCCTTTTGCTCGTCTAAACTGTTACCATGTATCTATCAAGAACACAAAGAACCACATGTTTTACAGGACTAGTCTGCATATCAGCTTGCTCAGGGGTTCCCAGTATTCAACTTGAGGCTGCATTGGGAGATTGTTCTGACGCTCACCTGGCACTTTATTTATTTGGCATCTGGCAACCTGAACTCTATTCCTTTTGCTTGAGCAGCAATAGTTGAATCTTTGTTTCCCACATCTAATTCTTGAGGGAACAGAGTAAGTCGGCTAATTTAGCCTTAAACTAATTTTCTCAGGACTTGCCCAGACCTTTAGCTAATATATGAAGGACCCAGATTTCCTCTGAAAGATGGCACTTCCCGAAAGTATTGATCCCAAGCTGACCACCTCACGCATGGTATTTCTTTACCAGCCTCCCAAACGTCCCTTGGGAATTCTTTTGCCGCTGATGGAGAGATGTTCTGTTGTTATTTACACTCTCCTTATGAAAGCATTTTTTTTCCACAGATATTCTCTTCCTCAAATGTTTTTGAAAAATATCAGATTGTACTTTTTTTTCTCTGAAGGTTATAGCAGCTTGAAAGAAATTCATTGTTAATTCTGAACATTTTTTTCCTTCGTTATTTGTTCCGATCACATATATGCAGAGAAGAATGTAAATTATTTACTACCAATCTGTAAGTAAATCTTTTGAAAGGATTACAATTACACTTGTTATATTTTCTTCTCAATTACTTAGAAAATGTAAGGCATCCTTGGGGGAATACATAGTCTTTGCTGGTCCTTTTAATGGTAATTGATTAGCTTGTTCAAATGATGCTGTTAGGGGAAGAATGTTAACAAATACATCTGTCAAGGTAGCAAGCCAATAGTGTCACTTGAAAAGATGGACAGACTATGTCTACATACATATGTCCTTTCTCCTTCTCATATTCTCTCTCTCACTATCTCCTTCTTTCTTACCTGCCCCCTCTATCTATCTCTTCTCTTCTTCTTCCTTCCTTCCTTCCTTCCTTCCTTCCTTCCTTCCTTCCTTCCTTCCTTCCTTCCTCCCTCCCTCCCTCCCTCTCTCTCCCTCTCTCCCTCTTTCTTTCTTTCTTTCTTTTCATTTTTCCTTCCTTCCTTCCTCCTTCCCTCCCTCGCTTCTGTCTTTCCTTCTTTTTCTGTCTTTCTCATTTTCTTTGTTTCTTTTCTTTTTCTTCATTTTTATTTCTTTACCTGTTATTCTTTGCTCTTCTCATGTTTCTCTCTTGTCCTTATTCTTCCTTCCTTTCTGCAGTGTATATGTGAGAATGTCTTCCTCAGTTACTTTCCACCATACTCTTTCAAATTAAGAATTCTTCTTTTATACAAAAAATCTCCTCCTCCTCCTCCCTCCTTCCCCCTTTCTCTCTTCCCCTTCCTTCTTTTCCCCAATCCTCCCTCTCTTTCCCACCTTCCTGCCTGTCTGAATGTGTGGGCCCCTAGGTTCCTTTTGGGTTGTCTGCTCTACAATGAGCTCATTTCATTTCAAATGAAATGGCTCTTTCTTGGGTAGACCCACTGATAGGGACCCTCCCTTTCACTTATCTATCCCTAGCCACTAAGGTTTCCACTGGGTGTAATTTGCATTTCCTGAGTTCCCACTGGTCTACCACCATGTTTTTGGAGCCAGTGACCCTTACTAACCATGGAGTTCACTAGTTTTGCTAGACCAGCAGGTTATCAAGCTCCAGAAATTTATCTGTCTCTGCCTGCCCTTGCCTGAGATCACAGACACATGATATGGTGCAGGTTGCTTTATCTATAGTATTTTGTATTGCCATGTGTTTCAATAATACATGCTATTTGCACAAATGATTGTTTGTACATGGTACATGTATGCATGAGTGAGTTTGTGTGTTCATGTGCATGCATTTACCCATGTGTGGGGGGTCAAAGGTCAACATCAGGCATCTTTGTTAGTACATTTTGTTCTTTACAGACAGTCAGTTTATTTTTAGCATGTAATTTCGTCGTTGGTCTGAGCCGGCTACAGCAAGGCCTTGGTCTACCTGTCTCTGCCTTCCCAGCACTAGATTACAAATGCTTATAATTGCATCCAGGATTTTTTTATCCTGCACATCCCATCCCCATGTGCCAGACTCTATGGATAAAGCTCACAATCAGGGCTCTGTTGTAAAGCATCTGTCAGGCGCGTCCCTCATTGCCATCACCAACTAAAGATGTTGAATGTGGCTTGCCTACAAGGTTGAAGTTGAAGACTAGAGCTTAGACATTCATGTGGTGCATATCACATGGGTAAAGTGGCAGGGAGTAGGCAGAAAGTACTTTTCGGTATTTCCTAATGTCATTTGTGTCTTGTGTTCTCTCTCTCTCTCTCTCTCTCCCTCCCCCTTATAAAGCCACCAGTATTTTCTGACTAACTTTGAAACCCTGATAAATTTATCTAATCCTAATCAACTCCCTAGTTTCCACAATGCTGAACACTATAGATTAATTTTTATCCTGTTAATACATCACCATAGTGATCAACATTCACCACAGGAATTCCAGGTTTGGCCACACACACACTGAAAACATATTTAAAACTTAACAATACTCTTTCTCTTCTCTGTTTCTTACTTAAAGACTTTCTCTGTTATATTACAAAAAGATCCCCCGATGTAGACATTATGTGAAATACTACGTAGTATTATAAGGACAGACCAAAATGCTAATATTAGAGTCTAACTTGGTGAACCAGTGAGGTTTTTGGGGTTACTTATAAATGTAACTTTGTTGCTAACTTCATGAGTGAACCCGAAGCACTCCCAAATGTAAACTCTCATTTACATCCCAGTGTGGATGGAAGCTTGCCAGAGCTGTATGCTAGGTGTCTCCAGGGCAGTTAACATCCCACACAAAGTGTGCTGCTCTTCGCCAGGCTTCTTTGCCATTCCTGGTGCTGTCAGGGCAGATTTGCATAGTCATGCCCGGGAGCTGCTTGGGAAAGCCAGAATTCCAGGCCAGATCAGGGTTTGAAACCTGAGTTGTCCCCCACAGGCTCATGTGTCTGAATCTTCAGTTGTTGGGGAAGTTCTTGCTGGAGCTTTGCTGGAGAAAGGCAGCCACAGGTTGGTGAACCCCGTTTTGCTTCAGTTAGTTAGTTTGCAGCTCTCAGCCTCTGTGACGGATGTGAAGTAGGTCTCCTCCAGTGTTTGCCGGCCAGCCGTTCCTTTCCTTCCATGAAGGACTGTGTCTGCCCTCAAGAACCATAAACTGAATAAATCCCCTTAAGTTGTTTGAGTTTGAGTGTTGTCTGTCAGCAGTACCTTCATATCTCCTCTGTCTTTGACAAAGCAGCAGAAAAGAGTAACTGCTGCATCCTCACACCACGTCTGTTTTTGACAAAGAAACCTCAACAGTCAATGGGGTTCCTTTGCAAATAGTCATAATTGATCAAAGATGGAAGATTTTGCTCAGAGGACTGCCTTCTACACAAATAGCATTTTTTTCACTATACAACTGTGACTTACCAGTGTAGCCCACACTTTTAAGAATTCTTCATTGAATTGACATTAAAATAAGATGGTGAGTTGTGATGTAAATGGTTTTATAGGCAGTTACATTGCTTTGTAGCTAGTTTCTTGTAGACTTCTAGATCATGTGCGATAGCATTTTTTCTTGCTATTCGCCTCTATATTTTATTTTTTTAAATATCAAAACTTTATTATTTCAAAAGGTTTAAAATGGGAGGAAACTTTAAAAAGAGCTGTGTAGGAAAAAAATTTCCTAAACTATAAATAAAAATATAACATTATAGCATATTGTATAAAATACAAAGACAGCAATCAATTTCGTGATTTGTTTTGTTTTGTTTTTCTTTCTTTCTTGACTCCCTCCATCCAAAAACTCAACCAAATCTACAGTGTTCAGTTAAACGGATCAGAAAAGGAAAGATTTATGGTTCCAGAGTAGACATACAGTTCCCTATGGCGAGAAAGACCTGACAGTCAGCAGCAGCTGCAGGAGGGTTGGGGGGGCTGCAAACATCATGGAGCCAGACAGAGCAAGTGGTAGGCTGCCAGAACTTCTAGAGGAAACAGGATGGGGCTGAACAACCTCAAGACCCACCCCCTGTGACCTGTCTTCCTCCAGCAAGTCTCCACCTCCTAAAAGTGTAATGACCTTCTCAGCTAAGGATGCGGGCATGTAAGTATGGGGGGGACAGTTCACATTGAAACCATGACAGTATCCTAAGCTCAAAGAGTGATCATGTCTCTCATGTGGAGAAAGAGCAATTGCATTTGTATTTCCTCATACAGTATGGTGTTTTCCTACAAGGATGCGGTCTTCTGTCTTTTCAAGAAAAATGCAGAACCCTGTAAGAGAGACAGACAGATAACCTCCTGCTGGCAGATAGCAGGTCTGCTGCAGAGAGATACCAAAGACAAATGGCTAGGGGAAGAACGTGTGGGAACCAAAGCCAGCATTTATAAGAAATGTCAGCAGTTTAGACCTTCTGAAGGTCAGGTTGGGAATAGCTGAGCTGCAGTTTACAACATCTCTGATCTTTTGTTGATCTCCCTTTTGTTATGAAAAGAGCTCAGGCGCTGGGAGGGGGATGGCTCAGTAGTGTAAGTCAGTGCTGCAGACATGTGGACCCCTGAATACCCATTCAAAGAGGCTGGACTCAAGGCCATGTGTACTTGTAATCTCAGTGTTTGGGAAGCAGAGGTGAGTGGGTCCCTGGGGGTTGTGTGCTAACCCCCCCACACATACTCTACTGTCAACATTATCACAAAATAAATCATAAAAGAAAACAAAACATAAAAACAAAGAGGGATCACCAATCTTTGTTTTGTTAACATAATCTAGTGCATTCTAGATTCAAAAATAAAGAATATCAGGGCATATTCAATGCTAGGTCCTACAACAAATTTTTATTCAATTCCACATTTGAGCATCTTAATCCTATATCTGTTATTTGTCTGCTTGCTCTTTTGGGATAACCATCACTCCGATAAGCCCAAGTTAGCTTGAAGTTCATTCTGCAGTACACGCTAACCTCTATGCTCTATGTTATAACAATCACTTTCCTCAGCCTGCTGAGTCCTGGGATTATTGATGTGTGACCATGCCTGGCTAGATATGTATATATGTATATATGTGCATATATCATTTATTCTATCATCTATGTATCTATGTGCCTATATATCATCTGTGTATCTATCATCTGTCTATCTATGTATTTATCTATGTATCTATTTATCATCTATCTATCATCTGTCTATCTCTCTATCTCTTGATCTATCTCTCGATCTGTCTGTAGTTTCCACAATAGATATGAGGAATTGGGGAAAAAAAACATATTTCCTTTACTCTGCCAACTTGAGGAATAATTGGTGACCTTTACCATTTATAAAATGGACACATTGTGTGGGCTTCTGTTTATCACACTACTTTGTTTTTTAAATCTTCCCTGTAGAGGTGAGAAAACTGGACAGTAAAAATTAAATGACTGCCCCAAGGTGAGGAGTGGTAGAAATAGCTCAACTTAGAAGTTTCCACAGGACAACTGTCTGGGCATACAAAATTGTGCTGTATGTGCTGGATGCAGGTGACGTACAGTATGCTTCACCATAGAGTACTGTGCGTTCTCATGGTGTCAGTTAGCTGTTTGTCCTTGCGGAAGAAACAGGTACAAAATACAAGGTAAGAACATAAAAGGGGAATTAGACTGACCCCTACCTAGATATACATGAATAATCACATGCTCACTGCCACACGAAGAAATCATTTCTTTAGGACACACAGCGATATGTGTACATGTATGTGTGTCTCTTTTCTCTCTCTCTCTCTCTCTCTCTCGTGTGTGTGTGTGTGTGTGTGTGTGTGTGTGTGTGCTCATGCGTGTGTGTGTGATAGTTAGACATAAGTGTCAACTTGAGCTCTGGGCACAGTTTTGAGAAATTGGTAGTAGAGTTAAGCCCTAGGCATGCCTGCAGGAGATTTGTCTAATTGATCAAGAAGCTCCAGCCCATGATGAGTGGTACTAGTCCCTGGGAAAATGTATAAGATGGAGGGAGCTGGTTGAGGAAGTTGGCATCCTTCTGTATACTTGGCCAGACATGCTGGTCTAGTGAGTGAGGATTGTCCCTCTCTCAGCAGTCCTATGGATCTGGTGAGGCCAGTTCCCTTGGTCCCTGGTGTTGGTGTGGGCTCTCCTGCTAAGGTGGATTAAGAACTGTAACTCAATTACCATAAGAGAACCATAATAAAACCCCTTATTCCCCTGTAAACCATTTGGTCATGAATTTATCGGCAACATGGAGTAACTCAGCAGTATCTTTGCCCATGCATGCCTCATTATTGCTTATGTGGCTTGAATTTGGGCACTAATGCGAGGTCAGTCTGTACGTTTGCAGTGAATGGAAACAATCTATTATAGAAAGGAAACCAGCCTGAACAGATTTGGCATCAGTCTGGCAGATTTGGTGTGCAGATGAGACTTCAGCTTCCAAGTTTGAGTTCTCAGCATATTTTCCTTTTGTTGTATGGTAGTATACAGGTTCTATGTGAAGTTGTCTAAGGGAAGAGACGTTATATGGCACTCCAAATTCAATGCATTCACTTAGGAAACAGGATGCTTCCAATAGCAACCATTTCTGTAGCTGGAGCTCCACTCATAAGTTTGTGACAACATATACTTGCCAAAAATTCAGCTTCCTCTGTTAGACATTTTCGTTTCAAAAACTAGCTTTTATTTAAAATATCCTATATTGCTAATGTAATGTGAACATGGTCTTAAATTTTGGAGGGATCAATTTTAAATCAGTGACTTTTTTATATGAAGATTGTGAATGAAATTTTTTTCCAATGGAAAAGGTGGTAAGAAAATTCAGAGCTTAATAAACACTATAAGTCACTTCACATGAAGTATATGGAATAACTTACTCCTGAAAGAGCATGATTTATTCATTTTACTTGCTGAGAACATAGCTTTGGGGCTGGGGAGATAACTCAGTAAGTGCTTGCTCAAAAGCATGAAGTCCTCATTTGATTCTGAAAATCTTTAATTCTTTAAACAAAACTGTGGCATGCCATGAGGCAGACAGAGGCGAATTCCTTTGGTTCCCTCACCAGCCAACCAAGTCTAGTTAGTGATTTCTACACCAGTGACAGATTGTATCTCACAAGGGGTGTGAATGGGCATTAGTTATGTAGTAAAGAATGGCCTCAGCATCTGTCTTGTGCCATGTGCAGGCACATGTGCCTCTGTACATACATGAATGCTGTTACACACACACATATGTGAAGTAAATGGCCTTTGAAGAATATACAGGCACACAAAGGCGTGTGCATACATGTGTGTATTTCTGTGGTGTGTGTGTGTGTGTATCTGTTTGTTCCACTTGGGACTTGAATTTGGTCACTAACTCCTAGGTCAAGTCTTGAGTATCTGCAGAGAATCTGTGTTCAATGGAAAGCCATGGCTCATTCATCCCTTCATCTTCTGGAAGAATACATAAGAAAATCATAATATAGCTAGCCAAGAACGTCGCAGGTCCATAATCATTCCCCCCCGCCCCCCCCATGCTGAGAGTCTTGTATTAGTAACATCATCCTCCAGGGAAGGGCTTCCTTTTCCTGAATTCTCAAGCACCCTGTGTGTGGAGGCAGGGTGGTAACAATATTCAGCAGTGCACTTAGCGAAATTATGCTTCCCAAAGCGGCAGACATGTGCTTGCCAAAGGGATTAATCAGCGTTTTCACAGTAGCGTTTCCAATACAGAAAATTCAAGGAGTCATTTGGAAGTTCCCAAGTCTCTGCAGACTTGGGCCAACTGCCATTGATTCTTTGGCACAGGAAATAATTACTTAAGTCACTGCATATTTTATTCATTTATCATGTGCATATGTGTCTGTGCACATATGTGTTGGCACACATGTGCCATGACATATTTTAGAAGTCAGAAGGACAACTGTCCTTCCACCAATGTGTATACCAGCTATGTCGCTGAGATGGCCCAAATGTAACTTCACTTTGAGTCCCATAGTACACATGGAAAGACCCCAAATGCATAGACAAATGCAGTACATGCTTGATAATACACAGTTCTTTCAGCCTTTCTCCTGTCTCCCAAGTTCTTCTTTGCCAGTGTAAAACATTTTAATATCTTTGCATAACCTTCTAGGAGAAAGATACATTGAAAGAGAAAGGAGGATTTAATGTTCTGTATGTGTAAATCCTAAAATTGGAAAATTAATCCCACAGGGCTGCTTACATAAACAATTGGGGTTTTGTTTGGAAATTCAGGGATAGGAAAATTGTCAGACACTGCCACTAGATTTTTTTTTATAGTAGACAAAAAGGCAAGAGAATATCTGTAATTTAGATGGCGGCATCTGGTATTGTTGCAAAAGATCTGTAATGCATTATTCTGCTTTGATAGGCAGCGGTATTCAGAAGTTTCTGCTACATACTCTTTTGGTATTTGTCTGGTTTGTTTGTATTTTAAAACTTTGTACACATAAACAATGTGTTTTTGGATAATTTTCTACAAGTGCACAATACATTTTCGTAGGATTTCTCCAGATTACTGTCTTCTTCCATCTTTCCCTCTTCAGTCACTTCTTTCCAACTGATCTCTTTGCTCCCTCCCCACTCCCTCCCTCCCTTCTACCTAACTTCCTTCCTTCCTTCCTTCCTTCCTTCCTTCCTTCCTTCCTTCCTTCCTTCCTTCTCTTTACCTGTCTTCCTTCTTTCCTCCCTCCTTTCCTTCCCTCTTTCCCTCTTTCCTCTCTTTTTGTTTTATACTTTCCCTCTTCTTTTTCATCCTTCCTTCCTTCCTTCCTTCCTTCCTTCCTTCCTTCCTTCCTTCCTTCCTTCCTTCCTTCCTTCCTTCCTTCCTTCCTTCCTTCCTTCCTTCTTTCTTTTTAGTCAATGAATTTAATCAAAGCAAATCCATGTGGAGGATTATTTTCTGGAACATAGACAACTTTCCAGTGACTACAGCACTCTACTAAGTGATTTCACCCTCCCCATAGTCCAGTAACTGTCTATAACTCATCCTGCAACGCAGAGTCTCCTGAACCCTTCCCCCATGCATGCTGAATGGTTGACTGGCATAATCTCCTGCAGGTTAGCACAGCTGCCTTGCATGCTGCAATAGTAATGCCACACTTAGAAAACAGCTTCTCACAAACCTCTCTCTCCTCATGTTCTTACGTGCTTTTCTGCCCCCTCTTCCTCAATGTTTGCTGAGCTCCGATGAAGGGTTACAGTACTCATAAGTCACCTTTCCTAAGTACTTTGGCCAGTTAGGAATCTCTCTATTAAGCACTACTCACTGCACAAAGAAACTGCTCTGATCAAGACATCTCTCTCCCTGTCCCTGTCCCTGTCCCTGTCCCTGTCCCTGTCCCTCTCCCTGTCCCTGTCCCTCTCCCTCTCCCTGTCCCTATCCCTCTCCCTGTCCCTCTCCCTCTCTCTCTCCGTGTGTGTGTGTGTGTGTGTGTGTGTGTGTGTGTGTGTGTGAATGGTATTGTGAAGAATGGCAATCTTTTACAATACCTGTTTGCCTGGTAGCATATTCATCATTTTTAATTGCAGGTGGTTCAGACAATTAAAAATGTTCTCTTCTTATTCCATCTTTATTTCAAACACTAGTGACAGCAATGAGCAATCTACGAGGATTACATGATGGACCAGTGAGATTTCTCCTGTGACTATGAGTTCATTACAAAGCAGCGAGAATGTTAGTTAATGGCTGGGGAGATGTGCAGTCAGCAAAGTATGTGCAGTCAGCAAAGTGTTTCCTCACAAGCATGAGGACCTGAGTTTGAATCCCAGAATGGACATAAATAAGCCAATGTGGTAGAGCAGGCTTATAATCCCAGTGCTGGGGACGTGTGGATAGGTGGAGAACTGGCACTTGATGGCCAGCTAGCTAGTAGAGCTGAGTCAGTGAACTGAGATTTCACTGAGAAACACTGCCTCAAGATTCAAAAAGTGCTTGAACACCTGAACACACACACACACACACACACACACACACACACACACACACACACAGAGACTGCTAAAAATAAAAACAGAAAGTTTGGTTTGGGATGTTCAAGAGCTTTAACTTGGCCATTGTATTTTTTTTAACACATATCCCATAACCCAGTTTTCACTGTGAATTACATGTTATTTTTTTTCACTCATCATGTACATGGACTGTGTACATGCATGTGTGTGTGTGTGTGTGTGTGTGTGTGTGTGTGTGTGTGTCTGTGCGCGCGCGTGTGCACGCACTTTGCATGTGGGTAAGTGCATGTGTAGGTGTATGTACATGAGTGTACATGCCTGTAGAAGCTCAAGGGTGACATCCATCCTTCATGGCTCTTCCACCTTATCATTGTGAGCCTGGGTCTCTAAACCCAGAGAAGCCATTAGGTGCTGGTCTGGCTAGCTAGCTTGCTCTGGGAAATCCCAGGCTCTGCCTTCCAAGGCTGGGATAACAAGTGGGCTGCCACTTTCCCTCTAGCTTCTTGAATGAGATTTGGGGGTGCAAACTTGCTTATGAGGCAGTGGTTTTTGTTACAGATTCATCTCCAGCCTTCTCCCTGACCAGATATTTTTCTAAAGAGCAGCTTGTTGGTGTCTTAGTTCTGGAAAATTGAATGTTCACTTAAATTAATTTTTCAATAATATATGTTACTTATGTGTAAGGGTTTCATTTTAACATCTTAATACAGACACATGCTACATTTTGATCATATTCCCTTCTAGTACCCTCTATCCAGGTCTTCCTTCTCCTTTCTTGTCTGATTTTTCCTTTTGGTGGTTAGCTGATGAGTCTGAATATAGTACTTTTTTTTAGAAGCATGCATGACTGATATTTCCAGGCACATGGAGAATCACAGTGGTCATATCACCAGGAAAATGTATTGCCCCCCCCAGCAATGTGCATGTGCCACATCCATAAGAGAATGTGGACAGCTCCGCTCATTTACAGGTTGTGTGCTTCTAGACTCATCTTTTGCAGTTCATGTCTGTTAAGCCTGTCCAAGACTCTAATCTCAGTTGACCTTGTAAAAGTGGATATTTTCCAGTGTGAATGGACAAAATATTCAAGTCTGTTCTTACCCCACAAGGAGAAGAAGACATTTATAGTTAACTCAGGATAGAATGACCCAGGAACATGAGTCTTGGCTGGAGAAGGGCAGAGCCCAGATAGAGAAAGGAGATAATCACACATTCTTTGTGTAATAGACGCACCGTTATACCCTTGTCCTGACTTCTAAGTGGAAAGGTACTGGGCTTTTGAACACATATATAATCACATCCTTTTCTTCATAAACAAACTTCTGTAGAAATTCATTCTCTTATTTTTTTCAGTGCCATTTGAGGTGTCTGTCCTTCAATGTACAAATTCATACTTGCTGAAGAAAGACCCCCCCTATAAGCATATGATATAATAGAGAATAATATCTTTATAATCTCTGTAAATTTCTTGTTATAAATTGTTTTAAAACATTGAAAAAAATGATCTCTGTGAATCACATGCATTACCAAATAAAAATCATGGACAGGAAAAAAAAGCTTCTGGCCATGCTAGACTATCAGTTCATTGAACAGGATGAGACTTGGCTTTGTTTTGAAGTTTTAGCTGAGGTCTGTCCAGAGTGCTAACTTTTGGTAAAAGTGCTTCCTGAGCAAGTAGGAAAAGCAGCTTAATTCTACTACCCACGTGAACATGTTGACTATATCATTCTACTAGCATGGACTGGAGTTTTCCTGGGGCTTGCTACCCGGAGAGTCTAGCTGCAGGAGTGAACTCCAGGTTCATGTGGAGACATTGTGTTCAAAAATAAAGTGGGGAGCAACGGAGGAAGATATCTGATGTCAACCTCTTGGTTTCACAAATGCACATATGCTCCTGAGTTCATGCATGCATCACATTCACATACATGCATTCATACACACATTACCCTCATGATGTACCCAGCTGAGTGAATCTGTTTTTAAATACACTGTGATGTTTTTACATAGACATGTATTGTAGATAGCTGCTGGTCAATTTGGCAATCAAAGACTTAGCTTTTGAGCACATCTGTAAAGAATTAGTAGTTGAGTCATGCTCTAAGCAAATCTGCAAGAGATTGTCTAATCAATAGGGGGAGACCCAACCCACGGTAGGTCGGACCATTCCCTGGATAGATGGATAAAATAGAGGAAGCTGGCTAAGGAAGTTGGCATCCTTCTGCATATTGGCCAGACATGCTAGTCTGGCAAGTGAGGTTTGTTCCTTTTTCATCAGTGTGTCCAGATATAGTGTGGCTGGTTCCATGACTCTTGGTGTTGGTGTGTACTCTCCTGACAAGCTGGATTAAGAACTCACCAGACAATAGTAGCCAAAAGCCCAAAATAAAATCCCTTGTCCCATAAGTCCTTTCTGAAGTGAATTTATGGGCAATATGAACAGTAACAATACGCAATCTCTGGAAGTTAGATTGTGAACTGTAACTGGCTACAGAAAGTGGATTCTAAGACTTTGGGGATGAAAAATGCAGGGAGTCAAAGAAAGGAGGAGAAGGAGGGAGAGAGTTAGAGGGAGACAGACAGGGAGAAAACAGAGAGACAGGCACACTGACGTAATTATTCATTGTGAATTATAATATGTACTACTCTTTGAATTTTTACTCAAATTTAGTGGACGGAATAGACTATAAATTCTTTAAAAAAAAGAAGAACTAAGTAGACTTTCTCTGGAAACAAGCCTTCATGTTGTAAATTCAACATATATTTTTTTTCACTCAATTTTTTTTTTCTGCTTCGCCTTCTTTTGCTGTTTTGGGAACACTGATTCTGCATTCCCTCAAGTAGCACAATGGGTACAGAATCTAAGCACTTTGGGTGTATATCTAAAAAAATAAAAAGGAAGAAAGTGCATCCTTAAGAGAAGAGGGGGACAAAATTGAGGTCTCTGTAATGCGTACATACCAGGAAAAGAAAGGCTATTACAGTGGGAGGGGAAAAAAAAAGGAAGAGAAATAAGCATTTAGTCCAGGAGATGTAGTACTTGGAACAGAATTTAGTGCTCTCAGGAACATTCAGAACAATGAATTGATAAACACACAAAGCCTAGCAATAAATGTGAGAGGCAATCTTTGTCTGTTAAGTAGGTAATAGAAATTAGAAAACTGCACTCGTACTTGGAAGAGTGGGTATCCATTGTATTGTGATAGTTAATAGCAAACATTGGAGAAACAAGATAGTTTTGTGACCCTGGGAAACTATGTGGGAAGAGAGAGATACAGTGGTGGTTATCTGCAGGTAATTATTTTTTTTCATATGTGTATAAGTGAACAAGTGCAGAAGTGTGTGTGTGTGCACGCGCATGCGTGTGTGTGTGTGTGTGTGTGTGTGTGTGTGTGTGTGTGTGTATAGGCTGAACATCGACACTGGGTATCTTCCTCAATAACGTGCTATCCTTATTTGTTTGCACACATGTATGTGTGTGTGTGTGTGTACATGTGCATGCAGGCATGTATGTACAAGAGAGCACTTGTGTGTGAGGCTGTGGAGACCCAAAGATGACTTCAGAAATCAACCTGGATTGCTCTACCTCCTTCTTACTTTGCCCCGGGGATTGACAGGCTCTGCCTTCCAGCACCAGTCCCCCTTGCGCCCGCCCCCCTTTCCCCCTTCCTTTCACTTCCCTCCCTCCCCTTCTCCCAGTGCCTCCCCCACCTCCCATTCCCTGGAGCATCCTTTTGTGTGAATGCCTGACTTCCTTTTGACTCCTCCACTCTAGTGAGGTGTAAGGACTCAGTGGCATTGCCCAGAGCCTTTTCTTGGGCTCCCCTTTAGTATGAGAACACTCTTATGACTGTTAATCCCTTGCCTCTAAGGATCCTAGTGCCTGTGATCCATGCTAGACTTTGGGGGTCGTTGACATGTCAGTCATTGTGCAGGTCATGCAAAGTCCAATTATGGCTACTGCAGCCCTAACTTGTGTGGAATATCTTGCATATCGTTGGTCCTCCCCATCTTTAGGCTCTTATAATCTTGCCGCCACCTCTTCTGCAAGTTTCCCTGAGCTTTAGGATGGGGAGACATTTGGCTCTTCTGGTTTCAGGTGATTAATGTACCTCCTACCTTCCTACCCTTTTTATGTGGGATCTGGAGATCTGAACTCAGGTCCTTCTGCTTGCTTGTGAGGCAGAGGTTTAAACCCCTGAGCTGTCTCCCAGCCTTCCCCACACCTTTTATATTTTGAATCGGGGTCTATCATTGAACCTGGAGCTACTGAGTCTCACAGACTGGCTGACTGATGAGCTTCATCCATGTTCCTGTGTCTACCTTCCCCATGTTTACATGAAAGGTGCTACTATCCACTTGGAAAATTCAAAATAAGATTTAAAAATAGTACCCAAGAAAATTAATATATTTAGGCTAGGTGTGGAATTGCACATCTGCAGTGACAGCGCAAACTAAAATCTAAACCCAAACTCACACACAAAATGAAATCCAAACCCAAAGCCCAAACTCCACACTGTAGACCACACAAAGATCTTGCCTCAAAACCAAACAAAACACTACAAATCAAACCAAAGGAATTCATCAAGTAAACATGCTAGTTTGGAATCTTTTTTATTTATTTATTTTTCCCCATTCATACAAGCTCAATAGGTACCCCGGTCCTCTCCCTCCTTCCACCTCTCCTTAGTTCCCCTTATACCCTCCGGCCTTCTCCTTCCTTTCACCCCCTCCCTCCCCCTCTCCCTGTGCCTCCCCCTTCACCCCTCCCATCCCCTGGACCATCCTCCTGTGTGAACGCCATATTTTGGAGTTTTTAACAAATTATATCTAAGTGTTCTGGTTTGTGAAATCAGGCAAGGTGATCATTTGTAAATTGTTTTGTTTTTGTGATCAGGCCATACTCCATAGCCCAGGCTGGCCTTGAACTTTTGATAGTCCTCCTACCACAGCCTCCAGAATCCTAAGGTGTTAGATGTGAGTCCCCACACTCATCAATTATTTTTTTTCTGGTGGGACAACACTCAGATTCAAGCATCTTAAGTGAGAAAGGAGTTACTTGATTTATAGTTCCAGAGGGGATACAATCCATTATGGCAGGAATCCCACAGCAAAAGGCATAGCTGGAGGCAGAAGCAGCAGGCTGCTTCACATCACTACTGGCAACAGTGAAACAGAGAGAGCAAATGAGAGGAATAGGGTGGGCCTACCCAACCTCAACCTCCCCCCCCTCCCCGTGACCTGCCTTCCTCCACCAAGGCTTCACCTCCTAAAGGTACCACAACCTTCCCAAACATCAGCACCAGCTAAGGATGCAAACACATGAGCCTGTTCAGATGGCTCATAATCAAACCATGACATGTGTCTTAGAAGCCACTATACCTCACTTACAAACCAATCCTTGCAGAAGCAACATTTACTCCCCTTCCCCAAGTAACAAAGCCAATATCGCATGTATCCAAATATTCCCTTTTCAAATTCATGTGGTTCATGGAGTCACTGGGAGAATTCTCTCTGCTTTACTACTCCATCTTGGGGAATCTGATGTCATTGATCTGTGTAGTTTTTCCTCTGGGTTGCTATAGATTCTCCTGTGCAGCAAAGTATGAGACACACCCATGAAAATATCTGGATTATTACTTCTAGGTCTCAGCCAGGATTGACAAGTGTGTGGCAGCTGTATACCTCTTGTGTAGTGTGAAAAAATGCCTCCTGGCTTCACCAACTCAATTGCTAAATACCATCTCCTTCAATCTTCTCATCACCTAGATAGGTAATCCCTTCACTGATTATATCTTCTAATTTAGATCAAGAAAATGTAAATTTTTAATAATGATCCAATGTTCTTTTTAGAGAGAAAAAACTTTAATTCCTTAAGATGACCTAATGCTTCTCTCAATCTTGGCATTTCCCATTTGCTTTTCATGTTCTTCTTGTCAGCATGCTTCTGTCTCATGGGAAGCCCTTCAGCTTGGTCAGTGCCCCCTTATAATTGTTTGGCGTCTCCTGTTCTTGCAACTTCACATGCGACTGAATAGAATATAATTTTCTGAGTTGGCATTGCCCCTCTCTCTCCTCCCCCCATGATGGAAGTTGTAAGTAGCTTCTTGGAGGAATTCTGTACATTCCATGGGGCTCTATCTATGCCCTTTAACTAAAAGGCTATGGGCGTGATTGCCAACACCATGGATTCAGTCCATGTTCAGGGACACTTGTGTTGAAGCCAGACTTCTTTTCATTTCAGTCTGGCCTTTTTCGACCTCCTCAAATAAAGAGGGTTAAGTTTTTGTTAAGAGAGGTCTGAGATTAGAAAATGCTTCCCCAAATCTAGCAGCTACCTTCTTGAGCTTTCTTCAATGTCTCTTCCACCCCATAAATCCCAAACATGCTTGACTTACAGTGTGGATCTCTGTGTTACCAACTGGATACTCAGCAGTGTGTAAAATCATCTACTGCGGATATATCACTTTTATTCTAGAAGCAAACTGGTGAGAGCTCTTCAGTGCTGATGTTTGTTGCTTGTTTCATCGCAAGAACCCTGTGTCTGTCTCAAGATGTGTGTTTGAATAAAGCTCATTGTTTTTCTTTCCTTACTATTGTAAGTCTCTCCTCTTCTTCCTGAGTACACAGTGGATTGTTCCAAATTATGACTTCCTTGTGGAGAACAATCTCCACTCTTCTATGATTTTACTTTTCTTTTCTTTGTTGGTTTTGGCTTTCCTCTATTTACAATCTTTGAGTATTAATAATGGTGATGAATTTTTGATGTCATGAAGTTTACTCCTAAAAGTGCTTAATAGGTGAAGGAAATAAAAAGAAAGTGAATGTGCTTGCATCGGACTGTTTCATTGGAAATAAACTGATAATTTTAATCTAGTGAGCAGAAAGCTTGGGAGAACAGCTCTCTCTTTTTCTTATTTTTTTCTCTCTTACGCTGTCTTTTTCTCTTCTCTATTTCACACACAGACAGAAATCTAGATTATGAATTCTTACCAGTTTTTGAAAATTAACATTTGCTCTGTGACAAACCGAGTTTGTTTTCCTAATGACCCAATTAACTCGAAGGACATTACGTCGCAGAAGCAAATTGTTCTGTATACATTTTTTTTCCTTCAAATCACTTTTGACTTATTCTCCCTGGCACTACTCCAGTATTTGAAACTGCAACAAGAACCAAGTCTGAAAATGTAACTGCCATGCCCACTTGGTAGATTTCCACCCTGAGAAATTCTCACATGTAGATGAAAAAAACTCTATCATGAAGACTTCACACAGTAGCATACTGAGTCCTTAAGTCACAATGTGGGGTAGAGAAATCGAAGAGAACATGTAGTCACAGAAACTTGTTAAGGGATAATTAAACATGGAAATGGAATAATCACTGCAGAGGATTTAATTGGGTTTAATTGGGTTAAAAGGAATAGGCCGGAGTAGAAGAATAGCTCCTAATAGGAAGGTCTGAAAATAGCTAAGGAAAGTCTTAATTGCTTAAAATCTGTGACATCTGATTATTTTGCTGAGAAAAAAAAGACCAACCTTTTTATATCCTTCTCTATACAGAAAGCAAGTCTAAGAGACAAGTTTTCCTATATTGCTTTTGAAGCAAAACAAAATGGAAGCTTGGAACTTAAAGGGACTTGTCTATGCTAGAAGTTAGAAGAAAGGTAGATGATAGTCTTGTGTTTTGGGCATCCCAAGAAGGGAAGGGTGATTGTCATTTGCTAATTACATAGTGTCACAAGCTGGATGAGTTTTAAGCATGTAGGGTGTGTGGCCTGCCATACTGCTAGAACTCCAAGGTCATCTACATCTGTTCTTAGTTTTCATGGGTACATTGCATTCTCTCCATATTGCATTAAATCCACTAAGATCTGATCAGTGCATGCCCTTGTTCAACTCTAACCAACCTCTCAAACATCCCATTTCTGAGCACTATATTTGCGGTGAGATATGTGCTAGGGATTAACAGTTCAATACAAGTCGTCTTGGAAAAATTGCTCAAACCATCACCAGACAAAAATAGGCCCAGTTTCCCTTGTATTATGAAATATTTAGTAACAGATCAGACATTGAGAGTCTGTACAGATTTCCTCCTTAGAGGTAGAGCAAGGGAATGTGTTGTGTAGAAATAACTGCATGTTGATAATAATATCAGTGCGTTTGTGGGTTCAATTAGTTCTCAGAACACATTTCCATGGCACTTTAAGAGTAGAGACCCCATCTGGTGGTGAATCCATTAAACTTTAAAAGTGAGTTAATTTAATTTGCAGATCCAACTACAGATTTATATTGACTGGGTTTGTGTTGCATGTATACATTTGGTATTTAATATTTGTTCACAATAAGGTTTTATGTTGCAGACTAAGCGGCTTTGGTTTAGAGAGAGAAATACTCTACATCCTTGGAGTGGTGTCTCTGGACATGGTAATGATGGTAGTGATAATCAACTTGAGGGGATAGACACACTTCTGGGCATGTGTCTGGAATAATTGCTAAATTAAGTTAGATGAGGAGAGGGTGCACTATGAATGTGGGGAACACCATCGTCCCTTGGGCTGGGCACTTGGACTGAATAAAAAGTAGAAAGCGAGCTGAACTCCAGCATGCATGTCTCTCTGCTTCCTGACTGTGGATGCCACATGACCAACTGCTACCGGCTTCTACCACCATGCCTTCCCATCATGACAGATGGCACCCTCCAATTCTGAGCAACAGTAAACCCTTCTTGCCTTAAGGTTTTTTTTTTGTCAGATATTTTGTCACAACACGAAAAGGAGAGAAATGAAGATAACCCCCATACAACTTCATATCTAATTTCCTGAATGAGAAAAAAAACCTACTGGCTCTTGTTAGCAAGTTGTGTGCATAGGTCGAATCTTGATATATGTCCAGTGATGTCCGTAGTAGTGTTTGCTTTTGCGAAAGTTCATTGATAAGAGAGATCTAGAAAGAATTCTCTCACCTGAGCAAGAGAAAGGGACTTCCAAGAGCCTTCATAACATGTCTGGAAATATTTGACACTAAGGGCTTGTCTTCCAAGGGTAAGAAAGTGCATCTAGTTTCCCCAGAGATAATGGAGTTGGTGGGTAATCTTTAACTAAGGTAAGGATTGCTCTTTCTAAGGCAAGGATTGCTCAAGCCAATAGATGCCAATAGTTTGAAATGCATGTTTTTTTAAAAATAATTTAGCAATTAGTCACATTTTTCTTTTTCTTTCTTTTTTTTTTTTTTTGAGGAGTAAGGGAGAGTTTATTAGAGGGGAGAAAGGGTAGAACTCATGGACTCCAGACGTGAAGTACTATGAGGGGCAAGCACCCTGGAGAACTCATGGACTCCTGGCATGGAATTCAAGAGAGGCAGGCAGCTAGAAACAGACTTAGGACACTACAGTGCCATGAGGGGCAGGCAGCCCACATTTTTCTTACAGATGAGTTGTTAATCAAGTGTTTTTCTTTCTACATATGGATTTTTCCCTTTTCAAATTAAAATCAATATAAAAATGTATTAATTGTATAAAGTAATGGGGTTCATTGCTGTTGCTTTGTCCCTTGGGTGTATGCAACATGCCTTAATCTAATTATTTCTCTCTTTATCAATATTTACGTTCCTTCATACTTTTTAACTCTCTTAGTCACTATTCTACATTTAGGACTTTTGTTTAAACCTATGAGAGGAAACATGTAATTTGCCTTTATTAGCCTCCATATTTAACATAAGGATTTCTAGTAACACCCTTTTTCCTTTTCAAATACGTTTTGGCTTTTTAAGACTGAAAAGTATTCCTTGTGAACATACATCACATTTTCCCTCTGTATTTACCTATTGGCTGCCACCTACGTTGATTCCTACAATTGGCAATTATTAACAGTGTAGTGATGAACCAGAATGTGCAGGTACCTGTAACCCTAACCCTAAACATCCAAGAATTGTAGAGCAATTTCATAAAAAATTATGTGTGTATTTGTTGTGAGGTGTCTCCCTACAAATAATTGTGATTGTTTACACACAATCGCCACCCCTGCATGATAGTTGTATTCAAATATGTGTGCCTGACACCTCTGTAGGTCTGGTGGAATAAATAGCTATTTTTCCTTTAGTGTGTGTTTGTTGTGTGTGTGTGTGTGTGTGTGTGTGTGTGTGTGTGTGTGTGTGTGTGCGTGGTATGTGTGTGTAGAAGAGAGCACTGTGTACACCTGTAGAAGCTGAAGGGTGACTTTGGGAATCACCCTGGATTGTTCTACCTCCTTTTGCCTTGCTCTGGAGGTTCTCAGCTTTTCCCTTGGTGAACTGGAAGTGCAGGCCATATCCATCTAGCATGTTTCACATGGTGATCTGGAATTTAAACATGGATCCTTTGCTTCCAGAACAGAGGCTTAGCTCCTGAGTATCTCTCCAGCCCAAAGCCTGTCGTTTCTAAAAGCAGCATGTAGAAGCAATACAGTTAGATCAACAGACCTCACAGGAAATTGGTCTCTTTGCAATTAGTGAACTTCAAGGTGGCTAGATAGCTCAGTGGGTCAGGGTGCATGCTTGCAAACCTGGGGGCCTGAGTTCAATTCCTAGAAGCCCATATGGTGGAGGGAAAGAACTGACTTCTAGCTCTCCTCTGATCTTTACCCATGGACCATGGTATACATAAGTAATATATATATATATATCTACCTCTCCTCTTCTTCTCTTTTCTCTCTCCTTTCCTCCCTCTCTCAAATAAATAATTTTTAAAAAGATATTATTGAATTTCATTGAAATTGTCTTGTAAATAAGTGCACAGATTTTAGCCATTTTATTTAGTACCTGGATTTAATTATAAAAGATTTATGAAAATCACCATTGTCAAAGTAGTATTGAGCAGAAACAAAATTTATGGATGTTTGTTTCTGTAAGATGTTTCAATTCATTGTGGAAACTGGTAGTAAGCCTTTGTTTATGTATGTAGATGGGATTTCTCTCACTTCAAGTATACAAAACCAATTTTGATTCTATCCATCAGAGAGAAAAGGAGTTTTGTAGAACTTGGAAAAAGCCTCTAAATTTGGAGATTTTTTTAGGTGAATACTTTATGCCTTCTGTTAATATTTTCTTTATAATATCTGTATGGCTGTGAGTGGTTGTTCTAAGAGATAGGGGAATCCATTAGATGGATTATTAACTTTCTTCTTGTACCATAAAAGAAAGTCAAGAGAATTAGTATACCATGGTGTAAACCTTCGAAGTTTTAATGACTCAAAAGTAATTAATTCAGAGAGAATCCTACTGTGTATCCTAAGTTGCCCTCCCATCAGCAGTCTTCAAGTCTCATATGTATTTGTACTGGGATTGTAGGCACAAGTTCCCATGCCTCATTTCGGGGACAAATAACAATTTAGTTCTGTTTTTTGAAAGTTGTCTGGGTCAAGATCTTATTCTTTTCACAGTATTTCACTTCTGTTAAAAAATTATGTCTTTAGAAGTATATATACCAAGAATTCTTTGTGTCCAGTCAAATATATCCATAGTTTCACCCTAATTTTATCTCTTAGATTAGCAGTTCCTTTTTCTAAAACATTACTTTAAAAAAAAAATTTCCTTTCTGCCCTCCTCTTATTTTCTACGAGATGTGGCTGTCTGAAGAGAACCTTCCTGTAAGAATCCTAGGATTCTTAGAGGCAAGGGATTAACAGCCACAATAGTGTTCCTATACTAAAGGGGAACACAAAAAAGAGCTCTAGGCAATGCCACTGAGTCCTTACACATCATTAGAGAAGAGGACCCATAGGGAAGTTTGACATGCACACTAAAGGATGCTCCAGGAATGGGGAGGGGGAGGGAGCATGGGGAGAAAGGGAGGGAGGGGGGAAAGGAAAAAGAAAAAGGGAGAGGGAGCAAGGGGATCTAGGGAGGGGTGGAGGGAGGGAGGGGAATGGAGTACTTATCAACTTAGTATGAGTGGAACAAATAAACAAACAAACAAACAAACAAATAAATAAATGAGAACTTTCCAGCATGTATCAGACTTTTGGACAGCTTCTTTTTTCCAAAGGTAGCTGGCCTCATCTCAGTTTGTTGGGACCAAAGACAAGAAGTCTCTGTGGAGGAGCTGAGTCACAAATTAATATATTCTTGTCTGGGGAACACACACACACACACACACACACACACACACACACACACAGAATAAAAGTGGAGAATAGAAGTGGAGGGGTGGGTGAGCTTAAAAACTCTTACCTCCCATCTTGCCTTTCCATAGGAATTAGAACAGCAATCTCTAAATAAAATGTGTGGGTAGAGTGCAGTTTATTAGCTGGGTCAGTCCCATTTCCTGTTTATTCCTTGCTTCTTGAGTATGGATACAATGTAAGCTACCAATTTCCTGTTTTTGTCAGTGTGCCTTGCAAGACATGAATGGTTATATCTTCATATTCTGTGTGATGTGTCCTTCTTCTTTAAGTTGTTTAAAAATATATATTTATTTTATTATGTGTGTATACAAATGCAAGTGATATTTACTGATATTCTGTTTGGGTGGGCACATGTGGTGTCTATGTGGAGGGAGATGACAACTTTGAGTCAGTTGTTTTCTCCCTCCACCTCAGACTGTCAGGCTTGTGTGGTGAATGCCTTTATCCATTGACCCTGGTTTCTGTGAGCCATTTTGCTGGGCTGATTTTCCCAGGCACACACTGTGATGACTCCAGGCCGTCGGGGCGGAAAAAAGCAAACATGCTGCAGGCCCTTTACCCCTCACCCAAATCCAGGGGACTCTGGACACAGCAGGGAGTCTGTCAAGGCAAGACTCATTCACTCACTCATTCACTCATTCACTCACTCCGTTACACAGCTGCTGGCTGTGATGACAAAGATAAGTAAAGCCTGACCACCCATACCTCCGCCTCAGCCCTCCAGAGCCTCGGCAATGGACCGGGAGTTTGTCAGAGCAAGATTTCCGTTTATTGGGGGTAACAAATCAGCTTATATAGACAAAAAATCAGAGCGTGCAAAACAGGCAGCCAATTACCTTAATGGCCAGTACAGCACACAGGCTGCATAAGTCAAACTAAACATATATCTATGTTGGCTCCTATAAGCCAATTAGGGCTCTCTGTAATGTGATCAGGGTTACGGCTTGGACACTAGCTCCCAGCGCCATCTTTGGTCCCATGTGCTAAGCCATGCCTTGCTCACTCCCTCCCATACCGTTATCCGTGGGCAGTCCCAACAGCATTTTATCACAGAAATTGACCCAGTAAGAGATGTCTAGTCACAATAATTCTCTGCCACAATGAGCCTGGATATTGCCAATAAATTCATGACCAAACAGTTTAGGTTTAGAAGAACAAAGGGGTTTCTTTCTTTCTTATGTTTCTTGGTTTCAGTTCATAGTCCAGCTTTGCAGGAGAGCTCATACCAACAGCAGGGGACAAAGAACTGGTCATACCATCTATCAACAGGGATTACTGAGAGAGGGGCAAACCTCATTTGCCAGACATAAAAACTGTCCAAAGTCTGCTAAAGAATGCCCACCTACTGAACTAGCTTCCTCCATCCACCTTCCCAGAGCATGTCACAACCACCATAAGCTGAGTCTTCCCCATCAATCAGACAATCTCCTGAAAGCTTGCTCTGACTGAACTCAACTACCGATTCTTCACAGTTGCCCAGAGCAGAGCTGTCAATTGCCAAGGCGATATTTATATATCTAGCTAACATATCCTCCAAAGTTGCTTCCTGTGGGTTATTTTGCTCATGACCAGAAAAGTAACCAGTGTATGCTTAGAAACATAAACCTGTGTAAATGGGCACGTTCACGAGTGCATTGAACTGGTAGGTAAAAAGTTTTTTTTTTTCCATTTAACAAAGGGGCTTATGTGTGGTACAGAGACAATATAGAGTACTTTATCTAGAGTCATGTAGTATTGAAATGGACCTTGGATCCTCAACTCTGGGTTGGAACATATTGTGCAGACATGCTCCATTTGGGACATAGTTTGTTTGGATGGGCTGAACTGCAATCCCAGGATTTTTTCATCATGCCACACACATGCAAACTTTACCTTATCATCTTAAGAAGGATCCACAAATTTCCCAACCTAGGAGCACATATCCGTCTTTCCATCAGCTTCAGAAGGTCCAAAGCATTTAACTGCAGATGAGATGGCAGTGTCTCCTGGTCTTACATTAACTTCCTTCACTGAGATACTATGAATGGATGGGTCTTTTCCTATCCATCCTGTGTTCCCTTGTGTTAGCACTCCCTCACATGCCCCTTGCTCCTGCCCTTGCTGTGTCTTCCACAAGACATAGTGTTTGAGGGTCCTGCTACCAAAGATTGCTTATTCTCTTTGTTGAAACACACACAAATACATCCAAGACCCTTACTATTCTTTTTAAAGTTGAATTCATATCAGTTGTTAGCAGTTAGGCATAAAGAAACTAGTTTGTGGTTCTATATTAATGCATAACAGGTGTATTACAATAAAATTCTGGGATAGAGAGATGGCTCAAAGCGTAAGACTCTGCCTGGCAAGCAGAAGTACCTGAGTTTGGATCCCAGGTCCCACATTAAAACATCAGGTGGAAAAACAGGTGGCCTGTACTTCTGGCCCTGATGGTTGGAGCCTGAGAAATCCCAGAGCAAAGCAAAAAGGAGGTTGAAACAATCCAGGATGATTCCTGAAGTCTCCACAGGAACACAGTGCTGTCTTACACACACACACACACACACACACAAATTATTTACAATGGAATTCTTACAGGAAAAATAGCATACAAAGACTAGGTTAATCCCTGCAGAACTGAGTTCAGATTTCTCTGAGCTCAGCTGTCTTATGGGTCTAAATTCCTTCTGCAGGTTTTGCTGTTCCTTTAAATAAATACCCTTCGATCTTGACCTTGCCTTTCACAAATATGACTGTGCATCATTCATTGCTCTTTGACCCAGCATGGCTTAGAGTCTGGCAGTGAACATAAACATCCCGGAAGTAGCTATGACTTCATGTGAGTGATGCTAATGCTGGAAATACCCTCTGAGCTCTATAAATCTCTGTGGATTCCAGTTCCTCTTCTGAATCTAACCTTCACTGCTTACTTCTTGAGCTGCAGTAGTAGAAAACTTTCTCTCTTCCAAGTCTCTGTATATAGCAACAGTGCACACATTCCTTGTAGATGTTCTTTCCCAAATCTCTCTTGCAAAAGTTCACCCTCTCATGAAATGAGATGGTGGAAGCAAATAGATTTGAGCCACTTCCATTACTACCATGAATTTAAATGTACAATTTATCTCCTTTGAGGTAAGAGCTTTGAGGAGTATGTAGCTTGCATATCTAAGCCTCTCTTAACTAACATCCCAGCGCTCTGAAAGGAAGAAAAGATGCATAAAACCTTTAATGCCTGGGCTGAGGTTCACAGATAAAAAAGCTACACCTGTGTTAAAGATTCTGTAAGGCTGATAGGCTGCTTAGAAACTTCATGATTTGCGAGGCTAAGAATGTTACACATCTAGAGTCTTGCATGATGCTTATTCACCAGCTATCACTGTGAATATATATGCTTATATTTAACTGTATATATATCTATACATGTATATACATAAATACATGCATATACATATAAGCATAGATATATGTATATATACACATACATGTGAACATACATATATATATATGTGTATATGCATTTGGGTACATATTGTTATATATATGTACATATATACAAACTGCTCTCTCTATATATGTATGTATGTGTATATATACACAAACAACTGCAATTATATTAGGCTTTTAGCTACCGTACATCCTATGTATATGCTATTATACATAGCATAATATGTATAATAATGCATATAATTAGCTTGAATACACATATGTATTCAAATGTTGGTTTCAATAGATTAGTACCATTTCCACATTGAAATTTATTTGTTTTTAATAACATATGGTTTATTTATATTATTTATATACCTGTTTTAATTTTGTATTTTTAGTGTTGCATACATGAATATAGTGAATTTATATTTTCACCCTTTCATCACCAATCCCATCCCCTATCCTGTTCCCATGACAACACTTCATCTCTCATGTCAGTGAAATTTCTTTTATACGAGTAATTTTGTATGTGTAATGTTTATATCTTCAGTTTAAGAATAAACAGATGAGATAAATCCCTGTAGTTCCTAGTTCCTCGCCAAAAGAAGAGGACACTTTCTGAGAGTTATTCTGATGGGCATGGATGGATGTTCACTGTGAGTGGTTGTGTGGGGATTCCAATCAAACAAACCCTGGTGAGAGTCAGCTGGCGGAATGGGATGCTTTCAACATGCAGTCAGAAAGGCAGAGTGACTATAATGTTTTCACAGACCTGTTTAGAACCCAGCTTCTCCCTGCCTTAAGCCTTTTTCTGCATCAGAACACTTCAGCATTCACCACAGTAGACCACATTTCATTCCCTGTCTTGTTGGTAGATAAGAACAGTCTCAGGCCTTAGAGCATCTTTATGCTGAGAGCAATTGAAAAGATGACCCCGGACTAACTGTCCTTTGGCTCTGAAGGAAGTAGAGCCTGGGAACAAGAAAGGACAGGACAGAGGTTACTCTACTAATTGGCAAGCAAAGTGGGAGAGAGAGAACAGGTCTGGCTGACTAGAATGAGCTAGTGTCTATGCTAGCCATGCCCGGCAAGACTCTATTTCTTAGGAAACGTGTGGGTGTCCCCACATCTTGTAACAGAACCTCAGAGAACACAAGGCTGTTGTTTCCTTTTCCATTTTAAAGCCTATGACATCTCGCCAACGCAGGAATGTAAATTCATGGGACTGAACCTGTGGAGAGCAGTGTGTCTAGGTCGCATTTGTGTTGCAAAGCAACCACAGTCTTGCAAACTGCAGAAAACATGCACATACACAGTCATCTTAAAGTATTAAAAGGAAAAGAACATAATGTGCCTACTGACTCGCCAAGCCACAGAACGAGATCATCTCCTTTCATCTTTCGCTAAATTGATTTCCTCCCACCAACCTCTGAGAGGCAAGAGTTAACCTCAAGATTTGCATTTTGGAATGCTCTCCCAATGTTATGTTTCAAGATGACTGTCACTCTAAGCTGAATATTGTTTAATTTTACTTTTAGATAAATAACATGACATTAACTGTCAGCTTCTGTGACTTGCCTTTCACATAGGAGATTTCTCCATCTTATCCATGATTATGCATTTCATTCCTCTGTGGAACACCGTGTTCTAATGTTTGGTCCATTTCCCCTATTTAGAAATAGCTTCACTATTCTACCATCTTTCTTATTCATTGCAGCAACTGTGTAAATGTGTATGTTTATCTCTGTGTGTGCATATGTGAATGTAGTATATTTACAGTTTAGTCTCAGGTCCCCACAGTTGAGGGTAACTCAAAAATATTCAATGGGAAAAATCACAAGTAAGTTAGTGATGCCAAATCTCAAATTGTGCAGTGTTCTGACTAGTGCTATACCCTATATAGGATGTAAGTCATTCATGCAAAAGGTGCAATGCACTACCATTGTGACAACTGCTTCTGAGCCCTCTTAGATGGCAGAATCACTGCCTTGTGGCCTGTACCTGCTAATGCAGTTTCTAACTTTTAGCAATAATTCTCTTTAGGTTATATCGTTATACTATCCAATTCCCTGCATCCCATTATGTAGGTAGCTTATTGACTCATACCATCCCAAGAATGTGATTGGGACAGCACAGAATTTGCAACAAAGGTTCCATTCATTTAAATTTTCTTAAAATGTAACTATTCTGGGGCTGGAGAGATGGCTCCGGGGTTAAGCCTCTGCTTCACAAGCAGAAAGACCTGAGTCTGAATACCAGATCCCACATAAAAATGCCAGAAGGTTGTTGAGTCTGGGAAGCCTCATGGCAAAGAAAAGAGGAGGTAGAACAACACAGAATAATTCTCAATGTCACCCTTGGGCCTCCAGAGGCACATACAGTGTGTGTGTGTATATATACATATATGCATATATATATACACACACTCATACATACACACAGGATGTACACACACACACACACACACACACACACACACACACACACACACACACTCACCTACACACCTATACCTGCACATGAAAGCAAAACATAACATTGCATTCTTTTCATTACTACTTACATGCTTGTTTTGTAAGTTTGACTTTTTCTTAGGTAAATATGTACAGTGATGAGATTCCATGTAGGTTTTAAAACTATGCACAGTTGTAGTTTGGGACATCTATATCTACGAACATTTCCCCTGTCATAGTTAGGTGTCAATTTAATGGTTGAAGGTTTGAGCTCTGGGCACATTTGTATATAATTGGTAGTTGAATTAAGCCCAGAGCAAACCTGCAGGAGATTGTTTAGTTGATGGGGCAGAACCAGCCCATGGTGGGTGGAACTAGGGCCTGGACAGGTGAATAAAATAGAGCTGGTTGAGAGAGTTGGCATCCTTGTGTATACTTGGCCAGACATGCTGGTCTGGAAAGTAAGGATCGTCCCTCTCTCAGCTGTTATGTGGCCTTGGCCTTGGTGTTGGTGTTTGCTCTCCTGCTGAGCTTGACTAAGAATTGTAACCAGATTATCATAGGAGAATAAACCTCTTATTCCTTTCAATATCCCCTACCATCCAAGGTGGGCTTCTGATTTTAGAGTATGTGTGGATTTATCTGAAATACAATCACATATGTCTCTCGTTCCTTTCTCAGCATCAAATTGTTTATCAAGAAGAGGACACACTTTAAACCTGTCATAAGCTATGCAACAAGATCTGTGTATTTTCCTATATAAATGTACATATATTCATGTAATTCATATGTCTATATACACATATTAATATGCATACATACATGTGCACTAGCACACATGCATATGTGTATGCATGTACATATGTGTGCATATATGAACCTACATGTGTCTGTACAAGCACACATATGTGTATATGTACTCAATTGCATATAAATGTATATTATCACCAGTATATTCCACAACAGTCCGCCCTGCTTTATATCTTGACTTTCTTTGCTCTATGGGATTTTCAGTGATCTCATTGTTCTCATCTGCATTTTGCCCACCATGCCTGAGGTCCCTCCTGTGCCATGGTGAGACCGTTGTATATTTAAGGACTTATTGAAAGTGCATTACAGAGAAATACCAGAAAAGGTGACTTTGGATGTACACAGATGGTCTGGAATTGTCACCAGGCTAGATTTTGATATATGCGACAAAATCCTGGGAAATATTTAGAAGTTTAAAGAATAATTTTTTGGCATTACTCAAAATATATATGTAGGGGACTCCAGATATAGCTTGGTTGCAGAACACACGTTTAGTCACTCCATGAAGTTCAATCACCTGTATGCAAAGAAGAAAAACGTGTGCTCATATGTCTAAGTAATATCATCATAGACTAGTTTGAACTTGACATGTGACTGACATGAGAGAGATCAACAGACACTCAGGAATGCAAGTTTTTTGGCTTAGATTCAGAACTTGTGTTTGGAATTTTCCAAATGAGATGCAGTGAATCAAGCACAGAATGAGATTCTGCTAGTCCCCTGTGTGAGGGCTTCAGATGTGTCCAAAACAAACACCAAAGTTGAAGCAGGTATGTAGATTGTGAGATACTCTCTAATCATTGGGACAAAAATCCCTGTCAGAAGCTGTTTGTAGAAGGAAAGTTTCAATTTGACTCATGCCTTTCAACATGATGATTCAAGATGATTCGCAATCTCTGGTACTCTAGAGGGAGCTGTCAGTGTGATTATTTATATCCTGGAGTATCAGGCAGAGTTGGTATAAAGACACCACCAAGCTATCTTATATACCCTAAGCCTATAACCACCGAGAAGCAAGATGGCGGGAAGCCCCACAACCTTTCAAGACAGCATCTTTTGCTGGGCACTGAAAGTTCAAATCACATCAGCTTGTGGGAAACATTGTATACTGTGAATTATTCAAGACATTGTCTATTTCTACTAGGCGATTAATTTCACTTCTCACCCCTCTTCCCATCTTAAAATCCACTATAGTGATTTTCAGGAATTGCTTCTCCAGCCTGTGTGTTAATGTCTCAGATTTACATGTTGAACCCTTCACCCCCAAAAGATGTTAAGAAGCTGGGCCCTTAGTGTGGTTAATAAGACATGAGTATGTAACTGCCATGAATAGTTTAGGCACATCGATATCGTGATATATAAAGTCTCTGTCCAGTGCCTACACATCCATATTCTACAATTTCAAGGCATTTGATTTTGTATGACCAGTCCACGATATTTTCTTTAAATATCATAAATGACCTAAATCAGTGTCTGAACTTTACAATTATGTCTTCTATGACTAATGCATGTTAATGCCTCCCAAATAGCTGCTTTTGAAAGATACATGCTTTCTACATTTTATTTAATTTTTAAATTCTTTGATACTTTCATCCAAATACAAGGAATGTATGTATTTTCACCCCTTACTAACCAACCAGTCCTCCTTTCTGCCCTCTCCATATTTTCTCCTTGCCAACCAGTCTCTCTCCTACTTTCACATCTTTTTGCACGTTTAATCTGTGTGTAGTGGCGGACCTTGAGAACTTGCTGGGACATGCAGGACTTCCCAGCGAGTAAATCATTGAGTAGAGAAGCTCCCCTTCTGCCTGGCATTAACCTTCAAGTAGTATACACTTAAAGGAATCCATGTCTCTAAAGAACCAAAGTAGCAACAGCAATCTAGAGGCACCACATTCCATGGGAGCACCCAGCAATGACAGCAAACACTCTTTTAAAAGCAGCAGGTCTTTCAGAAAAATTGACTCCTCCCCCACAGCCTTCCTCACCTCCTCTGCCTCTTAATTATGCAGAAACAACGGAGTCACCCTGTGGCAGATATCCAAGTGTATGGGAGAATACAAAGATAGAAGTAAACATGTACATCAGCCACTTGCTCTGATGCTATTTTTCACTCTCAAAATTACAATCCACACACCAAATGCACTTTCTACTCTGATTCGGTTCGCCCATGATGGCGAGACACCATGGAATCCTTCAGTAGTTGTATTGCTCATAGTAAATGAAGTCAGACATAATATTTTCTTATTTTTTAAAGACAAAAATGGACTGGGGATCTGGCTCAGTGGTTAAAGTCTTCACATTTTGCAAGTGAAAGAACCTGAGTTAGGTCCCCATGTGCAAATGACCTCTGGGTGTAAGAGCCTATTTGTAAATCTAGCCCTAAAAGGCGCAGACCTTGGGAATCCCCATAGCAAGCTGGCCAATCAGAGTAGACCTATGGCTGCTCTGAGCTTATTAAAGACCCAGGTTCACAATAGTAACAATGGAGGATCATTCCTGATATCGCAGTTGGTCTTCCAAAGGTACACATACTCAAGTGCACTTGTGTACATACACTCAGCCAAGTGTACCCACACATTTCAAACACACACACACAAACATACACACACACACACACACACACACACACACAAATTGATACATGCAGACATGAAAGAAGGAAAAAAAGAGGCAAATATGTATTAGAAATTCTTTTTTCATGCTCCCTTGCATGGCATGCATAGTCTTATTGCAGTCAAGGATTGTCCAAAGAATAATCTATCCAGTTCTTATGAACACATGTATCTAACTTTTACTTAAGGAACAGTGCATTGGAATATACAGTCCTTGCATTGCCTATTGAAGAATTCTCCTTACCCCACAGATCATTGCCCATACTGTGTGCTGTGTATATCATTCTTCATTTGCAACTTCAGTAGAACGGTAGGTATTGTAAATGGGCCACAAGTCCTGTATATTAGGTGTTCACGAGGCCTGTGACATCCTTTCTAAGAACTGGGCCTATGGTGTCAACACACTTCTTATGAACAGTATAATCACGTGACAAGGGGTATAGTGGGCTTTGAAAGTCCATTCTGTTGCTGAAATTTTTAAACGACTGAGATTAGTAGAACTGGCTTTTTTTCTCTCACATTTTCTTTTTTCCTAACCATACAAGTTCAATAGGCATCCCCTCCTCTCCCTTCCTCCTCCCCTTCCCAGGTGTCCCCCTTCCTTTCACCTACCTCCCTCTGTCTCCCTCTCCTAGTGTTTCCTCCTTTCTCCCTCCAGTCCCCTGGAATATCCTTCTGTGTATGAATGTTTGGCATTCTGAGTCTTTCACCCTAATGAGGGTTCAGGATTCAGTGGCATAGTCCAGAGCCTCTTTTTGGGCTCCCCATTAGTAAGGGAACTCTATTATGACTGTTAATCCCTTGTCTCTAAGGAATCTGCTGCCTGGAGCCTTCTCCCCTGTGATCCAGTGACATGTCATTGACATGTCAGCCATTGTGCGGGTCAGGCAAACTCCAATTCTGGCTGCTGAAGCCCTAACTTGTGTGGAGTATCTTGCATATCGTTGGTCCTCCCCATCTTTAGGCTCTTACAATCTTACCGTCCCCTCTTCTGCAAGGTTCCCTGAGCTTTAGGATGGGGAGAGATTTGGCTGGACTGGTTCCAGGTGAGTAATGTAGGGTCTCTGGTATTCTGAATTATGGTTTGATGTTGTTTTCAGTTTTGCTTTTCCTGCACCACTCTTGGCTGCATCCTGATTGGTATGGAAAGTCACCTCCTAACCAAAGATAAAAGGCTGTTTAAATAGAGATCTTAATATAAGAGGAGACTCAAAGTTAGATGGAAGAATAGGAATAGGACACAGCAGTGAAGGGGGGTCAGTGTCACATTTGTCAGATGGTTACCGTGTGTCTGCCAGACGGTTACCATTTATTTACCAGTCCCTATACCCTCCCTGATTGGTAAGATCAAACCTTCAGTCACAAGTGACGAAGAGGGGAAGTGAGAGTGAGCTTCAACAAATGTCTTGCTACTTACATGCAATAGTTGACAGTGACCTTTTTTCTCTACTGAAGCATTATCCCTTATCTCCTCTTTTGGGGGGGTCCTCTTTCCCCTTCTCTCCTGACTGTAATCTTTGCAATTACAGTAGGTATTACAGAGGTTTATCTTTGAATATGTCATTAAGTGGGTTTGGAACTAGGGTGCACCTATTAGGGAGTACATACAGTGCTTAATTTTCTGTCTGGGATACTTCACTCAATAAATTTTTTTCTAATTCCATCCATTTCCTGGCAAATTTCATGAATTCATCTTTTAATGGCTGAGTAGCATTCCATTGTATAAATGTACCACATTTTCCTTATCCATTTGTCAACTGTGGGGCCTTTGGGTTGATTCCATGACTTTGCAATTGTAAATAGTGCTGCTATGAACATGGCTATGCTCGCAGATCACTGACATTTTGATGATTAACTGTCAACTAAGGCAAATCTGGAATCACCTAGGACACAAAACATCTGGGCAAGTCTGTGATTTTAGATTGGGTTAGTTGAAGTGAGAAGACGCACCCTGAAAGTGGGCAGCACCATCATCCTATGGGTTGGGATCCAAGGAGAAAGCCAACTGAACCCCAGCATGCACCTCTCTCTGCTTCCTGACTGTGTTGCCACATGACCAGCTACCTGTTGCCATGTCTTCCCCTCTGCGATGTAGTGTACCCTCAAACTCTGAGTCACAATAAGCACTTTTTCATGTTGCTTCCTGTCAGGCATTTGATCACAGCAACAAGAAAAACAATCATAGAAATAATCTTTGTGTGCAATTAACTAAACCATTGAGAAATGATGTTTTTGGTAGCTTGTGTGTGTTTGAAGTACCTGATAAATACCCATTCACATATCATGAAGCTACTTGTCTTTATGTAGTGGAAAAGGTTGAGGATTTCCATGCAAATGCTCATATGAGAAAGGGAAAATTTTGTGAAATATTTTAGAAGCGAAGTCTGCAGTATGTGCCAGTTTGGGACTAACCTTGCAAATGTTAGTCTTGTCTGTAACAAATGCAACTTCTTTTGAGATTTATTTATTTATTCAAGGAGGACTTGTGGCTTTGAACATTGTTCCACATGTCTGAATATACAGAAGGAATGAACAGAAACAAGGTTCTTTCTAACTTCTCCTGTGTGAACTTGCAGCTGACCATTTGCTTCTGAATAACATCACAGAAGATTTGTTTGTTGTATGAGAGGACTTGCCACAGGTGGCATTTGCATTGGGTTTCTTATCTTTGTCTTTTCTTTTCCCTTAGGCAAACTTGGAGTTTTCCTAAGGAATCCTGGCCTTTAGGAAGTGTGTGACGGTCCTGTCATCCTTGAAGAATTTGGCCATTGCTCAGAGTCTGGTGGCTAGATTGTAGGTCCCTCTGGAATGGAGGCCAAGAGAATCACTCTGTTTCTGTAAAACACTGCATTCTGTCTGTGAGCTGGTCACACAGGTGCATTCCATTATACTGTTCCAGAATTTTTCCTTGAGTGCCACCACACTCTTGCCTACGGGCCTTGTGACTTTGGGGGGGGTCCTTCCGCTTGGATGCCATTGGATCTGTATGGAACAATGTCTAGGCCTACGGGATTGTTATGGCTACCACTGTTCTTCACTCCCCTCTGTGTCATGTTAAACTCCAACGTCCTCCTGTGGATAACCGCTCTGGCGATCAAATTCACGCTCATTGACAGTCAAGCACAGTTTCCTGTTGTGAACACCAATTATGGCAAAATCCGAGGTCTGAGAACACCATTACCCAATGAGATTTTGGGTCCAGTAGAGCAATACTTGGGGGTACCCTATGCCTCGCCACCCACTGGCGAGAGGCGATTTCAGCCTCCGGAACCCCCTTCTTCATGGACCGGGGTTCGCAATGCAACCCAGTTTGCAGCCGTGTGTCCTCAACATCTGGACGAAAGGTCTTTGCTACATGACATGCTTCCCATCTGGTTTACAGCCAATTTGGATACTTTGATGACCTATGTTCAAGACCAAAATGAAGACTGCCTGTATTTGAACATCTATGTGCCCACAGAAGATGGTGAGTAGTTTGTTTAAGCATGAGGCTAGAGGAGAATTACGCAGTAGGCTAACGATGCCTTCTGCATGTGCTTTCTTTAATGCATCTGTTATTTTCATTTTTATTCTAAGTAAAGTCTCTATGGAAACCTACTATGTTTTTCTAATTGCTCTTGCCGAGTATGTCAATGGATGGAGAAAACTAATTCAGGAATGAAGGCTACATGTATCATGTTCCTGACACAGCCATTGCATATAGTTGTAGAATGTAATCAACATGAATACATGGTAACATGTTGGCAAAGCAATTAATCTGCAATAATCATAATTTCAAGTAGACTATGCTAGATTGTGTGAACTGAAAGATATAGGGAGTGGTCCCTTAAGAATTTAAGACTTAAATATTATTCATTTCTTTTTGGTCCTATAGGGAAATTATTGTTTTTTATTAAAAACTGCAGTAACCAATCAATCGTGCATGAAATGCTTGATGTTACATGTACAACATCTCCTGTTATGATAAATCATAATCTTGTCTCCTTCTTATACTCACTACAATCAATAGCAAACATATAATCAAGATAGCTTGGCCATGTGCAGTGATGTGGGTGATTTCCACAAGTCTGAACAGTTAAAATGTGATGCTACAAAAAGGAGATATTTAGTACATGGATTTAGTGGGGAATTAGTAAAAATTCTTTGTCTCATGTTCGTGTCCATTTCAAATTGAAATTTTTCGTGAAGCCAAGCCGGGTGAAAGTGTCACAGCGAATGATACCTCTCTGCTCAGCTCCTTCCCCCATGCCCTAGTTTCAGACAATGATGATTAAAAACAGAGAAGGAAGTCTATCCACACATGACATAATCCATAGAGATGCACACTTAACTACCATGGGAGCATAAGTATGTTCTGTAAGCACCTTTACTGAGCTTTTTGTTCCTTTCTTTTTTTCTCTATTCCCTTGGGAAATTTTCCTGTAATAAATGTGGCTAAAATGATTCTAAGTGAATGAATGTATAATGTTCACATGTTCTCAGGTTTTATGCCTTCTGTCACATGAGCCTTTTTTTTTTCTTGAAAGCGAACGTCACAATTATAGTTTAAGCAGAATGTGAAGAATATCCAGAGAGATGATAGTTGTCGGTGACAAGTGTAAAGGACACATCATAGAAAGCAATTTCAGAAGGATACCTTGTTGTACAAGTGATCTATGGTGTGGTTCCCTTCTTGTTATGGCAACAGAATACACAATTATCTTGTGAAATACAAGAGATGAGTGCCATTCTGAGAGTTAAGCTGGCATTTTGGAAGCTATTCTCCCACGAGGTGGTGCCTCTCTGCCTCTGTGGGTAAGATGGACTGAGTAGATACTTTATGTCTACAGGAGAAGATAGGAACGGGGCTTCCGGATTCCAGTTAGGCACCTTGTAGAACCCGCCAACTGGGTGGCCATCATAAGGAGTCTTTTAAATCAAAACTTTGCAAGAAAGGAGGGACAGAAAGGAAAAAAAGATTTCTAATCCAAAGAGGAGGGGTGATGAATGTTTTCAAGAAAGAGAGAAGCTATTGCTCTTGGTAGTTGATGGGAGAAGAGTTTTTTCATTTGTCTTTGGAGAACATAGCTACCTCTTGGTTGATTATTCTTTAATGGGTAGGCTCGAATCCACGCATATGAGGGAAGAACTAATAGCATTTTATTTAGTTAACTGAATTGCTTTCTATGTGCATGCACAGATGTGTGTGTTGGTGTATGTGTACCAGAAAGTACTTCAGTGTGTATGCTTGTGGAGGGCCAAAGGTGAGTTCAGAAATCATCCTGGATTGTTCTACCTCATTATTACTTTGCTGTGGTGTTTCTCAGGCTCTGCCTTCCAGAGCTGAAATTGCAAGCCACTGACATATCTTCCCAGCACATTTTTTTTAATATATGGCATTTGGGGATTTGAACTCTGGTCCTTTTGCTTGTGAAACAGAGACTTTAACCCCTGAGTCATCTCCTCAGCCTAATGGTTTATTTTAAAAAGAAAGACATAAAGTAGAGAGAGGGTATTTTGGAGGTTCAAGGAAAATGTGGTGGGATTTGGTCAAATAATATTTATATGTGCATGGATTTGTCACAGAGTAAGTTAAAATATTATTTTAAAAATGCTTTTTTATTTTATTTTATATGATGCAGGCATTTAGGACCTCATGATTGCATAGACCTCATCTGAGAATAGAATATCTTAAAATTTGCAGAGGAAGCAGGATGCCCATTAGATAGTCTACTGGTGAAGGAATATATAATCAATGGCTTCTCTGCTTATATACTCATGTCAGTGCAATGGTGTATATTTCTAGCACCTCCTTATGATTCCTCACCAAACTGGAATTGGTAAGGGTAAAAATGTAAAAAAGAAAGCTGCTAGTTGGAAATGCAAACTCAAATTAGTGATGCACTCATTTACACTTGTTCAGTTTCTGTGACTCTTCAAGGGAATAGGCATGGGTCTTCCCCCTTTTCAGCCCTTCCCTTCTAGTCTTTCTTTCATATTCAAATACTTTTGTTACTGCATTGTTTATATTACATTCAATCAGGACTTTCTGTGAGATTCTGGAGTTGCAGTCTTCTGGAGTCTAGTAGGTTCCTCCCAACACACAACTGGGTGTTTTCTCCTCTCCCTGCCTCCTTCTCTCCCTGTGCTTGAACATGTCAACTGCCCATTATTCACAATTAGGTTACAGGGCCACATGGATTTCTCTCTAGTTCATAACTGACCACTGGTAGCATACGTCTTTGTGGACTGAGTACTCCTCTGCTCTCTAGTATTGTTATGCTAAATGGACACAGCATCTCTCAGCCTTCATCTGAGAAGTTTCTTTTTTGCCATGGTTGGTAAAACATGATTTGGCAGAGAGTAGGTAACTGTGGAGCCCTAGTGCATTTCCAACACAGTAAAGGGAATGGAAAGAATACAAGGACCTCCTTTGGTATTAAGTGGAGGAGTTTAGTGTCTAGGGAATGCGGAGAGAATGACATGCCTGACTCTTCATCAATGGTATATGTAATACCCGAAAGGCTCAGGGAACCTGAGGTGGTAGAAAGAATGTAAAGTTCTATCAACTTGAAAGTCAAGGGGACATGTTTAACTCTTTGATAATGAAATATTCATGCAGCCAATGAGCTCAGCTTCCTCCAAAACATGATACAACTGAAATTGCATATCTTTTCACCTCGTCCTGAGTCAAGATTGAGAGCACTAGAAGTGGAGAGATTTCAGCAAGATTTACTGACAGAAAGGAGAAGAGAGGAACTCATGGAGACTCAGGAACGCCAGGAGGGAAAAGGGAGCCTTTGATGACTGGCAGGATGAGGACTACTTTTAGTATTAGTCAGGTTTTTAAAAGGTGGCTTTTCCTGTTGGTTAGTTTTAGTCTCTTTAAACCTGAATGGGACTTTTAATCTCTTTATGTTTGTGGTCAATTCTTGGTGATTAAGTTGTTCTACAGACCAAGGAACTTACCTCCTTTTCTAGTAAACAGTCTTGGGCAAGGTCTTATAGACAAAACTTATCTCTTTTTGCAATGAGCAGCAAAAAGAGGCCTGGGGCAAATTTCTGAATTGGTGATCTTGTCTCCTCTATGAAGTCTGATCCATTCTTCCAGGGTATTCCCAGCAGTGTATACATGTGTGTGAAACCTTCAGGAACTTTCCCAACCTGACTACTCCACTTCACTGCCTAGCCAAAATTATTGTTCTGTCATAACCATGACATCATGGTGATTTCAGAGTCTTTCTTAACATAATGTGTGAGTTTGTACTCATGGTGGACATTTTATTAGATGACAGCAGTAGTGGATATTTGGAATTAACTCCTCCTTTAATGTTTTGTTGCTTTCTCTTGTCATGATGGATTTCACTTAGATATCTACTTTTGCATATCTGCGAGATATAGTAAAGACTGCAAAACAAAGGTTGGGGAGATGGCTCAGTTGGAGAAGAGTTTGCTTGAAAACATGGAGACTTTGAGTTCTGATTCACAGAATCCTCATAAACAAAATTGGGCATAATGATGCCCTCAAGTAGGTTGGAGAGCAGGTCCTCCTGTTGAGCTTCCCAAGCCTGGTTGGCAAGCTGCAAGCCAGCGAGAGACTCTATTTCTCAAAACAACAAGGTGGATGATATCATAAATATGATATCATAGGATGTCATCAGGTGATATCATAGACTGATACAAGTATGTCAACTTGAGTGTTGAGGGTTCTAGCTTTGAGCACATTTGTTAAGAGTCAGTGGTTGAGTTAGGCCCCTAAGCAACACACACACACACACACACACACACACACACACACACACACACTACAAAACGAGTTTAGTACAGATACCCATGGATCCTCAAATTTAAAAATAATATGTACGAGGAAAATAATTGCTAGAAATTTCCTTGTAGCATAGCATTTCACAAAGTACAAAGTTTTCCTATAGAAAGCATAATTTTGTAAAGTAGCAGAAATCCGTTCTTGTTAAAGGTGAGAATTGGCATACATTATCATGATGATACGCTAACTAACTTAGATTAGATCTTATTCCTACATTACAGATGTTAAATTATTCAATTTTTTTGTAGCTGAGTCATTGTGCTTTGGGTCAACACATCAAGATACTTGATTGGCTCTGATTTGGAAAGATTTTTTTTTGAAAGATGTTCAAATGTGACCAAAATCACGCACTCTGGGTAGGGAATGTACTAGGACATTGCTAATAAGAAGGATGGAGCAAGGTAATACATGTGGATGTGTGAGAGAGATAGATATATATAAATAAAGCATATAGAAAGAGTTTAGCATTGAATGCTATTTGTAAATATATTTATCTATATTTTTGAATAACATTTTTGAATGTTATTGCTAGTCATTAAAGAGTATGGTATGGATAATTATAAACCTGATATTTCTTGAAACCTGAAAACTATTTCTGGTTTCATCAAAAATGGACAAAACAGCTTTGACAAGTGTAAAGAGTAATGAAGAGATGAGCTTCTGCTTGTTTTGCATTTCTCATTTTTGTGTCCATGAAGATTAGCAGAAATGATGCAGAAATAGTGGCCTCATTGAAAGAACAGTGCTGTGAATCTGTGGACTGATCAGAACCACATTGTGAGAGTTGAGCTTCCAAATCCAGATCAAATATGATTTAAAGACAAAGCCACATTTGCTTGTAAATGATGATGGCTGTAGAATTTTGCAGCTCTCCTCAGCCATCAAAAAGAACAAAGAAAGAGTAGCGGTAGATACTCCTGGGTCTTGCTATGGAAGCCTTTGCTAATTAGAAATAAGATTGCAGATTGGAGTAAATGTAGTATTTCCAATGGCATTTCACATATGACAGTTCATTATCTACTGAGAGAAGAGAAAAAGCAGCTGCGATGCTCAGAATACATTGGCAGACCAGAATCAATGTAATTGAATATAACACTGACTTTCTGTGTCATGAGTTTATAAGTTTTCAGAGACTGATGTGAACTTTCATATCACCTGACTGAGCCATCCGGTTTGGGAGTTGGCGAACATCATAACTGAGAGAGGGAGAGAAAAATTCACAGGTCATTGCTACTTTTGTTGGATTGGAGTCAGAGGCACAGGGGATGAGAGGGGATGGGAATGGCTAGATCTTTATACCAAGCAACAAAGAAGACATAGGAAGGACTTGCTGACAGAGAATTTATCAGTTTTTGACCACAGGAGGTGTGAGCTGATACCTTTAACCCTAGAAGAACAGGTCAAAGGCCTATTAGTCATATCCACAGCATTCAAAAAGAGTTTGGCACTGAACACTATTTGTAAAATAACCGAATTTTTACTTGTCAATCTATATGTAGGTTCACACACATGGCAGCTTTACTGACAAATTCTCTCCATAATTAAAACTACTCTTTCCCTAACCTTTGGGTCGTCTGGTAGACTTTCAGTTGTTTGTTCCAATCAAAGAGGGTTCCCTATCTTTCGAAATGTTAATCTGTGTATTTTCCCTGAGCTCAGTTTATAAGAATGGCAAGAATTCCTGGCTTTGCATTCAAATCTGGTCAATTGTGCATTATGTACTGGGTGTCTGCCTATATAATCTTTCTCCAAGTAGACTTGGGCTTGGAGAAGCATTTGGTGCTCACTTGTTTAAAGTGTGCACCCACAAAGTCAAAGTAATATGTCATCCAGTATTACTGAGAAACACTTTTCACAAAAGAATACCATAAAATTTCAACTAAATTGCCCACACATACTCATTCTAATATAATTATTAATCAAACACATAATAAATTTTGATACCGTATAGCATATTTTATTACCTCTTCAAGTATATGTGCGTTTGGGGGTGCCTGTTTATGAATACACATGATTGTATGTGTGTAGGACCATGTGTGCCTGTGTGTAAGCCCTAAATTGATATAAGGAATCATTTTCAACACTCTTCTACTTTACTCCTTTTGAGCCAGGGTCTCTAATAAAACTCAGAGCTCACCACAAGGCTAATCTGCTTAGTTACCTTGCTCTGAGGATTCCCAGTTTCTGCCTTCCACTGCTGGAATAACAGAGGATCATCCCACACCCACCCAGCATTTTATGTGGGAACTGAGATTTGAACTGGGGTTTCTTTGCTTATGTAACAAGTGCTTTAACCTCTGAGCCATCTCCCCAGCCCCCATAACATAAGCTTTTCCTACAGTAGTGAAGACGGAAGCTTTAAGAAAGGAAATAAACAAGGCCATTTCTTTCTCACTTTTTTTTTTCAAGAAGACCGGGTTTGGACTGAATTTCTGTTCTTTTAGGGGGACACATCAACCTAGTGCTTGCAAGGCAGATTTGACTGCAGCACACACCTGTGGGTGAGGGTCTATAGGCAGGTCAGCTTTGGACATTGTCTGTGAAGGATTGTCTTAAAATGTTCTCTGACATGAGAGGATCCACCTTCATCATGGGGTGACATAACTCCCTTTGCTTTTGAAAAACGAGAACACTGGCTAATCATACTCATTCACATTTTGCTTTTCTTTGAGTTAGGGATACAATGTGAGCAGCTATCTCCAGCGGCTACTGCCTTGATTTCCCCACCAAAATGATTCCTGAGCTCAAATAAACACTTTCTCCCTGGAGTTGCTTACCTGAGGATATTTTATCGCAGAAACCAAAGAAGAAATAGTTCAAAAACCCTTTAAAAATAAGGTAGAATGTGACAGTGTTATTGATTTGAGACTGCCTCTCTCTTCGATAGCATAAAGTAGACATTGCTTTGTGTCTTTATTTAGCTTCTGACTTGTGATTCTCCTGCATCAGCCTCCTGCATGCCAGGATTACTGGACTCTGTCACTCCGCACAGATCTTCCTAGTTTTCTCCATGTTTGAGCCTATCCCTTCAAAAAACATTTCCAACATCCTATGTCAGTCAGCTAGAGAAGGAATCGTCACAAAGAGTCAAGTGCATATTTTGAGACATTAATGTTAAGATGGTGACATGCTGGTCTTTTTCTTATGAAGTTAGTAAAACTTGATTTCTTTCATTGTTTTGCCTTCGAACAATCCAGCTGTATTGGGTGTGAGCGATATCTCAACCCAAGAAAGGGTCCCAAGTGATGCCACTGAATCCTGAACCCTCACTAGTATAGATGACTCAGAGGGAAACTCAGCGCCCATATAAACAGATGTTCTGGAAGGTGGACGGAGCAGGCAGAAATACCAAGACAGGAGGGAGGAAAGAAGAGAGAGAGGGAAGGAAGCAGAGAGTGGGATGGGGATACAACAGGGGGGAAATGAGGAGGAAGGGGGAAGAACGGGAAGATGCCTACCCATTGAGCTTGCATAACTAGGTAACAATAATAAAAATTTTTAAAATATTATTTTTTTGCAGTTTAGAAGTAATCAATTTATTTATTCAAAGTGTATTGATGAGATCAAAAAATATCACCCAATTATAGAGGCTTGGAAATGTTCATGGAATAAAAGCAGACAATTTGTTCAGTTTTTGAGATTTATACATTAATGAACTGGAACAGTTAGAAATCACTACCAGAAATTTGCATGGCACAGCTTTCATAAGTCCATCCTCAGAGAACAAAACACACTCATGTATTTAAAGATAATGGATTGCAGCAGGAATTGTGGAAGCCTCTTCTCAGGAAGGGACACTTTTCACTGTGCTTTGTGCTGAGCACTCAGGAAATAGTTGTATGTGGATTACTGGCAGGAGCTTTGATAGCAGAAGGGACAAGTGTAAGACTTCTCCCCTATGTGGGTCATCTAATGAACCATGAGGTTGGTCTTGTGGCTGAAGGACCTGGCACAATGCAGCAGGTGAAAGGATTTTCTCTTCTGTGAATAACCTGGTGAACTCTCAGATGAGAAGACTGATAGAAGATTTTGAAAAACTCATCACAAATGAATGATCTTTCATTCGTGTATCTTCTGTGTTAGGTTATCAACTTTGAGAGTTATCTGAAGACATTGGAGCATTGTTCATATTTGTGTAATTTTTGTTCTCTGTACAAACTTGCTTTATATCGCTTGCCTGAGGATTTTTGCTCAACCTCTGAGCAGTTGGGCAATGCTGAGCAGAAGATTGGTCTGCACGGCAAAGCAAACCAGACAGTCCTTGATATATTGATAAATTTGCCTTTTTAGTGGTCTTTCCTTGGAATTTGGAGTCTCCTTTGTCTTCTCACATTGCATGTTTTTCAGAAACTCCTAAATCTTCTGACCTAGGATGGTTCTCCTGCAGGATAATGACTAAGGAATCTATCTGATTTTCTTCCCTAGGAGGATTGTCATCTTCTTTACAATATCTGTTGTGTCCATCGGCCTATTTCCATAAGAGGTGAATAAAATATTCTTAATGAAGAAAAAAAAGCCAGACATGGTTTAGCAAACATGTCAAAATGGGGCAGTCGGAATCCCTTGAGATGAGATATTCCAGTTTTGTTGAGTCTGTTAGATTTTTGACATCGTGGGGACATTTACTTGTGACTAAAGACAATTCTGAAAGATTAATTTGAGGTCTCCCTGACGTGGGTTAGTTGAAAAGCAATTAGTAGTTTAGGAACACCTTTTCACTGAAGAGTACTTCACATGACTTGCTTCTCAGCCTAGAATATTTTCCGCCATCCTAGCGCTATCTGCCCATCTTCTGGAATGTTCACACAGTAGCACTTGTGTTTAAAACACTACTGCAGGGGAGCTGGCTCAGGGGGCGCACGGCTTGCTGAAGGAGCGTAAGTAAGGAATTGAGATTGAGTACCAGGACCTGCCTGGTCATGTGGGGTGCCCTGGGGTGGAGACAGGAGGGTCTAACTCTAGAGTGAGGCTCTGAATAAGGCTGGGAGGGGCACCCGATGTTCTCCTCTGTCTTCATTTACTGTTCACACACACACACACACACACACACACACACACACGCACATCACCACCACCACTCATATACATAACACCATAGACACACATACACACACCCATAACCCCACTTTTCACACATATCACTATCTACACAGACACTACCTACCCACACTCACACACATAACACACCTCAGATACAAGACTCACATGTAACAGGACAGGACATGCAAAGACATACACACCACTACCTACTCACATACACAGGACATTACACATATGCACGAACATAAACATACACATATATCATCACCACTATCTACCCCCACATTCACATACGTATTACCATACACACATCTCCACTGATTCACCCACCACTCACACAAAGAGCAGACACCACTTACATCATAGCCTCTACACTCACTGTGTTCACACACACTTACAGACACACACACAACCACTTCCACTCATACATTCATAACTCCATACACACACGTAGACACATAACCACTTCTACACACTACAGACACACTCACATATAACATGGTGCAGAAACGTACACAACACCAACCTACTCACATACACATAACACCACACCCAAATGCACAAACACATCACTACCATGCACCTACCCCCACATAACATCACACAGACATACACAAATACACACACCTACACATCACTGACAACTCACCTATACTCATATATACATCCCCCACACACATACTCACAAAGGCATAAATCTACCACGCACATACACCTTTCACTCATTTATAAACTACCTCCTACCTCATGCACTCACACATCCATAACACCACAAACACACAGACATATATCAGTAACTCCAGTCTAACACTCACACATGTACACATATCACAACTTAATCATATACTTGTACATAATACCAAACAGACACACACACACACACACACACACACACACTGTAAACCCATGCACATTAGCTCTACACTTTGATAAGTGTCTCATTTTCTTGCCAGCTCCTGTCATACACACAGAACCACAAACAGTTTGGATTTGATCCTTGCTTGTGATTCCCCATTATGGTTCATCAGCATGCCTTCAGAAACTCCATCCTGCTGGGTCTGCCTGCAGCTGGTCACAGGGTCACTGGGTGGGTCAATCAAACCTCAAGGTGGCAACTCATGCTTGCCTAGCATCCTCCTTGTGTGCCCTGTACTGACACTTATCCAGCTGTGCCCCAAGTCCTATTCTCTGTTTTTCTTCCTTCATCTGTTTTCGAGTTCCTGTAGAGGGCTTAATTTAAAAATTATTGATGGACAAGCAAAGCACAGTGGCGCTGTCAGGAGTGCAACCCCTGACGTTGGAGGAAAATGAGCCCCCACTGAACCATGCTGAGCATTGAAAGATTCCTTCAGTTGCTCCTTTTTGCTAAAGCACTTATTCAAAGAAAAGGACCAAGTTTGGAACTCAAATAACACACACAAAAAATGCTGGGTTGAGTGTAGAGATCCACTTGTGATTCCAACCTCAGAAGGTGGGGACTGGGAATCCCTAGAGCAAGTGGGCAAACCAGATTAGTCCTATGGGCAAACTTTGTGTTTGATTAGAGACTGTCTCAAAAGAATAAAATAGAAGAGCAACTGTGGATGATTCCTGATATCAATCTTAGACAGCTGAGATCCAATTTTTAGAAATGACAGGTGGAAATGGCAACAACCTGTAATTCTTGTCCTGGATGGCAAGAGACTGGGAAACCATAGAGTAAAGCAAAGATGAAGTAGAGAAACGTAGTATGATTCCCAAAGTCATGCTTGGGCAGCCACACGTGCATAAAGTGCCCTTTGATATACACACACATATGCACACACCCACACCTTCACATGTGTGTGTGTATATGTGTATTCTCTATGTGCATATGTGTATGGTGTGTGGTATGTGTTTGTGGTCTGTGTGTGTGTGTGTGTGTGTGTGTGTGTGTGTGTATGTATGTGTGTGGCCTGTGTGTATGTGTGCGCATGTGTGGTTTGCATATGTATGTGTGTTTGTATGTGTATGGTGGTATGTGTATGTCTATGGTGTATGGTGCTGTATGTTTATGGTATATGGCGTGTGGTGTGTGTGTATGTGTTGCATATGTGTCTGGTGTGTGTTGTGTGTGTGTTTGTGTGTATGGTGTATAGTGTATGTAGTGTGTATGGTTGTATGTGTATGGTGTATAGTCTATGTGGTGAGTGTGTTTACAGTGTGTATATGTGTGTGTTTGGTAGTGTGTGTCTGTATGGTGTATGGTTGTGTGTACGCTATGTTGTATGTGTGTATAGTATTTGCGTATATGGTGTGTGTGTGTTAGTGTGTGGTATGTGGTATGTGTGTGTATGGTGTGTTATGTGTGTGTGTATGGTGTGTATGTGTGTGTATATATATGGTGCATGATAGTGTGTGTCTGCATATGATTTATGGTGTGTGGTGCTGTATGTGTATGTGTGGTATGTAGTAGATGTGTGTGTGTGTGCATATGGTGTATGGTGTGTGCGTGTGCATATGGTGTGTGGTGTGTGTGTATGTATGGTGTCTTTTGTGTGTGTGTTTGTATGCATATGATGTGTGTATGTGGGTGTGTACCTGGGTGTACATGTCTGTGCCCATAAATGGGGATCCTGGGCCCTGCTTTACCACTCTGCATTTTATGCCCTTGAGGCAGGCTCTCTTACTGAATCTGTGACTTGACAAGCAGCCACTAAGTCCAAGCAATTCTCCTGTTCCTGTCCTGCCCACAACCCTGAGTTGACAAGGATGTGTTTGGCTATGCCTGGCTTTTTTGCATGACATGCTGAGACTTGAACTCATATTCTCATGCTTGTTCAGCAAATGCTTTCACTCTCTGAAACATTGAGCCAGCCTCATCTTTCATGATAGCCATTTCTGGGCACATAATATTCAGAATTTGTTATAGAGTTTCAGAGAAACAAAAGTCTGTATGCTAATAATATGCATGCAGTGCCCGTGATAAAATGCTCAGCAGCTCTTCAGATGGATACGTTGGGTACCTGCGTATTTAGTTGGGTAGTCACAGCAAATGTTTGGAAAGTTCCCAAGCACTCACCTTGTGTATTGTTCTTTAGATACATGGAGACATAAAGCTTGCAAAATAGGGGCAAAGGGAGAGATAAAATGGATACAAAACTACAGGAGAGTGTACTGACAGTGTAATTTACCTTGCAAAGTAGTCCCTCCGGCATATACATTGCCACTTTTTTTTTGACATTGGAAAATTCATACCTGAAATTCTGTCCAAAGAAAACTGAATGTGTTCTTCTCAGTAGCTTCCAATAACGTTACATCAAAGAACAAGATGTTCTGTTCTTAGCAAATTCCTGTCTCATTTTCATTGCCTGTAATTTATAACATTATTCTGAAAGCCTTTGCTTCCCCTCACATCCAATTTTTTTAATCTAGCAAAATTCTCCACAAGTCTATATTTATAATGCATTAACACACATGCCTAATAGAAAATCAAGTTAAGGGGCTGGAGAGGTGGCTCAGGGGTTAAGCCTCCGCCTTGCAGGTGGAAGGTCCTGAGTTCGGATCCCAGATCCCACGTATAGATGCCAGGCGGAAGCAGGGGCGGCCTGCGCTTCTGGTCCTGGTAGGGCGGAGCCTGTGAATCCCGGGGCAGAAGGAGGTGGAGGTGTCCATGGTGGTTCGCGAATTCGTCCGTGGTTCTACACACACACACACACACACACACACACACACACACACACGCACACACGCACACACGCACATGCGCACAGTTGAATAAATAGTAATAAAATTTTTTTAAAAAAAATTAAAAAAAAAAAGAAAATCAAGTTAAAAGGTTAGCATTTCTTGTTTTAAAAAAATTGGCTGAAAAGTACAGAACCATTCCCTCAGAGAGAAAATGCATTGCCCCAAAGAATATTAAAATGTTGAAAAAAATATAGAAACAGATTAAATTTTTCATTTTGAGCTAAAGTATAATCTTAATAGCATCAAAATTTGTCATCCTATATTTTACAAAGATGGTGATATTTCTCCCTGTTTTCTCTCTCACCCTCTCTCTGTCCATATGTATATAATCTATGCACACATTATGTGTATAATTTCATATGTATGTGTATACTATATATATAGTTTCTGCATCCATCTATTTATATGACTAAAACATCATATGGATATCTATATTATTCATCTATTTATATGACTAAAACATATGGATGGAAGAAATACACAGCATAAAGGACTCTAAATTATATATATATGCACTTTTTGACCATTTATTTTGTTTTATTGATTAGCACAGCAAAATTCCTTGCTTATAAATAATGGAATCTGTGAGGATTTTAAGTAGAGTTCCAAAATTTTCCAAAGTGGAATGATCTTTAAGAGTCTTAATCCAAATTTGATCACTCTTTCCCTGAACGTTAACCTTGGACACTCTTAGGCAGAGACACAACCTCTGTGAGTCTCAGAAGTTCCTCGAATTGCGATTGAAGACTGTAGTCCCTGGTCGAGCAGCATTATGCTGAAAGTTCTTAGCATGATGGGATACAAAACCTTCAACAAATGAATGTACTCATGGTATCGGTATCTGGCTATGCAGCTGTCTTTGAACTTGGCTGTTGAGTATGTCCACAGCCTCGGACATCTTTTCACCCACCCTGCAGTTAGAAGCCATTCACAATTTGTAGCACCTCTGCTTAAACAGCTAAAGCCATGCTGAATGTTGTCTTTGGCTTCCTCTGTATTGCTTCAGAAGCCTGGAGAGACTTAGCATTATCTTCCTCCCAGGCAATCCATTGCACATAGTCTTTGCTTTCACAAGTGACTTTCAGGTACTTCTTAATTGATTCCTACATGATGGTTTCAGAGTAATGGAATTCATCCTAATATATCATTAATCTCTATCCAGTCTGGTCATCACATTTTCTTTATAAATAGTCTACTGAATCTACTGGCTCAGAGGTTAAAGCTTTTGCCTCACAAGCTAAAAGACCTGATCTCATGTAAACTTGCTGGGTAGAACTAGTGGTGGCCTATAACTTCTAGCCCTGGAAGGTAAAACCTAGGAAACAACACCACAACAAAGCAGTAAGGAGGTAGAGCAATCCAAGATGATTCCAGATGTCGTCCTTGGGTCTCCACAAGGACATGTACTCTACTCTCCTCTTGTATGCACACATCAGGCACACACACTTTATTATCGTCTAGCATGTACACACACACACACACACACACACACACACACACACACACACACACACAGGATATGCCGTGGCTTTTAGAAATGGAAAATAAATCATCCAAGTGAAGTAGAACCTTACCTAGCTATTTCTTTCTGATAAGAAGAAAAACTTGGATATTGGTAAAAACGAGAAAGCTTCTTCTGACTTTTGTTTTGCAAGTACCTGGGTTTCTCATGGTGTGACCAAACCAGGGAGACATCCAGCAGCTAAGCCCTGTGCGAGGTCAGTTCCTTTGAGCCCCTTTGGTAGCACAGCAGCTCTCAGCTGGGGGCAAATGAGAGCCAACAGGAGCTGCAATTGCAGATGGAGACCGTGACCCCCACATGGGGAAGGATGTTTAAGCTGCCTGTATCATGCTGGGCCGCCTATTCCTTTTCAAGTTCCATATGAAGGGTTAAACAGACAGAAGCAGGAGCCAATTTAAAGAGTTGATCTAGAGGAAAGGAAAATAAGCTTGGGGGAAAAAATTCAGCCTGTTTTGAGCACAGAGAAAGCTTGGCGATTCTTGTATTTTAAGACATCAGGTAAATAAGCGACTGGGTGGACTATTCTCTCAACAGTTTTATAAGAAGGACCCAAAGTCATCTTCTGCCTCTTCCTTCAGATTACTTTAAGAGACGAGGAATTAGACATGTTTTGAATATGTGGTCTTTAAGTCTCTCTGTGTGTCTTCTCACTGTCTCTCTCTCATGTGTGCACATGAAGCCACTTGAGTGTATACCTGTGGAGGACTAAGGGTGACATCAGAAATCACCCTGGATTGCTTCTAACTCCTTAATTGTTTTGCTCTGGGGTTTCCTTGGGCTCTGTCTTCCAGGGGACAATTACAGGTGGCATGTAGTTTTTATGTGGGGAAATGAAGAAATCAAACTCAGGTCCTTTAGCTTGGAAGGCAGAGACTTTAACCCCTGAGCCATGTACTCAGCCCTGATCTTCAGTTCTTATACAGAATACAGAGTATTCTTTCCTAGAGCTTTATTGAAGTCTCTGCTTCGATAATGACTGTGTTTCACATTTATGTTTCCCAAAGATTGATGTGTTTGAAGGATTAGACCCTGCTTGGCACTATTGGGAAGCTGTAAAAATTGCCAGGCAGAGCCTAGTAGTTCACCACTAGATCATTAGGAATATGTCTTGGATCTGATGCAGAACTCCAGTCTCTTCCTCTTCCTAGTTTTCTTCAGTGTGAACTCCAAATGCTAGCAGGAAAAAAAAAGGTGATTTGTCAAATTTTTAGGAATAGGAATTGATGGCATTGTAATTTGTGGGTGTGCGGCAGTTTCTTCTTTCTCATAATATTCTTAATGTGATCAATAAAGAGGGAGTAAGTTGAGGAAAGATGTGTCCCTAACTATCTAGAGCTTGAAAAGTCAAGATGGACATGAATCTCTGCCCACCAGACAATGACGATATGAGGAGCAGACTAATAGCACCGAAGTGAGTTGCATGGGGAAGCTGATGTGAATATCAATCTCTTAGCTGAGTCACTTAAAAGACTGAGTGCTAGTGAATTATGAACTGGTGGGCTCAGTCATGCATTACAAGCACTTTTGCTCTCTGTCCTTAGTTAAATACTGAGCAACACGATCTAGTTGCCAGTTCAGCCACAGGGACTACAGGCTGATATGATTTCATGAAGCTTCTGCTAGGGTCTTACATTTAATACATGAATATGTGTAAATGACAGCTTCCAGAAGTTCTAAGCTGAAGAGCAATTGCTCTGTAACAGGAACAGTTTTTCTATAACTAGCCAAGAATGCTTTTGAAATCCTGACCTCTTCCCTTGATCTTGGACTTACCTGACTTACAGTCTTCAGGAGATAATAGGTTCCATAAATCTGTCTTTTACTAACCCTCAAAAGGGATCTTAACAAAGGACCTTCTCTTCCACTCCTCTCCCCTCTCCTCTCCTCCCCTCCCCTCCTCTACCTTCCCCCTCTCCTTTCCTCCCCATTCCCCTTCCCTCCCCTTTCACCTCCCCTCATCTCTTCTTCACTCCCCTCACCTCACCTCCTCTTACTTTCCCTCCCCTCCCCTCCCATCTCTTCCTCTCTCCTCCTCTCACCTCCCTTCCTTTCTCCTCTCCTCTCATCTCCTCTTGTCTCCTATATTTTTCTTTCTTTCTATCTATCTATCTATCTATCATCTATCTATCTATCTATCTATCTATCTATCTATCTATCTATCTATCTATCTATCTATCTCAGTCTCCCTTCCCCTCCTTTCCTACTTGAGAATCTACAGTACATCTCAAATTAGTGGGCTGAAAGCTTTTGAACTCAACCCTAAAAGACTTATTTCTCCTATTAAAAATGCATATGAAACAAAAGATGTAATCTAATTAAGGAACTTGTGTTCCAGCATTGAAACTGACTTGTCCTCCAAAATAAATTGGGTGCAAAAGATGAATGTAGGCAATTCAATCAAAAGAAATCTACAAAGTTTTTGTAGCTTTTGATGTGCAAAGTCTCATCATGTCAAAGCAGATAGTAATAGCAGAGCGAAACACCTGACGCACACATATCCACACAGTTGTAGTCATGGGTTATCTTGAGGACAGCAGAGGTGATGTTGAGGATGGTGGAGATGATAATGGTGATTGACCATTGTGGTGATGGTGATGACAAAATGGGTGATGGTGAAGAGTGTGAAGATGATGACGGTGATGATAGTCCTGACAATGATAGTGATGGTGGGTGATTGTGTTAGTAAAGATAAGGGGGATTTTGATGATGATGATTTTGAAGATGAAGATGATAATGATGATAAATAGATGATGCTAATAAGAATGATGATAGTGGTGATGGTGGTGATGATTGATAGAGATGATTATCTTAGTAAAATGATGCATCGATTGTAGTTTTGTATGATGTAGTTTGATGATGAGACAGTGTTGTTGATGGTGGTGGTTGTGGTGGTGGTAATGATGATACTGATGCTGGAGGTGTTTTTTATATGCCATCATAGAGCAAGGAGGGAATAAAAGAAGAAAGAAGGAAGGAAAGATGTGAGAGAGAGAGAGAGAGAAGGAAGCATGAAAGGAAGAAGGAAAGAAAGAAGGAAGGAGGAAGGGAAAGAAGGAAAGACGGTAGGAAGGAGGGAGGGAGGGAAGTAAGGAAGGAGAAAAGTAAGAAAAGAGAGACAAAATGACACATGGCTCTTGCTATTTGACATAGAATTCTCCTTAGACACCTAACTACAGAGTCCCTCAGTCCTGAGTTCCCATGACACAAAGACTTTCTCAGTGGATCTGTGTAGATCTGGGACGTCCACATTCTTATTCATTAATTGGGATCTTTTATGAACCAATTGTAGCCTTTCTTCTTTTATTACATATCCATTCAAATCCTATTGAACAAGCATAGCCCATGCATCATTGTAGGTCTTCTTCAGGTGTATTTGTAGTGCTTGTGGAATAGAAGATGGGAGCAATGGACATTCAAGAATTCAGGGGAAATTGCTAAGTGGTAGTTGCTAACTATTTGTGTGTAACCAGAAAGCTCTGGGATCCAACTCCAGAGCTCAGGGTATTATGTGTCTTTACGTCCAGCACCCTAGCTAGCCTAGCTTAATTGGTGGTCTCTAGATCACCCCCCATAGAAAAGCAATGTGAATAACCTATAAGGAATGACACCTGAAATTAGCCTCTGACTTCTAGTAGGAAGGCATAGGCCAGAATATTTATAGTTTGCCATTCTGGGCTACTTACTCACTTGAAATCACTTTGCGATATATGATGATAAAAGTTTGTTGAAAGGAGGGTATGATAGCTAGATTCAGGTATCAACTGTACAGTCAAAGGCCGTTTGGGGCACAGCTGTGAAGAATTGACAGTTACAGGAAGTCCTTGAACAAGCTTCCAGGTGATTGTCTAATTGATGGGGAAGACCCAGCCCATAGTGTGTGATGCCTTCCGGTGGTGGGCCACATGAAAGGAAGTACATGGGGAGGGACTTGGCCTTCTCTTGCCCTCTGTGGACTTGTTGTGTGAAACCCATTACTGGTCTGCTGCCGTCTTCTCCATTGCTGCTGACGCCGCTGCTGCTCCTGTTCATCACTGACATTGGAGCCCAGCATCTTCAATCTTTCCACTATTCAGTACTGGCATCAGATCCCATCCTGTTTAGCCCTCAAGCATAATTGAAGTTGAAGACTGCAGGGATTCTTCCATTTTATGAGACCTTCATTTCCAGAAATGAGCAGCTACAGGAAGCTACTATTAGACTACACTGATTTTATTTTGTGAGTTAATTTAGTACATTTCTTTGGACATCCATCCATTGTATCAGCAATGTTCCTCTAGGGAATTCAGACTAATTTAGAGAGAATAAGAAAATAGAAAGAAGATAAAGAAAGTAGAAACTAAAGAACGATAGGTAGAGAGAAAGAAAAAGATAGGAAGGCAGAGGGAGGGAAGGAAGAAAGAAAAGAAAGAGGAAAGTGAAAGAAGAAAACAGGAGGAAGTGAAGGAAAAGAACAAAGAGGGAGAGATGAAGGTAAGACAGGAAGAAAGAGGGAGAAAAACAGGAAGAAAAAATTTGTCAGCTGTAAGTATTCTTATGAGTCATTTTATACCAAAAGAGTTAACAAAAATAAAAACACAACTTGTGGCTGGAGAGGTGGCTCAGGGGTTAAGCCTCTGCCTTGCAAGCAGAAGGTTCTGAGTTCGGATCCTAGACCCCATGTATAGATGCCTGGTGGAAGCAGGGGTGGCTTGTGTTTCTGGGCCTGGTGGGTGGAGCCTGTGAATCCCAGGGCAGAGTAAACAAGGAGGAGGTGGAGGCATCCATGGTAGTTCCTGAATTCATCTGTGGTTCTACACACACATACATACACACACATACATACACACACAATTGAATAAATAATAAATAACATAAAAAAACACAACTTAAAATGCAATGTGTACTTTGACCAAATATTTTTAAAATGTCAATCTTTTCTCTTGGATAAATGTATACGTAATCTACAATCTCATTAACAGACAAAGATTTCTGTATCATTCTCCTTTGACTTGCTGTAACAGAGTACTTGAAGCTGTCGGTTTATATGTAAAAGAGGTTTCTTTTGCTCACTGTTCTGGAGGTTCAACAAGTGTGTACATCAGCTCAATTCTTTTGGAGACTTTGTGGAAGATGTTGTGTTAGTGATGTGATGTAGCCTTCCAGGCATGCACAGCATCCTAAACTTCACCCCTAGCACAGGAATGCATGAACAGGGCACAGTGGCACACTCCTGCTGTCTTGAGACATCCATCAGGAAATGCAGGCAGGAAGCTCAGAAGTTTACTCTCCTCTTTGACTGCTTGCTGAGCTTATGACCACCTGGGCTGCTTGAGTGCTCCCTGCAAGAAATACTTGATCATATTTTAGGTCACATTTGTTTGTCCCAACTGCAAAGTAGTTACTGACCTGCAAGTGGCCAAGAGCATGCGTGCTTCTAAACAGCCTTCCATTCTACCAGCAGGTTCAACCACAGAGAGACATGTAGTTCTCCACCTAAGTGCTTATTCTGAATTTAGCTAAAGAACAAGGGTTTGCATCTCAGGGGATATTGGCTGTGTCTGTAGCTATTTTGGGGTGTCCCAGATAAGCAGTGTTTGGTACTGTGGTGTGTTCTGAGACAGGTTCCCAATTGCATAATGCTTCACACAGCCCTCACAATAAACAGTATATAGCTGGTTGCAAACATCAGCAAAATCAAGGTTGAGAAGCTCCACTCTAAGTGAAGGATTTACCTTAGCTTTCCACTCTCAAAATAGACTCATGATTTCCAGCCTACTAAGGCATGTCTGGCAATACGGGAAACCTATTTAACTGTGAATAGTGTGGATTGTGCTACTAGAAGCACACAGAGAAGCCAGAGCTTATGCTGGGCTTTATATTGGATGCAGAATGGCCCAGACTATGAAATATCTGACTGCAACCAAGTGTGTGGGATGTGGTCCTTGACTTAATACAAAGGAGAAAGTGAGCTGAGCACCAGCATGTGTCTCTCTCTTGTTCCTGACCATGGCTGTCACATGACCAGGTGCTTCAGGCTCCTGCTGCCATGTCTTCGAGCTATGATGGACTGTGCCCTCCAACCATGAGCCAGAATAAATACTTCTATCCGCAAGTTGCTCCTGTTGGATATTTTGTTGAGAGAACAGGACAAGTAACTAAAACAGGTACCAAACTTCAATTTTTTTTCCAAGGAACAGAGACCAGAGATTCTTCCCCTTCAAGGAATGCCCGGCACTGCACATAGATTCATCTCATCCTGTTTTGGATTTATCCTGCCAACAAATATCCCCACATTGGGAGATTCCTAACCAATGAAGGAATAAGCCCTGGTTTGCGTTTGAAGATTAATGACTGAGATGGCCATTTGTTCCTTAATTTGCTTAGTTCAGCCTATGCAAACATCTGCATGTTGTCATTTGATTTATTCCAGGGCAAGGTGATGTGTTCTTACACATTCGATTTATATCGAAGTGAGGTGATGTGCTCTTACATATTCCCAGCTAATTATCTAAACATCTGAGCACTGGATGACTTAGACTTAATGACATCCTGGATAGGGTCCACCAAGAGCCATTGGAATAGCAAACAAGGATTATATTATTGAAGGCATTGACCATGCATTCACATATCTGATAATTAATGAGCCATGCTACTTTTTCAAAGAAATGAAACCTTTGCAAAAAGCAATGCTAGCTATTCAAAGCAAATAGAAGACCTTTGTTCAGTGTATTTTCTTTTTTTTGGAGGGAGGTAAGAAAAGATATGAAATCATCTGTTGGTACATATTGTAATTCTTTGATTCTGGTTTCCTAAATTAGGTGGTTAAGTATTTTTTATTATCCTTCTCTTTGATTGTATTACAGAGTCCTATGGACAGACAGACATGAAGGTATACTTGAAACAAAATGATCAGACTTTATTTTTTTATTGTAGAAAAATATGTATTGTAAATAAATGTAGGACTGAACTATGGCCATGATGAAGAATTTTTTTGAAGAACACTTGTACTTTGCCAGGATTACCACTTGGAGAAAACACTGGTGAGAAACATTTTGGCCCTGTTAGAATAAAACTGGAAGAGGCAAAAAGAATGTTCACATGTGAGAATCCTGCAAAGAACATTTCAGAAGGAAACCTGCCAGCATTATTAACAACATTAATCAGTGGTCATTATGAGACCATTTGTGACCTGGTCCCATATGTTCTTGTTGATAGGCAAGAGCCACGGAGTGCTGCCTAATCGAGCAGAACAGTCTGTGCATCTGAGCTTTTAAGTAATGGCCCCCGGCCAGATAGGGACAAAAGAAAGACTGTGTGATTTGTGGGTTGACATTCTTTTCTCAGGTCCTGATGAGAAATAGACATGATTTACACTTTTAATACCTTTTCCATGCACAGTTAATGTTATGGGTGCCCACTTTGCAGAAGGAAGCAGTAGAATGGAGCTGCAGTGGTTTATTTTCTGAGCTTCTGAGACAGAACTAATGTTACTTTGATTAAGATTACAAAGGCATCAAATGGGCAGAAAGCAGGTGATAGGGAAGAAGAGAAAGCCAGCATCTTACTAGTAAATATGAACTTGGCTTCAGAGCACATATGGAAATTTGTGACCTCAGTTGATGAATTAAATTTTTAAGATTATAGATCTGCAGTGCTTACCTAATACTAATGAACCCTACATCCAATGCTAGCCACAAAGAAAGGTGGAAATACCATTTTGATCTATAGTTTTTTAAATGGGGGGAAAACACTCAGTACTGGTTCCAGGAACATACTCAGTCATTTTATTTATTTATTATTACTTATTTATACCATTTACCCATTTTTTCAATTTTATCTAGGTTAATTTTCTCAGATTTTTCTAATTGTAATGTTTGTAGAGAAAACTTGCCTTAATAATTCTTTAGTTTGAACTATTTTTTATTTGAGTTGCTTTGCGTTCCTCTTTTTGAACTTATGTTTACTTGTTTTTAATTTCTTCTAAGTCTGTAACTTTGTATTCATTATAACCTCGTTGAGATTTGAGGTTGATGAGACATTTCTGCTCTCTTTTAATTTTCATTATTTGTTTGTGCTAGATAATTTTCCTTAGAACTTCTACATATTGTTGAGTTTTCCATTAAACTGCTTTCTTTTCTTTTATAATTAACTCACTGGTGTTTGCTGTTTCTATCTTCCCCGGTGTAGTTAACATTATGTTCTGATTATGATTTATTCTGTGCCTGCCTCCTTGCCACTTGATTTTCACCCACGCCTCATTTAATTCCAACTCTTCTTGCTATCCTATAAATGTATTTGAAGTTTTAATTATTGCTCTAAGTTAAGCAATTTTTCTTCGACCCATCATAACTTTTCAAATGTTATCACTGCACTCTGGCACTTTTCTTGTATTTCTGCTGGAAGTTGTAAGTGCACATGTGTTTAGTGTCTGATAAGTTTTGATCTCTACTTCTATTGAATTCTGATGAAAGAATGTATTTTATTTGATGCTGTTTCTTTAACTGGTAATTTTTACAGATGTAATATTTTTTAAACATTTTTAAATTTCTTACATCTGTGTGTGTGTGTGTGTGTGTGTGTGTGTGTGTGTGTGTGTGTGTGTAGAGGGCACTTGAGCATGTGCACCTGTGAAGGCCCAAGGGCAACATCAGGAATCATCCTGGATTGCTGTACTTCATTGCTTTTTCTGGGGTTTCCCAGGCCGTGCCTTCCAGGGCCATAATGACAAAACACCACCATATCTGCCAATCATTTTTACATGGGCTCTGGGGATCAGTACTCAGAACATTTTGCTCATAAGGTAGTGACATTATCCCTTTAGTAATCTTCCCAGCCCATAATATTTTATTTAAGCATAATATTTATTATCAATATATTTTATAAACCTACTTTATATGTTTTTCTATACACATAAGCACAAAAACAGACACATGGAATTTTAGATACTTTTCCAAATACACATGGAGTAATATTCATCAAATCCACAGGGGCCCCAAGGTGTTTCAGAATCTAGATTTCTTCAGACAGTTGACTATTTTCATCCATACAATGAGATATCTTGGTACCAGGCCTCAAAGATAAACACAGTGTATCTGTTTGCTACAAACCTTATGCAACCGGTCTAAAGATAGCATATAATATTTCAAAAAATTTCCAGCGTGAAACTGTATTTCCTATTCCAGAATTTTCCATATACAGCATTTCAGCTGGGTGTTCACAATGCTTTGAATCATAAGATCTTTTGGATTTTTTTGTATTTGGGATGCACAGTTGGTTTATATATATATAAATATGTATATATAAATAAAAGAGTTTTCCTCATTTTTTAAAACATATGATTAACATTTGTATATTCAATTTCTGTATTTTTAGCAAATCTGTGATAGCTTAATTAATTGATGTGGGAAGACCCAGCTCATAGTGTGTGTGGGGGGGCATTCCTTGAACAGGTGGATAAGACTGACCAGCTAGGAAGTCTGTCCCTCTCTCAGTTCATCCACTAGATATTGTGCAACCAGTTTCCTTGCCTACTGAAATGAGTGTGAACTTTCTTGCCATGCTGATGAACTATACCCAAGAACTATAAACCAAGAATCAATCTCTTGTTTCTCTAACTTCTTTGAGCATGTATTTATGTAAGCAAGGGAGTGCAATGGGATTGTCCAGTTTGGGTTGGGAAGCTGAAAAGCTAGTGAACTTTGAATTGAAAAATAAACAAGAGAATGGATCAGTGAACCAAACCATTTGTTGAGTTCTAACGCCAGTTGGTTTTCTGAAAGCCAATGATACTTTAATTAAAAATGAAGCCTGTTTATGATGCACTTAGCTCATTCTCGTACAAGTTCAGGTTCTGCTTTTGCTTGTCATCATAACATTCACCATATTTTATGTGATTAAGTTATTGTTTTTTATCCTATATATTGTCAATAAAACTATGAACAAAGGACTTAAGGAAATGAGGAATTTTATTTAGCTTAGGATTGTCTGGTTACAGTTCTTAGTCTAGTTTGGCAGGAGAGCCCACACCAACACCAGGGTCCCAGGGAACTGGCCACATCATATCCATGACTGCTGAGAGAGGGACAATCCTCACTTGCCAGACCAGCATGTCTGACCACATGTACAGAAGGATGCCAACTTTGTTAACCAACTTTGTCCATCTTATTCTCCTGCCTAGTAACTAGTCCCAAACCCACCATGGGTTGGGCCTTCCCTTCAACTAGACAATCTCCTGTAGGCTTGCTGATGCCTGACTCAACCATGGATTCTTTACAAATATGTCCAGAGCTGGAGATCTCAACGGTCAAGTTAACATCTGTATCTAAAGGTGATACGTCCATATTCTATGTGACATAAGACACTCAACTCAGTTCACATAGTTGTCTCTAGTTACTTTGGTCTTCTACCAGCAGCATGGTTTTAGGTTGTTCATGGTTGAACTCATCACCAAACGCAGGCACAGATATCAGGATAGAGGAAACTGTTTGCTTTTGAGAGTATAAACTGGTGTTTTCAGTAGGAAAATCTATGAGAAAATTTCTCAAAATGTATAAACAAAAACAATTAACATCTGACCTAGTTTTACTGCTTCTTGGAGTCTACCCAATGGAGCCTGCACCATATTATAGATACACTTGTACATCCATATTCAAGGCAGCACTACTCACAGAAGCCAAATTATGTGCCCAATCTCAGTGCCTGTGAAGAGATAAATATATGAAGACAGTGTTCCAGGGCTAAGAGATTTAAATCTTCTGTCTTTCTAGCAAAAAGACCTGAGTTAATATTCCAAACGTCTATGTAAAAGTGCCTGGTAGAAAAAAACTGTACTTCCAGCCTGTAAGGTGGAACTTGAGAAACTCCAGTGCAAAATAATAAGGAGGTAGAGCAATACAGGATGATTCCCAATGCCATCCTTGTCCAATACACTCAAGTATCCCTTTGTACACACAGACACAGACACACACTCACACACAGAGAGACATATAATATGTTATATATACATAAGACTGACTGAGCCACAGACAGCAGCAGCTTACTGTGGAGATTTGATGGCCCTTGGGAATCATCGAGTTGCCATGAGAGGAAATAGAGAAGAAGTTGTGCATACATGCCTTGTGTTGAAATTTTAGTGGATGTCAACTCTTGATTAGTATCAAGTTTCATTTCAGGCTAGTGCTTCTTTGCAGAGATATCTTATCATCACTATTGTTATACTGCTGTGTCCTGAGCTTACTCTTTTCTCTTCTTCTAAAACTGAGTCACTATAAGAAACCTTCAGTATGTGTTTCATGTATAAGATAAGGAGGGACTGTCCATACCCATATGTGAACGTATTTGTAGTTCTCTTACTGGAAATTGTTCTGGACATATAAAATCTTGGTTTCTGGGTGTTAGAGAGATGGCTCACAGCTTAAAGCCTTTGCTTCAGAACTAGAAGGACCTGAGTTCATATCCTAGATCCCATGTAAAATGGATCAGGCAGAAATGGCAGTGTTTTGTGTTTCCGGCCTTGGAAAGTGGAGACTATGAAACCCCAAAGCAAAGCAATAGGGAGGTAGAACAATACAGGATGATTCCCAAATATAACCCTTAGGCCTTCACACGTACGTACACACAATGCCCTTTTACACATTCATACACATACATTCACACGCACACACAATCATGCATGCACATACCACAAAAAAATAAACTTGGTTTCCCTTCTTTCCATTTAATTCTTAAAAGTAGAAAGGTAGTTTTTGCTGTCTCCTACCTACATGTATATAGTTCAGATCTGATTCTCATCCTTTTGGCTTTTATGTACTTAAAAAATTTCATGGGAAGAGTCAAAGTACATTTAATTTGTTTTTAATTTATCAAGAGATAATGGTTATTAATCCAGAAGTTGTGTTTTGATATTTTTCTTTTCTTATTGCTTCAATTTGACTAATCATCAGTGAGAACATTCTCACAAGACTTGTGGAACAATTACTATTTAAGATGATTATTGTCTTTTTTCCAAACTGCAACATCCACTTGTCTTATTTTCCTATTTTGGTTGCTCTGATAAATACTTGACACAAGCCCACCCCAGCCTGGGTGAGACTCACGGAAGATGCGACCCCAAAGCACTCTACTATATGACTTGCTCCTAAGAGAGTCTATCCCAGACTGCAGGACTGCTCAGAGTCTTCTCCAGACTGCTGACCTGCTCCGAAGTCTCTGCTTCTCTCTTCACCTTTTTGACTGCTCTGACCGGTCTGGAATCTTCTTCATACTAGCTGTGTTGTAGTCATCCTCTTCGCGTTCCTGGCCTCTTCCAGCTTGCTAGATGTTTAGCATTTTTTTTCTAAGCTCCGGCCTTGTGTGGGCTTTCCTTCAAACTGCCTTAAAGTAATCACTCATCTCTCCTGTTATCTCTGTGGACTCTCAAAAGTCTCCTTTCCCTGGCTCTTGTTTTTATCCTATCCTTTTCCTCTAAGCTTGTCAATTTCAGAAACCTTCTGGACGCTTTCATTGTTCGCTTCTTCATGACTAGAGCAAATTCAACATGGCTGCCCAGAGGAAAAGCTGCCATTCCGTGGAAGCAAGCATTTTTAGCACCTTCATCTTCTCTCCATCACTCCCAACCCCAAAGAGGTGCTCCCGTGAAAAGTGGAATATTCAGATGTAAATATCAGTATTCATATTTTGCACAAGAAAGGAAGAAGCAATATTGAAATACTGATGCAGTTTAATATTTTCTTATTGTCATGAAATCTCAATTGTAGCATGGAACCAACTCTACTATGAATCTTTTTGAGCAGTGGTTTCCAGCTTTGGCCTTCATGAGTTCTACTGGTGATGTTAATAAAATTCTTTTAATAGATTAGAAAAGAGACAGTCGAACCATGCAGCTTGTGACGTGAATCATCACAGCTTCAACAGAGAACTCTGTAGATACTTACTTGTCTTTGAATAATGTCTTCAATTTTTGTCTCATTCTGGAATAAAAAAAGGCAGACAGCTCAATCCAGAAAAACAGTGAAAGGAATTCAGTTATGCATGGTTATCTTTTTTAGATAACAGAGAGAAAAGCTCTTTGCATGGAGTAATCTGGACACGTCCATGCTTCTGTGGGTGGGTAGGAGCCAGCTCTCACATATCATTAAAGGAAGAGGAGGAGGAATGATTTTGTGGCTGGAAGAATGCTGTATCTCACATCTTCCCACCTCTCCATCACTTGCTGCTCACTTGGCCCACAAGCCTACTCTGGGCATGTTACTTGCCAAAGATTACCATTGAGTGAGAGACTTTGGTATCTGCCTTGTATCACGCTGTGTATTTGTCACTGGGCTTTTATTACTTTGCAAGTATCGTTCCCTGGTAGAACACCATGGTGGATTCAAAGACTATAGTAGCCACTCTAAAGCTTGACCTGGTCCCCCTCCTCCTTACCATTCTGCTGCTTCTCTTTCTCTTATTCTTTCTCCTGCTTCTCCTCCTCCTCTTCTTCCTTCTACTTCTCTTTCTCCTGTTTCTTTTCTTCCTACTCCTTCTCTTTCATTTAACACATTTCTTCCCTACTTCCACCTGGTGAATTCTACTATGAGTGGAATTTGGCTTATCCTGTGCGAAAATGCTTTTTTAGAACTTAATGCCGAGATATCAAGAGAAGAGGTTAGTGGGTATCAAAGAGATGAATTCTGGGCTAGGGAGGTGGCTCAAGGTTTAAGCCTCTGCCTTCAAGCAGAAGGACTTGAGTTCAGGGCCTGGATCCCATATTCCATGTTAAAAGCAAATATAAATAAACAAACAACAACAACAATAACAAAAATGCTTGGTAGACATAGCAACAGCCTTTAGTTCTTGCCCTGGAAGGTAGAACCTGGTAAACCCCAGAGCAAAGCAAAAAGTAGGTAGAGCAATCCAGGATGATTTCTGATATCATCCTTGGGCTTCCACATGTACACACAGTGCCCTCTGAGACACATACACACACATATACACACATGCACGCACACATACACACATCCTCCAAATATCCCAATGAATCCATACCTTAACCAAATAAGTTGATATATTCATATTTCTTCATTCTATCTTGACAGTGTATCTAAATGAGTTTCTTGTATACTCCTTGTCTCATGACAAAATACTATCTTGGGTTCCCAAAAATTGATTAACATGGAACATAGCTTTCAATCCTCCCCTATCCAATCAAAAAAAAAAATCTTTGCTCTACGACAGACTCATTGTATTAATAACAACACAATATGGACTGAAACTTGAGTACCCCTGATATGTTTTGTCTGAATCTATGTATTTAACTGTAACAAAATATTCAAAGATATATATTATTTATGCTAAGCATCATGATAGAAAGTGTTTGTATCGCAGCAATTGAAACACCATGTTTTTTGGAAATCACTTAATACTCGTTAATTGAATTTTATTTGTTTTGTCATTTTCCAATTGAACATTAGTTATTTTATCCAAAGATGCCTTTTCTTGCTTCCGTTTTATGAAGAGTAGTGTAATGTGTAGCTTGGTTAGTCAATGATACATTGGAAAGCCTGTTTATTAGTTAGTTAACTAGTTGATTAGTTAGTTAATTCTTCCAGTCTTCATTTCCAGTTGTTTTTTGCAAGTTGTTTGTTCTTATCAATGATAATTATTGTGTCACTAATAAATAGTAATGATATGAGCAATGTAACTTCATGAGTCACTTAAAGCCCTACAGCTGTGATATTGGGGAACAAACTTCAAAATCATTGCCAACTATAAAAATGATATTATTTTTCATCAAGAATTCCTACATTTATAGCATCTGTTCAGGATACAGACAATCCCAGCCTTGCCATGTTCAACTTGTTTTTCTCTCTTCAGTTTTCACTGGATATTGATGTGAAGACGGGATGCAGTCGCAACCACACTCTGAATTTTAAATTTTGTTCTTTCTGTGTAACAACAGTTCAAGCAACGGGTGTTGCAGTAAACATGTGTCTGGGACAAAACACTCTGACCACAGCAACTTAAAAGGGAAAGGGCTTATTATTTTGGCTTAGGGTCCTGCAGGGTACAGAGTTCACATTGTAAGAGGGTATGGATGGGAGACATAGTCATCCAAGTAGGAGACTAGTTCACATGGCAAGAACCCTCAGAAAACAGACACACACACACACACACACACACACACACACACACACATACATAAAGATAAGAGACAAGAAGTCAGTTAGACTGTTATCTAGCTTCCTCCAGGGAGGCCCCACCCCCTAAAGGTTCTACAACCTTCCCACCTTCTGCGAAAACAAGAGTTCACACACATGAGCCTTTGGTAGACATTTCACTTTCAAATCACGCCATGATAATCTCTTAGTGTTCAAGCTCCGTGACAGGTCCTAGTAAGTCACATCATCACAAAGAAAACTAACTAGTGCTGTGTTGCTCAGTTATTATTTGCAAGAGATGGTGGGTGGGCTGAATGCATAGTGAGCGTACGAGATCTTTGAGGAGAGTTAATGTTAGTAAATTATAGCACATCCTGAATTGAAGATAGTTTGCCTCAGATATGGTTGCCTTGAAGAGATCCTTCCTCTGAAAAGAATGGTTTGTAAGGACCACAACTGTAGATGGGAAGTTGGAGGGTGTAAATACTGTTTTAAGCCAAAACTAAGGCAAATGATAGAGGAAAGAAAAAGGATGGAAAGGAAAGAAGGAGTAAAGGAAAGAAGGGAGAAAGGAAGGAAAGATAGAGGAACGGAAGGAGGGAATTAAAAGGGAGAAAAGGAAGGAAGAAATTAGGAAAAGAAAGGAAGGAAAAAAGGAGGGAAAGAAGGAAGGAATATAAAAGGGATAGAAGGAAGGAAGGTAAAAGGGATAAAAGGAAGGAATTCAGAAAAGAAGGAAGGAAAGCAAGAAGGAATGATGTTATGGAGGAAGGAGAAAAGGAAGGAATGAAGGAAAAGGGAAGAAGTAATGAAGAAAAAAGAAGGAAGAACAAGAAGAAAGAGAGGAAAGAAGAAAGAATGAAAGGTAATAAAGAAGGGAGGGGGGATGGAGAGGAAGAAGGAAGATACACAACCCACTGTGCTGCACATTCTACTGGCCAATGAGGAGACGTTAGCATCCTGAGCTGACCTCTGCATTGAAGATCATGGAGCACTGGGTTCAGAAGTTGTTAAGAAGGTGAAGCAGGACTTCACAGATGGGAACATGCATCCACAAAGGTATCCCTTCATGAAATTTGTGCTGTGCTGCCCATCCGCAGAAGAATCCCTTCAAGAAAGGGATCCGTGCTGTGCTGTCCCCAGAAAGAGCAGGTCTTTGCCATGCAGACACTTCCATGTAGCGAACTGTTATCCTCTTGCAAACCGTGGAGCTTGGGGAGAAGGGTTGGCCAGTCTAGCTCTTCAGAAGAAGCAGACAATAGATTTGAAAAGTTACAAACATGAGTAAGGAACATGACCAGAAAATACAAGCCACAAGCCAGAACAGAAGAGGAAGGGAGGGAGGTAGAGAAATAGGTGTGGCTCAGGGAGAGGGAGCTGACCAAGCCACCCTAAGGCTTGTGTTCTTGTAGATTCCACATCTTGGAAGCAGACTACTCAACCTCAAGCTTCCTCTCCCTGTGACCTGCCTTCTCCCAATCACTAATAGCAGCTAAGGATGCAGACACATGATTCTGTGGGGTGCAACCCAAATTCCAAGTTGCTCACAAATTTTGACACCAGGAGAACACCTTGGAAGCTTGATTCAGTGTGAATTGATGAAAGGAGAAGACCCCAAGAATTGCAGACAACCCCAAGAATTGCAAAGTTTGTGACCTCTGCAAAATCCAAAACCCACAGATGTTCAAGTTCTTTGTATAAAATGTCATATTATTTTCATAGACTCTGAGCATAACCACACACTTAAATCCTGTCTAGAAGACTTATAATGCCTAACATGGTATAAATATAGATAGTTTTTAAACCGTCATTCAGGAATAATACCAACAACCTCTCATTTTTTAAAATGAATTGGAATTAGTTTGGTTAATGGGGATAATGGATTTAGTGGAGTTTACAGTTAATGGCATGCGGGGTATAATTGGATCTTGTTTGGGGGGTTTGGCACAATTTTAGTATATATTAGATGGATTTTTTTCAGTCTGGATAATACGGATTTTTAATGATGCAAGGGAGTAGAGGGGTTTGTGATAATCCATGATGTGGGTGGTCGAATCTATGCTTACAGACTCCACTGATTCATAGGGTAAACTTTTGTCTCCTAAGTTCTGTTAGGAGGGAAAAAAGTACGTACACTAAATTAGGTACTTTTTCAGTTACTGTGATAAAATGCCTGACAAAATTAGCCTAAGGGAGTTTGAATCACTAATGCACATTGCAGCCACAGTCAAAATCAAAGAGACCAAACAAAAATTAGGACCTGTCTATCAAACCTCCAAGGCCTGCCCCCCAGTGTCCTGCTTTCTCCAGTGAGGCCACACCTCCTAAAGGTTCCACATCCTTCACAAACAGGGTCACCCGTTGGGGACCAAGTATTTATTCATATGAGCCTGTGGGAGATTCTTCGCATTTACATGATAGTGTACACTTAATGTGGGTTTCTTTTGAGTTTTGTAAGATGGAAGCATGACATGCCGTACATGTCCAAGAGCATTGACTCCTTTCTGAAGTATGCTGTGGGTACTCATAAGAAGTTTCCTTCTGGTGCTCATAAGAAGTTTCCTTCTACATTTCTTGAGTCATTACACAACAACCTCCAGTCACGTCTTTTCTAATATTTTCCCACTCTGGGAAGTAACTGACGCCAATTTACTAAATAGGTCTCCAGATTTTTGTTCAAAAAGTTGCACACTTCTTTCCACACAAAGAACCTATGCTTAAGTTGTTATTCTTTCTCTTCTCAGGAGTCAATGAAAAACAGAAGCACACTAAAGCAATTATTTTTAAAGAAGTTACTGATCCTAGCAATTAGAGATGGGGGAAATGATGTCTATTTCTATTAGGTATAATTTTTAAGGATTAATTGAAAGAAAATACTGTTGCTGCCTAGGATTCAGGTGGTTTGTAGGACTGGAAGTTTTGCAGAAATATGGAGAATTGGCAGGATAGTAAGTATGATAGTTAATCCTGGGTGTCAACTTAATCACACCTGATATTCACTAAGATCACTGTCAGACTACCTGAAGAGATTATCCAGATCAATACATTTACAATACAAAGACCAGCCCTAGATCTGATTGGAACCTCCCAGTAGCAGACCAGATAAAAAAGGAGCCATAGGACAGAAGATTTGGAAGAGAGACTCTCTAGGAATCCTCCCATCTTTAGCAATCACCCAGTACCCTACTAGAATCAGCACCTCTGAGCCTCCAGGATGTTTGAAGTTACTTAGCTTGCCTACAGCTTCAGCCACCAGCCATGTCACCTCCACCATGAAAGACCGTTTCTCTCCTCTGGAACAATAAGCTGAATAAATCTCCCTTTCTCTCTTAAGTTGCTTGACTTTGGGTGTTCTCGCACAGCCAACAGTTAAGAGTAACCGTTACAGTAAGTTACTCAAGTTAAGTTCCAGGAGAGGAATGCAGGAGACAGACGCCTGCACTTTCCCTTACAGCTGCAGAACAGCCACTCGATGTCTGATGTGATGAACTATTTTTCCTAATTGGATTAAATCTAATAAGAAACAAAAGGAGATTGAGCAAAAGTAAACCTTATTTCAAATCATTCCTTTTCAGAGTGTGTGTGTACATATGTTTATATGTGTTTTTTTATAATACATTTTTTATTATTATTTCAGCTCATACAAACTTAATAGGTACACCAGTTCCCTCCCTCCCTCCTCCTCCCCCCTGAACCCCCTGTTCCCCCTCCCCTCACCTCTCCTGCCCCGTCCCCCCCGTGCCTCCCGCCCCAATTCCCAGAGTCCTTTCTTGTGCATGCCTGACTCTCCTCTGGACCCTCCTCTCTGATGACGTACAAGGACCAAGTGGCATTTCCTTGCACCCTTTCCTGTGTTCCCCTTAAGCATAGGAACACTACTGTGGCTGTCAATCCCTTGCCTCCAAGGATCTTGGTGCCTTTAGCAGATGCTAGACTTTGTGAGGTCAATAGTGTGTTGGACATTGTGCCGGGCATGCAATGTCCAATTATGATTGCTTCGGCCCTAACTTGTGTGGAGTATCTTGCAAATCATTGCTCCTCCCATCTTTTGCTCTTACATTCTTACCGCCCCCTCTTCCGCAAATTTCCCTGAGCTTCAGGATGGGGAGAGATTAGTCTAGCCTAGTTCTAGGTGGTTGATATAGAGTCTCTGAAGTTCTGGATAGTGGTTGATTGATTTTCTTTTGCAGTTTTGTTGCTCCTGCAATGCCCTTCACTCCATCGTGATGGGCACTGTATGTCACCCCCTGGCCAGAGACAGAAAGCTGATAAACTGCAGTCTTATTATAAGAGCACATTCAAGGGTAAATGTAATACTTATACCCAAAAGTGGAATCGCAGGGTCATATGGCATTTGGCAATGGGAGGGGTCAATCACCCATTTGCAAAATGGTTACTTTTTAATCTGCCAGACTATATGCCCTCCCCTTCTGGTGAGTTCATACCCCCTTAGTTGTAAATGATCAGGAACAAATGTCTGTGAACTTAACTAGGTGTCACATTACTTTCTTGCAGTCCTTGATGGAGGCCTATTTTCTCTACTGTAACCTGGACACTTCTCTCCTTGTTTCTGGTGTGGGCCTCCAACCCCATCCCTCCTGTTCATAATCCCTGCAATTACTGTAGGTAATACATAGATTTACCTATGAGTGTCTCAAGATGGGCTGGGTGGGTTTGGTATTAGGAGCCACCTATTAGGGAGTGCATAAGGCGCTTAATTTTCTGGGTCTGGGATACTTCACTTAATATAATTGTTTCTAATGACATCCATTTCCTGGCAAATTCCAGTAATTCATCATTTTTGATGGCTGAGTAGTACTCCATTGTATAGATGTACCACAGTTTCCTTATCCACTCGTCAACTGTTGGACATTTGGGTTGATTCCATGTCTTTGCTATTGTAAACAGTGCTGCTATGAACATGGTTGTACTTGTGCTATCGAGATGAACCTCTGCTGTATGGGGGGTTATACCCAAAAGTGGAATCGCAGGGTCATATGGCATTTCAATCTTTAATTTCTTTAAGAATCTCCAGACGGCTCGCCTGAGTGGCTGTATGAGCCTGCACTCCCACCAGCAATGTAGCACAGTTTCCCTCTCTCCACATCCTTTCCAGCATTTATTGTTGTTTGTGTTGTGGATTTTTGCCATCCTGACCGGGGTGAGATGATATCTCAGGGAAGTTTTGATTTGCATTTCCCTGATGGCTAAAGAAGTGGAGCATTTTTTAAGATATTTGTTAGACATTTTAATGTCATCCCTGGTAAAGTTTCTTTTAAGTTCCAGGGCCCATTTTTTAATTGGGCCATTGGTTTCCTTGATGTTTAGTTTTCTAAGTTCTTTGTGCACTCTGGACAGTAGAGCTCTATCAGATATGTGGTTAGTGAAGATTTTCTCCCATTCTGTGGATTGCCTTTGAGCTCATGTTACAATCTCTTTATCTGAACAGAAGCTCTTTAATTTCACAAGATCCCAACTGTTGAGAGTTGGTAGCAGTGACTGTGCCATTGGATGTCTGTTTAGGAAGTGTTGGCCTAGCCCAATCAGCTCGAGGGAGTTCCCTATCCTTTCAACTATGGTTTTTATAGTCTCTGGCCTGATATCAAGGTCCTTGATTCATTTGGAATTAAGTCTTGTACATGGTGACAAGTACGGGTCCAGCTTTAATCTTCTTCATGTGGAGATCCAGTTTTGCCAGCACCGTCTGTTGAAGATGCTGTTCTTTTTCCATTGGATTCTTTGGGCCCCTTTGTCAAAGACCAAATGGCTGTAATTTTGTGGGCTTATATCTGGGTCTTCAATCCTTATCCATTGATCTGTGTGTCTATTTTGGAGCCAGTACCAGGTTGTTTTTATAACTATGGATTTGTAATATAGACTAAGTTTCGGTATGGTGATACCTCCAGCAGTGTTTTTGTTACTCAGGATTGTCTTTGCTATCCTGGGTCTTTTGTGCCTCCATATGAATTTTGAGATGGTTTGGTCAACTTCTTTAAAGAATTGCTTTGGGATTTTAATTGGTATAGCATTGAATCTGTATATTTCCTTTGGTAGGATGGTCATTTTTATGATGTTGATTCTGCCAATCCAGGAACAAGGGAGGTCTTTCCACCTTCTGGTGTCTTCTGCAATTTTTTCTTGAGGGTTTTAAAGTTTTCATTGTAAATGTCTTTTAACTCCTTGGTTAGCTTTATACCAAGGTATTTCATTTTTTTAGGGGCTATAGAAAATGGGATTGTTTCTCTCAAGGCTTTCTCACTTCTTTCATTCTGGGCATATAGGAAGACCTCTGATGTTTGTACATTTATTTTGTATCATGCCAGCCTGCTGAACTTCTCAATTAGTTCCAGGAGCTTCCTGGTGGAGTTTTTGGGATCCCTCAGGTATAAGATCATGTCATCTCCAAATAGGGATAGCTTGACTTCTTCCTTGCCGACTTGAATCCCTCTTATGTCCCTTTCATGTCTTATGGCTTCAGCTAAGATTTCAAGTACAATATTGAATAGAAGTGGTGAGAGTGGACAGCCTCGTCTAGTTCCTGATCGAAGTGGGAATGCTTCCAGTTGTCCCCCATTGAGCATAATCCTTGCTGTGGGCTTGTTGTATACAGCTTTTATTATATTGATAAAGGTTCCTTCCATTCCTACTGTCTCTAATGTTTTGATCATAAAACGCTCTTGGATCTTGTCAAAAGCTTTTTCTGCATCTATCGAGAGTAGCATGTGGTCTTGGACTTTGGACTGGTTTACATGATGAATTACATTTATTGATTTGCGTATGTTGAACCAACCTTGTGTGCCGGGGATGAAGCCTACTTGGTCCCCGTGAATGATCTTTTTTATATGTTTTTGAATCCGATTTGCTAAAACTTTGTTGAGAATCTTTGCGTCTGTGTTCATCAGAGAGATTGGCCTGTAGTTTTCTCTTTTAAGTGAGTCTTTATTAGGTTTTGGGATTAAAACAATATTGGCTTCATAGAAGGAATTTGGTAGTGTTCCTTCCTTTGCTATTTGATGGAACAGTTTAAGGAGTATTGATATTATTAACTCCTTAAATGTCTGGTAGGACTCTGTGCTGAATCCATCTTGTCCAGGACATTTTTTGGTGGGAAGATTCAAGATTACTTCCTCAATTTCCTTATATGTTATAGGACTATTTAAATAATTTACACCTTCCTCATTCAATTTAGGTAAGTTGTATTTACTTAGGAATTCATGCATTTCTTTTGTGTTGTCAAACTTCACAGAGTATAAGTTTTTGAAATATGATGTTATAATTCTCTGGATTTCTTGGGTATCAGTAGTGATAACTCCATGTTCATTTCTAATTTTTTTAATTTGGGTTTTCTCTCTCTTGCTTTTGGTTAATTTAGCTAGGGGTGTATCAATCTTATTGTTTTTTTCAAAGAACCAGCTTTTTGGTTGATTTTTCTATCGTTTTCTTAATCTCGATTTCAGATATTTCTCCCCTTATTTTGCTAATCACCTCTCTTCTACTACTTTTGGGATCAGATTGCTCTAGTTTCTCTAAAGCTTTAAGCTGCATTGTTAAGGTGTTTATTTCCGATGTTTCCATTTTTTTGATGTAGGCATTAAGAGCTATGAACTTTCCTCTTAGAACAGCTTTCATTGTATCCCAGAGATTTTGGTAAGTTGTATTTTCATTATCATTCACTTTCAGGAAATCTTGAATTTCCTTTTTAATTTCTTCCTGAATCCAGTTCTCATTCAGCATGATATTGTTAAGTTTCCAGGAGTTAGTGTATTTTCTCTTGTTTGTTGTGCTGTGGATGTCCAGCTTTAGGCCATGGTGGTCTGATAGGGCACAGGTTAGAATTTCAACTTTTCTGTATATGTATAGATTCATTTTGTGGCCCAATATGTGATCTATTTTGGAGAAAGTTCCATGTGCTGCTGAGAAAAATGTGTCTTCTTTGGTGCATGGGTGAAAAGTTCAATAGAGATCTGTAAGGTCCATTTCTTAAAGGGTTTGATTAAGGTCCTAAGTGTCTCTGTTAAGCTTTTGACCATGTTGAGAGGGCGGTGTTGAAGTCCCCAAGAATTATCGTTTGGGGGTTGATTTCTTGCTTTAGACGCTGTAGGGTTTTCTTAATGAATGTGGATGGGCCCATATTGGTGCATATATGTTCAGTATTGTGAAGTCTTCCTGGTGAATTGTACCTGTGACTAAAATGTAGTATCCATCCGTGTCTCTTATAATTTTCTTTGGTTTGAAGTACACTTTGTCTGATAGCATAATGGCTACCCCTGCCTGTTTTCTGCTTCCATTTGCTTGTAGAATTGTTGACCAGCCTTTTATTTTTAAAGCGTGCCTGTCTTTTGTGGTGAGATGGTTTTCCTGCAGACAGCAGATTCATTGATTGTGATTTTTAATCCGAGTTTGTACTCTGTGTCTCTTGATCGGTGAATTAATTCCATTAACATTTAATGTTATAATGGAGAAACTATTTTTAATTCCAGACATTTATTATGTTTAGTAGCTTTTATAAGTATATTGCTTCACTTTTATTGGTGTTATACTTGCCTTCTGCTCTCCTGGATATGCCTGTTTTTTTCTTCACGCTTGAGTATCATTTATAGCATTTTTTGAAGGCCTGGTTTGGTGGACATCTATCCCTTCAAGTTGTCTTTGTGCTGGAAGATTTTTCTTTCTCCCTCAATCCTGACGGACAGTTTTGCAGGGTAAATCAGCCTGGGTTGACATTTTTGCTCATTCAATACTTGCATTATGTCTCCCCAAGCTCTTTTTGCTTTTAGTGTTTCCATTGAGAAGTCATTTGTTATTTTAATAGGTTTACCTTTAAAAGTGACTTGTTTTTTCTCCCTTGAAGCTCTCAGCACCAGTTCTTTATCTTGAATGTGGAATGTTTTAACTATTATTTGCCCTGGCGTGGTTCTGTTTTGGTCGTATCTGTTTGGGGTGCGGAATGCCTCTTGTATATGGATGGGCCTCTCTTTTTTTATGTGAGGAAAGTTTTCCTTGATGATTGTTTGAAAAATTTCCTCAGGGGTGGTATTTTGAGATTCTTGCTCTGGTATTCCATGAATACGCATGTTAGGCTTCTTCAGGGTGTCCCATACCTTTGGATATTTCTCTCAAGTATCTTTTTGGCTTTAACAACCTCTTCCATTGATTGAGCTGCTTAGTACTCCCACTTTATCTTCAAGGTCTGAAATTCTGTTTTCTGCTTCGTTACTTCTGTTGATAAGACTCTCTGTGGAGTTCTGGTTTGAAGATAACTTGTCTTGTAGCTCAGTTTTAAACTCTGCTTGAGTCTGTTTTAACTGCTCTATGCCAGTTTTTGTTTCTTGCACTGTTTTTCTCAACTCCTCCAAGTGTCTGTTGTGTTCCTCTTCAAAGCGATTGATTCGATTATGTAATTCGTCCCGGATTTCCTCTTTCATAATATTGAACATGGGAATGATCATATTTTGAAAGTCGTTATCCTGGGTGAGGCTTTCTTGGCCATTTTCCATGGGTTTGTTCTTGTTGGAGTCTAACATTATGGGATTAATTCCTTCAGTGGGAAATTTGTTTACTTGAGTGTTGCTTCTCATGGATTTGCACTTTGACTTTGGCATTGTCGTTTTAACTCTTAAGATCTTTCAATTTCACTAAACTGTATTATTTGGCCTGGGGTTCTGGGGGTTGGCAGGGACGGAGCTTACCTAGGTCGCGGATGAGGCCTGCCTGGACCGCGCGCGCGTCCCGGCGGGAGGAGCTGGGTGGGGAAGGGAGGATGGGGACGTTGGCATGGAGCTATTTAACTGGAGGGGAGCTGGGGCGGGCCCGGGCGCAGGGGGAGGTCCTCCTTGTCCCTCGGCCCTGTACGAGCTCCTGGCTGGATGGTGGGGTAGGAGCTGGGTCCTTTAGGCTGACCTGGGGTTCTGGTGGGCGGGTGCGGGAGGAACTCACCTAGGTCGCAGGATGAGGCCCGGCTGGACCGCGCGCACGCGCGCATCCCCAGCCGGAGGAGCGGGGTGCGGAAGGGAGGATGGGGGCGTCTGCGTGGATCTATTTAACCCGAGGGGAGCTGGGGCGGGGCCCGGGCGCAGGGGGAGGTCCTCCTCGTCCCTTGGCCCTGCGCGCGGCTCCCGGCTTGGATGGTGGGGTAGGAGCTGGGTACCTTGGGCTGACCTGGGGTTCTGGTCTATATGTGTTTTTTGAGTTAGTTGTGTACAATGTGTAAGGTTGTCCACATGTACTGTGGTACCTGTATGTGTCTGTGTATACATGTTTTTATAAATCTATATCTATATATATGTACAGATAGATAGATAGATAGATAGATAGATAGATAGATAGATAGATAGATGCATGTGTGTTGTGTGATCTTTGCATTGTGATGTGTGTGTCCCTATGTCTTTGTAGGTATTGGAGTCACTTCATAACAGCTAATTTGTGTTGTGAAGGTGCAGGACGTTACCATGGCAACCTTATAGCACTAGGAAGACGCAAGATGAATGTCCTGCAACACAACCATAGGACCTGAGTTGGATCACCAGATCCCAAGTAAAAACGTTGGGGAAAGTGTGGCAGCCTATGAGAATGTAGAGCCTGGGATACACTCAGAGCAAAGCAATAAGGAAGAAGAGCAATCCAGGGGGATTCCCAAAGTCATTCTTGAACTTCCACAGGCAAATACACTCAAATGCCTGATTATATACACACATGCAAAATACATGCACACAACATGTATGCATATGCAAAAAATCAAAAAAAGCAACCACATCAGCAGCAGCCAGATGGGAATCTCTCACAGAAAGTATGGCTCTTTCTTCAAGTAATAAGGGCCTGACAACAGTATTTGTCTCCACTAGTTCCAAAACAAGATACCTTGGATAACTAAATGCAAGTGATATCTTACTGAAAATACACCTTCCCGTATGCTTTTTCCAAAAGCCATTTAAATAGTCCAAAGACTTACACTGATGATTATGAAGCAGAGAATGCACAGAAACATTCACATTCATCAGTCTTAACACAGGTAGCTCCACTTTGGGAACCATCTACAACCACCCACTCACCGGTGGCTGCCTTCAATCCACCTGCTACTTGCTCCCTGCAGGTCTTTGGGAAACAAAAAAGTTCTCTACACTTAACCAGTAGAGAATTATCCTCGCCTTCCTCAAGGCAGGTCATATAGACAGCTGCTTTGAAATAGTCTGCTTCTGTGATGTGTTCGGTCTTCCTTACTTATACATTCAGTCATTGCGAAAGTATGGACTCAGGCAGTTTTATTTTTGTAGATTTGCTTACGAAGTGCCTTAGGACACATTGATTTTGAAGCTGATCCAGTGCAGTGTTCTCTGTCTCTCCAAAGGCAGTAGTCTCTATGTCTGTGTTTTTACTTTACCACACATCTTGGTAGAAAAGGGAAGACAGACAGGTTACAGGGAAGATTGTGTACACAGCCCTGCATTGACTGAAGAAAGATCAGCCACTTTTCTTTTCTGGGTCAGGAAAATGCTTCTTTTTTCTGTTGGCTGACTAGGCAGCTACAGGGCACATTTACAAGCTGGGTGATGCTGGGCTTTGCACCCAGTAACCTGGATTATGTGGAGACTCTTCCTTTGAGGCTTTCTTGCTCTAATTAGCTGACCTACTGCCAGTGGATTCGAATAAACATTTGCATTCAAATACACACACGCACACACACACACACACACACACACACACACACACACACACACAAGTGAAATGTTCAGAAACACAGTAGATTGAGCTATGCAATGTGGATGTTCTCTACTTTGGTTGACTTCTGCTTTAATACATTCTCTCTTTTTTTAAACTCATCTGCTCAGAGAGCAAGCCAACAAAGCATGCTCGATGTTTGCTGATATTAAAAGTCTGGGTTTTCCACTTTTGGTTGAGAAACTAAAAAGATGGTGAACTTTAGATTAGAAAAATAAGAAAGTGAATGGACCAATGAACCAAACTATTCATTTGTGAAGAGTTAACACCAGTTGGCTTTATGAAAATCATTGATATTTTATGTAAAAATGAAAGTTGGGTTATGACAAGATTAGCTCATTTTCCTTGAAGTTCATGTGTTCCTTTTCCATACAGGCTTGCTCTGGGCTATATTCAACTATTATTTCTACGCATCTTTGCCCAAATCTCAAATCCCCAATGGTCAAGTTGAGACCTATATCTAACTGTGACCAAAGTCATTTGCATCACGTTTGCAACAATAATGATTAGATTTTTGCTCACCTTCTGAAAATTCATAGGATTATAAGGGAGATACAGAAGCCATGACAATTTTTTGAAGACAATTGTAAAATCCACAAAGACGAATATCAGATTTCATCTCTCATGTAGAATTTAAATTATGAGAAAAAAAACTGTGGTACCAGAAGGCCAATTAAGGACTGGGAAATAGAGGAGATAAATTTCATTATTTACAAGTATGAACATTTGTGCAGAAATCATGTTATGTGATTAATAAGGATGAAATATAACCATGGCAAAAATAGAAAAGATAAAACAAGGTATCCAATGTTGGTGATGTGAGATAACCAGAAGCAGCTTATAGGGGTTTCTAATTAGATTTTCAGAGTAGTTTAGAAGACTGTATGGAAAGAAAAAATTTGGGATAATTCCCCACAAACAGAATGGATAGGCCAAACAGAGTCAGTCCTTCATTCACTTTCTATCTTGAAGTCTCCGTACAAGGTGTTGAGTCTTAGACACTAAGGGACTTTGGGGCAAAGTGAAAAATGCTTTACTCTTTTTTTATATTGTTGGAAACACATTCACGATCACTTTCATATGAAGATAGAAGTTTGGCTAGCAGATGTGTGGCAGGCAACTATGTTTTGAGGAGTAACAGCTTCAGGTAGGAATCTTTGCATATATATAGGGTCATATGGAGGGCCACTTGTATTCCTCAGGACCGGTAATTATACACAATAGATAAAGCATCATTCATACTGTTTATGAGTAAAAGCATTCAGAAGCATGCAGTCTTTGTTTTACAATACTGTAGTCCATCACAATCCTGTAGTTAAAATCCATCCAGAATCATTTATTGATTTACAGTATGGCATAATCTCTGCCATGTTGCAACATGCGCTTCCATAATTTTGACATTAGTCCTACATTGAGCAGATAATTTCCAGCCTGATGCTATCTCTGCTTAACTTCTGTCTGTCCAAGCTTGCTTTTCTGTCTCAGTGGAGGAAGGTATTCTGTAGACTCACACACCTAAATTGATACTGGAGATGGCCTTTTGATTCTGGCTTCAAATCTGAGCATGATATTGTTTGTAGTCATCCATAGACATGTATGCAACACGTGTCCAATGGGCTATAGCAACCAAGAGTAATGTTAATGAGACCCAACATAAAAATGTAAGCTTACCTAATATATTATGAGTATATATCTCTTGATTAAGATATATATGTATGTGCAAGGTACATGCATGTGTGTAAGAATGTTTGCATGTCTGGAGGCATGTGTGGGTGGGAGTGTTTGTGTGCAGGTTTGCATACATGTGAGTGTGGATATTTATGGAGACTTTAGATTAATATCAGAAATCATCCTGGATTGTTCTTCGCCTTTCCTGTTTAGCACTTGGGTCTTTTTAATTAAGTCAATACTTTCCAATAGGGCTTGTTGGGCTAGTGTGCAAGATCTGCCTTTCAGGGATAAAATTATAAAGGGCTGCCACACCCACCTGCCATTTTGTGTGTTGGACTCCATTTTTTTTTACTTGCATGGCAAGTTCCTCCACCTCTGAACCATCTGCTCAGCCCTGAGACCACTTTTGTAAGTCAGCTTTGAGTGCTTCAATGTGACAACTTCATGTCATAACATGAGTTGATTGGATATGCCCAGCTTACTGTACATGGGTGACTGCCCGCTTCTATTTATGGGTGAACAATATTTCAATTCATTAATGATTGGCATTTTATTTGTTCATCTTTAGATGAACATCTTTCATTCTCTTTTTGACTGCTATGACTAATGATACTCTGAATATTGACAGAAGTCATTCCACCAATATCTCCAATGTCTCCATTGGAAGTGTATTTACCTTTTGAAAGAAAAGAATGTTTCAATTTGAAGGATATACTTAATTTCCATCAACATCACCAGATTTAAACTAACTCTTCCCTTTCAAATTACTCAGAGCTTGCTGCAGAGAAGTAAAATTTCTGCCTTCAATTTACTCTCCACCTTATATTTTAGGTATTTTTTAAGTTTTATCATTTTTATTTTATAGAAAAAGAGAGACAGATAGAGATAGAGCAAAAAGCACAGTCAGACAGAAATGGTATACACATATATGCCAAGTTGCATGGGTAGAGGTCGGAGGACAATTATCTGAAGTGAGTTTTCTCCTTCTACCATGTGGGCCTCTGGGAATTGATCTCAGGTCACCTGGTTTGCAAGCAATCACCTTACTAAACTATATTACCAGTCCCTCCCGTATTTTATTTTTGAGACAGGGTCTCTCACAAAAAATTGAAACTCATCCAACAGTCGTCCTGTCTCTGCCTTCCCAGCACATCCTGCTCGTCTCTGTATGTGAACCGTGGAAGATTTAGCATGCTTCTTCATGCTTGTGCAAACACTATGCAGAAGAGGGAGTTGTCGTCCAGACCTGAATGGTCGTGATTCCCAATGCCATAGAGGATTTGATCTTATAGAGTTCACAGCAAGGTCAGCTCAGGAGTGGGATGTTACCTCTTGCCTCATGATTTCACACCCAACTTTCCTTAGTGCAAGGTCACAGCCAGGGTCTTAAATGCAAACTTACTACAGCCTTAAAAAATGACACCCACCACAACACCTGTTATTGTTTGAATCAGGACTGTGTTCAGATCACTTAACACCTACATCCATCATGTGGATTCAAACACCTACATCCATCATGTGGAGTCATTGTAACATTTTAAGTAAATAACAGCTGTTTGGAAGATCTGGTGTTAAAATGAAGCTGAGGTTCCAAATGGTTCTATAGCCTTTTGAAAATTTCTAGCCCAAGTCAAAGAAGTTGAAACATGCTGCCCACATTTTTTTATGTATTTGACACGTAAATGGAGAAGGCTTTGTTATTTTTTGCTGTTAGCTATTCATATGCTCATAATTTCTTCAAAACTTATGGACAAAGACTTCTAGTGTTGGTATATTAGCAAACTTTGAGAAACATAGAACTGTGTCTATACATGGTTTGTCCCCTGACTCTTGCAACCTGTGTTAAAGCTGGTGAGTAGAGGCCAGGAAATATGTCAGAGATGATTTAAAATGCATCGATCATTTCCTGGCTCATTTGTGTGCCTGGCCTAACAATATTATGATGTCTGATCCTTACTTTTCAACTTTGGGTAGATATGTTTATTCTGCAAATATTAATGAGTTTGCCCATGGTACAATGTTCCAGATATGATGTTCTAGAGTTGCTGCATAATATATGCAAAAATTGGCCAAACAATTCTTTTTTTTTTCAAAACTGTAACTTTTGGATAACTGCTTGATGGGGTAGGACTTGGTATCAATAATACAATCAATACAATCAGTAGTCAGAATGCAGTGTAATTTAGCTTTGAAGAGAGAAATTGATTTGTTTTGACCTTATGCATGGATGACAAGCAATTTTAGTTTCCTATTTCCATCATTAACAACCAGTGTGAGGTCTTAAAATTACCTCCTAATACTTAAGTTTGGGTTCTGATGCAAACACAAAATGGCATCTATCTATGGAGGAAACAAACTGTCCACACGGGATGAACCTGCAGGTACAGAACACTGTCAACTCTGTCATAGATGTAACCAACCTCTTGCTTTCTGAAGGGCACCATGTGCGTATCTGACTACCTTCTAAATAACTGTGTGTGCACCCACAGATGAGAGCTGCTGGTAGCTTTGGTCAGAGCAACATCTCTTTTTGCACTGGAGAGTAGAAATTGTCAAGGCAACAACTGGTCAGAGCATTGGGAATAAATGACTGTGGTATCTCCATCACATGTCCAATATGGTATGTTAATACTGTGGCTTTCCTTCTGGAGAAGAAGACTTGTCCATGAGTGTTTGATACATGGTAAATGTACTGTATTAATATTCCCCTTCATTCATTAAGGGTGGGTTTCTCAGCAATGTGTCTCAGATTAACAAATATTTAGAACAAATTGACGGTGTCCTCATTTTAATTAGGGAAATAATATGTTGTTCACTAAATGTATGTGTTTCTAAGTAACAGTTACTGTAATTTCTAAGTAACAGATAGCAATTCGTCACCTACATTTGTTCACACAGAACTTTTAAAACTTATTTAAACATGTTCTAAGGTTTGAATAGAATCATCCTTTTAAGATTCTTCAGTTTTCACTCTTGTTTGTGTGTGTTTAACAATACCCACCAACACATTCTAATCCATATTTTAAATTCTATTATGTATATATGCAGACAACTATGAATCAAAGATAAAACAAAAAGGCAGAGTTTATGAAGCAATGAATATGACTATAAAATGGTTATGTATGCACATTGATGAACTAAAGCCATTTGATTTTGTTAATCAAATTCTTACTGTGATATCTAGATTTTTATTATATTTTAAGCCATGTAGATGTGTTGCTTTTGGATTTAATAGTAGATGTCTTCTTTTGAAAAATTTATTTGAGAGAGAGAGAGAGTGTTTTACATGGTTCTGGATTCATGCATGCCCTCCCACAGAGAGGGGGAGAGAGAGAGGGAGAGAGAGAGAGAGAGAGAGAGAGAGAGAGAGAGAGAGAGAGAGAGAGAGAAAGAGAGATAAAACTTATCACATTACTCTTAAAAATAATGAGAGGGACTTAGAGATGGTTCAGAGCTTAAGCCTTTAGTCTTAAAAGCAAAAGGACCCAAGTACAGATTCCAGATCCCATGCAAAAATACCAGGTGGATATAGCAGTGGCCTGCATTTCCAATCCTGGAAAGCAGAGCCTGTGACACCCCAAAATGAAGCAATAAAGTGGGAAAACAGTCCAGGGTGATTCCTGAAGTCACCCTTGGGCCTTCACAGACACACACAAGGACACACAAACACACACTTGCACAGGTACATGTAAAAAAAATGAGGGAAATCAGGGAAGTAAAATGGGAAGAATACCACTTACACCTACATAAGAACATAACTCTATCCAAATGAATGCACAAAATCATGCTTATTCAGATAATGACCGACCTGTCAAGAGAGTTAAATAGTATAATTCTCCTTAAATAACTCTGTTTAAAGCCCTGGGAACATTACCAAGTCAGCTAGCAGGTGTATAAATGTCATTTTCTTCTCATCTTCAAGAAATAAAATTTGATTTCGGCACTGCTAGAAATTTTTGTTTAATTGCATTTCCAAGAATGCTTTAGGCTGACGGTTACTAAGTAAAAAAATAAACCTTGGGTGGTATGAGACTTTGTGGAGGAGGTTAGGTGTGAGATAAGCTGTGGAAGCTTCAAAATATGAAATGCAGATCTGTTTGGTGTTGAAAAACACTGAGTAAATTGTAATGTGAATGAGTATGAGCATGTATGTACACATGTGTATGGAGCACACTCATACACATACATCTGGGAAAGAAACATGGTGTGGGTGTAACATGCTTGTTGAGTGCCACAGCTTGTTTACATAGAGCTGATACACTCAAGGCCAAATGGTTCATGGAAAGAAGGGATTTATTCTTTCCCATGAATGCCTCTTACACCTATTGATCCAGCTTGGCAGCAGAGCTCACACCAATGCTAGGAGCTAAGAGAACAGGCCACACCTTATCCACAGGGATTGCTGAGTGAGGGAGAAACCTTACTTGCTGGACAGCAAATCTGTCCAAGTATATAGAAGAATGCAAGCTCCCTGAATCAGTTCTCTCCATCTTATCCACTTGTCTAGGGAAAGGTCCCACCAATTATAAGTTGGGTCTTCCCTCATCAGTCAGTTAGTTTCTTGTAGGCTTGCTCAGGGATTAAATCAAATGTTAATTCTTCATAAATACACTCAGTAGTCCAGACTTCAATTGTTAAGTCAACAACTGTAGCTACCTATCAACAGTACTCAAGTATGAGGACTTGAATTTGAATCACCACAATTTTTATACAGAAATTATGTATATAAACTATAAATATATACATGTAAACTAAACACACACATATAAAGTCAGATATAGCGGTGCACCCACAATCTCATTTCTAGTGGTCAGAGATTTTGGTGCCAGGCCAGCCACCTTAGCCAGCCACAGAGCTCTAAGTTAAAAAGGAGATCTAAAATTATAAGGAAAGAAACAATGGAAGAAGATATCCTAGGTTCAAACTCTGGCTTTTATACACCTGTATTTGTGTGTGTGTGTGTGTGAGAGAGAGAGAGAGAGACAGAGAGAGAGAGAGAGAGAGAGAGAGAGAAAGAGAGACAGACAGACAGACAGACAGACAGACACATACTCATGCAGAGAAAAAGACTACACACACACACACACACACACACACACACACACACACACACACACACCATTTATACTGGGTTAGTTCCACTTTCCTGTTGGTGAATGAATGCAGAACCAAAGCAAGTTAAAAATGCGATGGGTTTATCTTTGCTCAAGGCTCTCAGTTACATTTATAAGCATGGAAGAAGTGTTTATGCCAATACCAGGGGCTGAGGGAACCAGCCACACCCCATCCACAGAGATAGTTCAGAGAGGGGCAATCCTCACTCCCCAGAGAAGTCTGTCCAAGTCTGCTGAAGAATGTAGAAGTAATGAGCTAGCTCTCTCTATCTTATCTACCTACCCAGGGCTGGGTTTTTCCTCATCAGTTATATAATTTCACACAGGCTTGCTCAGGGCTTTCCATAACTTGCTAACTTTTCTCAGATGTGCCCAAAGCTTGATACTTACTTGCCTAATTAGCATCTATAACTGACTACTACACATAATGAAACCCCTCACACATTCTCTCTCTCATACACACACACACACACACACACACACACACACACACACACACACATATCTCTTCTTGGCTGCTAACAGGCACAATATTCTAGGTTCTCGCTGTGACATTGTGATTTAGTCACAATATTAAGGTGCTGAGGATTTATGCAGAGTACTGATGCCTAAGCATGAATCTTTTTAAGTGTAATTTATTGGATCTTTGAAATCCAGTACTGATCACAGTAAGCATTGTTGATTTGAAATAAAATTTAGCAAGGGTTTCTCTTGTAGAAGAAAATACATTAATTCTATACAGCATGAGAAAAATATAGTAATTATTTTTAGTCATATACTGTGTTCTTTCCGTTGCACACATAAAGTAGGTTCATAAAATTGTTTGTAGACTATCCAAGCTTATTTACCTTTCTGCACACATATTATTTCAAACTCACTGGCTTTTGGGAGGGCTGTAGCTGAAAGTTTGCAATGTTGTGTGTAGTAACATTTGGCTCATTGATTTTTTCCTTCCCCCTGAGGCCCACACAGTTCAGAAATGGCTGTCTGTTTTTTTGCCCTATTTAGAAGTATTTAGTAATGGCTACTGATTGCCCTCAGGTAGATTTGTTTTTCTTCAGTCTTCAAATGAGGACAGGAGAAATTTGGCATCTACATCTGAAAATGAAGAGAGACATTGGTTGTTATCTTCAGTGATAAAGTTTCTATGATATCATTAGATTCCAAAATTATGGATGTTAAGGCCCCTTCCAGGAAACAACAAAGTTGCAGATGCACACATGAATGCAGAGGTGAATATGGAGATAAATAGGTGATGAACATGAGATGATATGATAAATGAACAGAGAGATAAAGAGATGAAATAGACAGATGAATGGTTAGATGGATAAATATTGGTAGATTTATAGACAATAAATAGATGATAGGTAAGTAGATAGGTAGGTAGATAGGTAAGTAGATAGGTAGGTATAGATAGGTAGCTGACAGATAAATAAACTGATAGACTGTTAGAAGATAGATGGATGGATAGATAGATGACATAATAAATGGCTGGATAGATGGAGAACTTATTATATATATATACTTATGTATAATATATACATAGATGCTTAGAGGAATGGAATAATCATACATTGATAGGTGAGTAGAAAGATGGAGGTAGATGTATAGACATATGAAGACACACATTGGTAGATGGATAATTGGATAAAATATGATAGATGTATGATAAATAATAGATTATAAATTATATATACAAAGATAGATGACAGGTAAATAGATAAAGATAGATGATGGATAAATAGAAGACGATATTTTAATAATGGATCTTCGGAATTGTGCTAAGTATCTTCAAACAGACAGGATGGCCTGTAAGTAAAGGAATTATCCATTTGGAAAGTTTACTATAACAAACTCCAGAAAAATTCTAGTCTAGAGGTAGGGAGAAAATATTCAACATATCATATACAAGAGTGATTATAAAATGTCTGGTCACAGATTTCATTGAAGCGCTGTCATCAAATCATTGGAAAGCATACTGATAATGAAATCAAATAATAGCAATACCTGAATGTTCTAGCATCATAGAAAAGGAGGCAATAAATGTTTAAGAGCTGAGGGTGGGAAGGAGCACTGCTGGACAGAATCCTCTGGTTGGGACAGGGCTGCTGCACCCAAGAACTCACTGCAGCAATGTCCACTTCCACAAAATCTACACAGTAGTTGATCTGTCCACATTTCACTGTGGATGAGAGAAGATCTCAAGAGATAACATGTATCACTGAGAGACTTCTGAGTACTAACGTTGGATGTGGGGAAGGAGAAATACTTTCTTCAATGGTATACTCACTCATATATAATGCATGGTCCAACACAAGCTCAGATACATGCCATCAAAGGTGACCCAGATGAAACTCAGTGGGAGACATGCACATAGACACATATAAGCACATGCAAGCATACATGCATACATGGGCATGAAGTAGAAGGTGGCTAGTTAGAAAGATTTTCATTAAGAGAATGAGCAGAAATAGGATCAAGTAATATGGATTGAAATGACTTAAATTCATTTTGTAGATGGATGAATTTCTCAAAGAATAAAAAAATTATTCAGTTTCCTGAAGTAACATGTTCTGTTCCAATAGTCGTTCACCTTGAAGATGGGCAGACAATTTTTTAAAGATCTGTACTGTTGGGAACTCATGTTGTCAAGGAGAAAAGCTTTTCTTAAAGAAGTTTAGTGACTTTCTTTTACCAGATGTAATGACATGTTGACCAAGAAGCCAAGTTGACCAGTGAAGGCGGTGTCTCTAGGCACACATATGACGAATTATTTACTTAAGCTCTGAGAAAGCCAGCAGGAGATTGTGTGATGAATGTGGGAATGCCCAGCCTATGGTAGGTGAGACTACTTTCTGGGTAGGTAAATACAATGGAGGGAGCCTGTCTGGTACTTTTACATACAGGCATCATAGCAAGCAAGAACATATTCCTTTCCCCAAGTTCCTCCTGTGGATTTGGTGTGGCCAATTCCCTTGATTGCTGATGCAGGTATGAAGTGCAACCAAGAGGCTTAAACAGGAATAAAATCCATTTTCCCCCTAAGTTATCTTGGTCATATATCCATATCTGCAAGAGAGTATAACCCAGATCCCCATGTCTTCTGAGCACCTCTTGCTCTTCTGGATTGTAATCAGCTTATTTTCTTGAGACTTCTTAGGGGAATCTCTTTTTTTTTTTTTTCTTTCTTTATCCTTCTCTCTTAGATTTCATATAACTAATCATTGCCAGCCAGGGGTTAGAAATATTTGGAAACTGACATTTTTAAGTGGCAACCACAGAGGGTCATCCCTTGAAGACTCTTTTTTTCCGTTATTTGAAGCCTGGATTTGAATTGGTGTGAGTGGGATGCGGTTGCTAAGAGATCTTGTGTGGGTGACATACATTCTCTCAAGTGCAGAGAAAGCCATGTGAGAAAGGTGTTGCTCTAGAATTTCTTAGAGATCCTGGCATACGTGTCTGGCAAGAACTAAGAAATATCTGTGTCTCCTTCTCATATTATTGTTATTTTTATTATTATTATTATTTATTATTCTCACCTTCCCTTGTTGTCAACTGAATAACTTAATTGATCTGACTCTATGAGGTACATCCTTCCTTCCTTCCTCTGTCCCTTCTCTGTCCTTCTCTTCTTTCTTTCTTTCTTTCTTTCTTCTTTTTCTTTCTTTCTTTCTTCTTTCTTTCTTTTCGTTCTTTCTTCTTTCTTTCTGTCTTTTCTTCTTTTTTTCTTTTTCTTCTTTCTTTTTTCTTTCTTCCCCCCTCCCTCCCTCCCTCCCTCCCTCCCTCCCTCCCTCCCTCCCTCTCTCCTTCCTTCCTTCCTTCCTTCCTTGCTTCCTTCCTTCCTTGCTTCCTTCCTTCCTTCCTTCCTTCCTTCCTTCCTTCCTTCCCTTCCTTCCTTCCTTCCTTGCTTCCTTCCTCTCTCTGTCTGTCTCTCTCTCTTCCTTTCTTTCTTTCATCTACATACATTCTTTAGTACTGCATCCAGCTCTGCAGCTGTGGAATTTAGTGACATCACCATCTATTGTGAGATTTCCACCAAAGAGCAACATCTTCCTGACATTTTTCCTGACTGCTGTGAATCACACCTCATTTCCTTGGAAATCTTGCTTTCTATAGTCTTCTGTGTAATAGGATTATAAAACACTAGTGCCTTTACGAGGTTGCAGGGGACAGTCTTGATTGAGTCTTAAAATCTTACTTCCATCGTTATGAGGAAGAAATGAAATGATGTCATTTTTCTGTTCCCTTATACAGCTTCATAAATTTGGGCACTTAATGAGAGCATGTTTTTATCTTGATCTAATTCTGTGATCCTCTTTCACATGCTTCAAAATGAGGTTCTCATAAAAGGAAAATTCAATGAGTCAGCAAGACTGGATAATAAGGCAAAGACAGGGAGTTCTCATGATGAGACATCTCACTTTCTTGCTGTGAATATCTTCCTTTTATTCTTGATGTCAGAGAAATTGAGCTTTTAATTCAAACACATGAATATTGTAATAATGGACAAGCCTGAATATAGAGCTCAGTAATCAAGAATATGTAAAAATAGATGAGATAGATGATAGATGGACCGATGATACACAGGCAGATAATATATAGACACTTAGTTGATCTGTAATATATGCAGATAAGTGATTAGTAGCACAATACATAGGTTGATAAGTGACAGGTGAATGGATAGAAGACAGATGGATAGATGATAGACAGATAGATAGTAGATAGATTGAGAGATGATAAATTGATATATCATAGATAGATTGAGAGACGATAGATAAATTGATGATATATAGTAGATAGAGACAGACTGGAGATAGATAGGTATGTAGATAGAATGATTGATAGATAGATAGATAGATAGATAGATAGATAGATAGATAGATAGACAGACAGATAGACAGAAAATAGATAAGGTAGATGCACAGATAGATGATTGGATATTTCTGTACATTATAGATATGATATCCAGAAGATATGAGTAGATGGTAGATAGATGTTAGATAAAATATACAGAGCTCATAGAGAAAAACAGAATTCAGAAGACAGATAATTATCTGTTGTATGAATGGATGATTGATAGGAGGACATACAGTATATATATTTAATATGTAAATCAGATGATAGAATACACATATCAAATCATTAATAGAAGGATGTTTGATAGATGGACAATTAATATAGATACATAGATGGGTAGATAGATATAGACTATAGGAACTTCATTGAATTCATGCAATAAGTTGATTATCAATAGCTGTCATATTGTTGACTGCATAGATAAATTAATACACAAATGTTATAAAACAAAACAAAGATTATTTGTCTTCACCCTATTAGGTGGAGTCAGTCTTGGTGGGAAAATGGCAGGTGCTTGAAGCAATTGGTAGAGTTGTATCCACAAGAGGCAAGCAGGAAAGAATGTCTGCTAATACTCAGCTTGTTCTCTGCGTTTTATTCAGCACAGAAAAAGGTGTCAACCATGAGCAAGACAGGGCTTTCTATGATGATCACAATATTCAAGAGAATCCTACCCAGACATTCTCAGAAACTTACCTGAATCTAGATATTTCCCTCTCAGGGGAGCCCAGAACCTGCTCACCACATGTCAACTAGGGAATTATTTCTTTCATAACAAGCAGGGACTGTGCTGGGTTAGCACCCAGCTGTCCTCTTCTTTCTGCTCATGTCTTGTCAAAAGCGCGAACATGTGCACATGACCAACATCAGCTGAAGTTCTTGGATTTATTGAGTTCATTCCATACGTTTGCAAACACATGACTGTGATCCTGAGCAGCCATAGTGTTGGTGATTTTGCTCATTTGGCATGTGAGCCGGGGAGCTGAATGGCGGGGTGCATCCTGGCACTTACACACTGGCTGACAGAGGTGCTCACAAAAAGCCAACCTGTTTTTCACTCACACCCACAGAATTTCCCTGCTCTCCTTCTTACTCTTTTTGTATGTATATAGCATAGCTTAGCAGGATGTTTGATTTGTAGTTAGCATCAAATCATGATATTATTTTCCTTTTTTCTTTTATGTGTGTGGGGTGTGTGGGGGGTGTTTAGCATGTGGATGAGTACACATGAATGGGTGTGTGTATATACAAGTGCACTGAGTGTATGTGCCTGTGGAGTCCCAAGGTTGACATCAGAAATCATCTTCCTTTACTCTTCTACCTTATTGTTGTGAGCCTGGGTCTCTAATATAACCTAGAACAGCCATTAGGGCTAGTTTAGCTAGCCAGCTTGTTCAGGGAATTCCTCAGCTCTGCCCTCCAGGACCAGAATTACAGGCAGGTCTCCATACTCCCTTGGCATTTTTACTGGAATCTGAATTCAATTCCCTTTGCTTGCAAAGTCAGGGCTTTAACCACGGAGCTACCTCCCCAGTCTCTGATCCTGAATCAAAACACCAGTTTTGAATCCATCTACTTCCATCTGTGCAGCGCTGTGACAGTCACTTGGGGATATGTTCAAATTCCTTAGTCTGTCCCTTTAACCAGTATTGCTTGAATACCTGCTGTATTCTTGAAAATTATGGAGTGAGATGATAATGGTAATTAAGGCATGAAGAGATATTGCCAAGCTCTTCTTTTTATTCTGATAATGTGACCATGGATAATACCATTGAACAACAATGTCAGATCCTCACTTGATAAACATGATAAACGTGAGACTGTAGACAGCAAGAACCATCTGACTTCATTTGCATTTGAAGGTATTAATACTTACTTGGCCCATAGTTAGTGAACATGATAGTCCTTGTAATTTACATACTAGATTAAATTACATAATATAGGTAAATTTGATTCATGGTTGTGTTGGTAACTTCTTGTCTTAATGGAAAAAATATATCTCAGAGGTGTGATTTAATTCTCACCAAACTTTGACTTGTTCTATGTCATTTAGTTGTGATAATCCTAGGCTCATTTCATAGAATCTTTTTCATAGACTCTGTTAGCACACACCAAGCCTTAACTTTGCAGAGTGCATGACCATTGATTCTGGAGAAAAAGATAAGTTCAAAAGAGTTACTAAATCTTTAACTGTCAAGGAACTTATGATATAAATACAGAAGATACACATTGATCCTATAAATAGCCAATTGGAGAGAACTTGGCTTTTATGAACAAACAAGTTAGCTTGCCTCAGGATGGTCCGGGATCAAGGCAGATGTGTAGGTTGTGTAGGTATTTCATGATTTAGAAGGACTAGGGGCAGGAGCCACAAGATAGCTCAGTGGGAAAAGGCAGCTGCTTTGACCCTGGCAACCCAAGTTCAATCCCTCAGGTTAAGTCATCATGGTGGAAGGAGACAACTGACTTCTGAAAGTTGTCCTCTGACTCCCACCCATGTGCCATGACATGCATGCATGTGCTATGTTTCTCCTCTCTCTCTCTCTCTCTCTCTCTCTCTCTCTCCCCCCTCTCTCTCTCCCCTCCCTCTCCCTTTCCGGGTCTCTATGTATATGTTTAAAGATTTATGCTGGCATGTAAGGCTGACCTTTACTCAGGTATTTGAGGTGGTACTACTTTCTGATACAGAGACAGAAGAAAATCACAGGATGATTGTGGAGTGTTAGGCTGCCAACCAGGTCATTCAGGTCTGTGTTGGAGAATGTTAGTCAAGGATGCACCCGAGAATTTTTGTTGATTTTTGTCTGTTTCTTTGTTGCTGGAGAAGAGAGGAAGCAGAGAAAGGACAAACTGTTAAATAGTCACTCCAACTTGGTAGCAACACAATTCTGCTGTTCATCCAAATGTCTACAGGGAAGCCAATCCCATTTGTGAGATATTGATAAAGAAACAATGTTATCATTGTTATATTCCTTCATACAGAGTTATCAATTTCCACCCTCAATGAGGGGGTGTTTTCATCTTAATTATATGATCTGCTTTTTACATGCCCCCAAATGAGGTTCTTGTAAGAAATTAAATGAGTCAGCCTCAGTGGATGCTAAAGCAAAAATGAATACTCATCTTGAGATGATATACCTCTTACCTGGAAAACTAGCTTTTGTACTATGAAAATTGTCAATGAGTTCTTTGAGATTGGAGGACTGGAACAGAATATTCTGTACTTAGCTTCTTTGTAGTCCCTTGGTACAGTGGCACTGCTTAAAATAGAACATTCTGAAAGCTGTATCATGACTCCAACGGACATTCCAAGACTTTTCCCGTCTTCCTCCTGTTTTTGTCTGTTTCCTTCACAAGTTCCCTGAGATCAGATAGGGCATGAAGAAAGCAGGTGCCTTGGCTCATGGAGTTGCAAACTGGGCTTGTTCTCAACTGTTTGGAACCCATATCTGTTGTCTTCTGAGGGAATTTTTTTTAATATCACTCATTTTTATTCTTTAATATTTGCAACTGGAACACAATGAATTGAGTTTTCACACTAGTTTTTAATACTACATTTTTGCTCTTTGAGACTTCCATGCATGAGACAACAAATTTATGTATCATCAACCTTTGCTACCCAATCCCATTTCTCCTCCTCTCCAACTTCAAACTTTCTTCTTCCCAGCCAGTCTCCCTCCTACTTTAATTTTTGCCTATGTGGCCTACTGGGTTTCATTTGGGATGTCTGTACTGGCAGGTGCCTGAGTACTTGCTGGGGCAGGGATGACTTATCGGTGGGTAAATCGTTGATTAAGAAACCTTCCTTTCTCCTGTGTGGCGTTACCCTTTAGTAGTCTCTCAGGGAGGTGTAGTGTCTCTTGAAATCTTCCCTCATGCATGGTGAAATGTTGATAGGTCAGCTGTTCTTCAGGTCTTGTGGAAGTGGACATCAATGCAGTGAGTTCGTGGGTGCAGCAGCCCTGTGATGAGCAGAGAGTGCTATTTGGCAACGCCCCTGGAACTGTCTCACTCTTACATTTACTGCCCCCTCTTCCTCAAGCTTCCCTGAGCCTTACAATGGGAGCACAGTGTCTCACTTTCTGCAGAGTATGGGCAATCTTGCTGCAATAGAACATGGTAGAAAGTAGCCCACTTAGAGATAGAAGGGGTTGGCTGTCTGTTTTTTCAATTCCTCTTCTTGTAAGACTCTGAATCTCATCAGGAGAGACCCATCTATTCCTAGTCACCTCTCCAAAACCCTCTCTTTCGGGTATCATTTGGCATATGACTTTATTTTGGCTATCGTTGGCATATGACTTTGGGGACTTTGGAGACGAAACTTGTCACAAAGGATCCTGACCTTACAGGGAAGCACCGTATAAGACCATACTCCTTGCCTGTGCTTGGTGGTTGGCATTGCAGAAACTTTTCTCATCTTTTACATACATCTTTGCTGCCATATGACATGGAATTCTATTTTACATCTGGATCTGTCTTCTGGGAACATCACTAGCTTGGTACAGAATATCATCAAAATCATACCTTTCTCGAATGGTATAATCTGAGTTTATATCTCCAGATCCTACATAGAAATACCTAGTGGAAACAGTAGCAGCCTGAACTTCCAGCCCTGGAAGGCAGAATCTGGTAAACCCCATGGCAAAGCAATATGTGGTAGAAGAATCCAGGCAAAAATTAAAGTAGGTGAGAGACTGGCTGGGAAGAAGAAAGTTTGAAGTTGGAGAGGAGGAGAAATGGGATTGGGTAGCAAAGGTTGATGATACATAAATTTGTTGTCTCATGCATGGAAGTCACCATTCCTGAAGTCACCATTGGGTCTCCACAGGCACACAATACCTTCACACACACACACACACACACACACACACACACACACACACACACACTGTAACTTACGTATGATGCATAATTAGTATGTTTATATATAAATATATATAAGTATTAATGTGCGTGGCATTTGTTTGTGAGAAAATAAGTGAGGTTTAGTACCTTGAAAACATGTCATTATTCTTTCTTACCTTTATTTCATTTTTATTATAGCCATAGATAGAAACCAGTCTAGTGCATGCTGACTCCATTGACTTTACCAAAAAAAGTATTCTCTTATTGCAAAGCATCATTCAAAATAGTAATATCTTAGCAATTTCATGTAATTAGTACATGCAATAATGACAGCATGTTATATTAAATACTTTATGTATATTACTTTATTATATTAAATTATCAAATACCTAAAATATATTAAATACTTTAAAGTACATAGCTGTATTTTATATAAAATATTAAATAATTGATATACTGAATACTTGAAAGTACTTAGCTGTATATTTATATAAAATACTCAGCTTTTATTAATATAGTAAATACTTTAAAGTTCATAATTGTATATTTATATAAAATACTCAGCAATTATGTATTGATTTATGGAGTATGGTATACTATGAATGTAACATAATTTTAGCTTCATGTCTTTTCATGTAAATGATAATGCTTTAAAATGTAGCACCCTACAAAGGTAGTGGGAGCTTGTAAAAAATGATACCCAACCTTTATACTCCTGGTAGTCCAAATTTCCCCTGTCTGCTCCTCTGTCTCTGAGGATACAAGGAAGGAAACGGAAATCACACTTTGGAGAGGTGGTGGGGAGAGAAGACTGATGAAGGAATTCAGGTGCAAAGGTAAAATTTCTTGCATTTACATGTCGTACATGCATGCCCCTGTTTGAAGGAGCTGAGAAGCAAACTTTACTTTTGCTATGTCTTATCTCTAAAGGATGTTCCTCATGGAAAGAAGAATAAGTAGAATCTCGATTTATTTCCAGTAACTGTTAAAAACAGCATTTTAGACTGTTAGTGGCCAATTTTCAGGAGACCTACTTACTGTTTTAAACTCTAAATGATGCTTTTTCTGAGAATATTCATCTCTAGGTTTCATATTGCTATGTGGTTTTTACATTTATCCAGACCTTTGAATTTCATGGCTGGTTTATCAGAGAATAATCTTCCATGTTTCTCTTCATGGCGTGCCTTCATGAAAACAAAGCCTAAATAAAGAATAAAAAAAAAAAAAGGAAAAATACTTAGACTACATTGCTGAGCAAAATAATGCCAGGAAGTGTCTTCCAAAAATGATCTTTAAAATTTTAAAATAAGGTATTTCTATTCATCTCATCAATTATATAGTCATGGGGCTTTTTCTGAAGATATTTTGAAATGTATTTTAAATGCAAAAAACCCAATATACACAGTCTGTAAAAACAAATATGGTTCAAATCATTGACAATATCTTGGATAATTCTGAATAAATCTCTTTTAAAAGTCCATTATTTTCTAAATCTAAAATTTTTTCAAAGTATGGTTCTCTCCTTTATGCATATTAATATGTCTCCAAATTTAAATGACTACAATCACTATCATTATTTTATACTGTGAATCCAACCCCATTAAATTTATAAGTTTGCATTTTTATTCATTTGGAGCAATTATGCATGGGAACTCCACATCATACATTTATATTATCATTAAATGACCAAATCTCAACACTGTTTCACCTTATCTTGTTTAGAAATGGTTCTGTGGATGAATAGGCTTGTCACATAAGCCTAGCGAACTGAGTTTGATCCCCAGAATACATGTGGTAGAGAGCCAGACTCATAACAAACACACATCTCCTATTTTCCTGAAAGGAAACATATTGAAAAAGGTCTCTCAGTCTCATTGAGAGCATTATTATCTGCAAGCATGAACCAGTTTTAAAAAAAAATCAGCTTCCTCGTAGACTTAAGAAAGCAAATGAACAGGTCTGCATTTGGCTTGGCATTTTCTGATATTGTTTAAAAAAAAAGGTCACACTTCCCCTCCACTCCACTGCCCAGGAGGGGCCTCACCAGGCTGCAATCTAGGTAAACTCAGTCCCCGCCCACCCCCAGAGCCCCAGGCTAAATAATTCAGTTTAGTGAAAAACACACAGAAATTAAAAGATCTTAAGAGTTAAAACGACAATGCCAAAGTCAAACTGCAAATCCATGCGAAACAACACTCAAGTAAACAAATCTCCCACTGAAGGAATTAATCCCATAATGTTAGACTCCAACCAGGACAAACCCATGGAAAATGGCCAAGAAAGCCTGACCCAGGATAAGGACCTTCAAAATATGATCATTACCATGTTAATACTATGAAAGAGGAAATCCGGGAGGAATTAAATAATCGAATCAATCGCTTTGAGGAGGAACACAACAGACACATGCAGGAGTTGAAAAAAACAGTGCAAGAATCAAAAACAGTCATAGAGCAGTTAAAGCTGACTCAAGCAGAGTTTAAAACTGAGCTAAAAGACAAGTTATCTTCAACCCAGAACTCCACAGAGAGTCTTATCAGCAGAACTAACAAAGCAGAAAACAGAATTTCAGATCTTGAAGATAAAGTGGGAGTATTAACCAGCTCAATGGAAGAGATTGTTAAAGCCAAAAAGATACTTGAGAGAAATATCCAGGAGATATGGGACACCCTGAAGAAGCCCAACATGCGTATTCATGGAATACCAGAGCAAGAATCTCAAAATACCACCCCTGAGGAAATTTTTCAAACGATTATCAAGGAAAACTTTCCTCATATAAAAAAAGAGAGGCCCAATATGACCAAAACAGAAGCTCACCATGGCAAATAATAATCAAAACACTCCACATTCAAGATAAAGAAATGGTGCTGAGAGCTTCAAGGGAGAAAAAACAAGTCACTTTTAAAGGTAAACCTATTAAAATAACAAATGACTTCTCAATGGAAACACTAAAAGCAAGAAGAGCTTGGAGAGACATAATGCAAGTATTGAATGAGCAAAAATGTCAACCTAGGCTGATTTACCCTGCAAAACTATCAGTCATGATCAAGGGAGAAAGAAAAATCTTCCAGCACAAAGACAACTTGAAGGGATACATGTCCACACACCAAACCAGGCCTTCAAAAAATGCTAGAAATGATACTCAAGCGTGAATTAAAAAACAGGCATATCCAGGAGAACAGAAGGCAAGTATAACACCATTAAAAGCGAAGCAATATACTTATAAAAACTACTAAACATAATAAATGTCTGGAATCAAAAATAGTTTCACCATTATAACACTAAATGTTAATGGAATTAACTTACCGATCAAGAGATACAGATTACAAATTTGGATTAAAAATCACAATCCATCAATCTGCTGCCTGCAGGAAACCCATCTTATAACAAAAGATAGGCATGCCCTAAAAATGAAAGGATGGTCAATAATTCTACAAGCTAATGGAAGCAGAAAACAGGCAGGGGTAGCCATTATGCTATCAGACAAAGTGGACTTCAAACCAAAGAAAATTATAAGAGACACAGATGGATACTACATTTTAGTCACGGGTACAATTCACCAGGAAGACTTCACAATACTGAACATATATGCACCCAATACGGGCCCCTCCACATTCATTATGAAAACCCCACAGCATCTAAAGCAAGAAATCAACCCCCAAACGATAATTCTTGGGGACTTCAACACCGCCCTCTCAACATGGGATAGATCAAAGGTTCAAAAGCTTAACAGAGACACTTAGGACCTTAATCAAACCCTTAAAGAAATGGACCTTGCAGATCTCTATCGACCTTTTCACCCACACACCAAAGATTACTCATTTTTCTTAGCAGCACACAGAACTTTCTCCAAAATGGATCACATACTGGGCCACAAAACGAATCTACACATGTACAAAAAAGTTGAAATTCTAACCTGTGCCCTGTCAGACCACCATGGCCTAAAGCTGGACATCCACAGCACAACAAACAAGAGAAAATACACTAACTCCTGGAAACTTAACAATATCATGCTGAATGAGAACTGGATTCAGGAAGAAATTAAAAAGGAAATTCAAGATTTCCTGAAAGTGAATGATAATGAAAATACAACTCACCAAAATCTCTAGGACACAATGAAAGCTGTTCTAAGAGGAAAGTTCATAGCTCTTATTGCCTACATCAAAAAAAATGGAAACATCAGAAATAAACTACTTAACAATGCAGCTTAAAGCTTTAGAGAAACTAGAGCAATCTGATCCCAAAAGTAGTAGAAGAGAGGAGATTAGCAAAATAATGGGAGAAATATCTGAAATCGAGATTAAGAAAACGATAGAAAAAATCAGCCAGTCAAAAAGCAGGTTCTTTGAAAAAATCAATAAGATTGATAGACCCCTAGCTAAATTAACCAAAAGCAAGAGAGAGAAAACCCAAATTAACAAAATTAGAAATGAACATGGAGTTATCACTACTGATACCCAAGAAATCCAGAGAATTATAACATCGTATTTCAAAAACTTATACTCTGTGAAGTTTAACAACACAAAAGAAATGCATGAATTTCTAAGTAAACACAACTTACCTAAATTGAATCAGGAAGTTGTGAATTATTTAAATAGTCCTATAACATATAAGGAAATTGAAGAAGTAATCTCAAATCTTCCCACCAAAATATGTCCTGAACCAGATGGATTCAGCACAGAGTTCTACCAGACATTTAAGGAGTTAACATCAATACTCCTTAAACTGTTCCATCAAATAGCAAAGGAAGGAACACTACCAAATTCCTTCTATGAAGCTAATATCGTTTTAATCCCAAAACCTACTAAAGATTCACTTAAAAAAGAAAACTATAGGGCGATCTCTCTGATGAACACAGATGCAAAGATTCTAACAAAGTCTTAGCAAATCGGATTCAAAAACATATCAAAAAGATCATTCACGGGGACCAAGTAGGCCTCATCCCCGGCACACAAGGTTGGTTCAACATACGCAAATCAATAAATGTAATTCATCATGTAAACCAGTCCAAAGTCCAAGACCACAGGATACTCTCGATAGATGCAGAAAAAGCTTTTGACAAGATCCAACAGCCTTTTATGATCAAAATGCTAGAGACAGTAGGAATGGAAGGAACCTTTATCAATATAATAAAAGCTGTATACAACAAGCCCACAGCAAGGATTATGCTCAATGGGGAACAATTGGAAGCATTCCCACTTCGATCAGGAACTAGACAAGGCTGTCCACTCTCACCACTTCTATTCAATATTGTACTTGAAGTCTTAGCTGAAGCCATAAGACAAGGAAGGGACATAAGAGGGATTCAAATCGGCAAGGAAGAAGTCAAGCTATCCCTATTTGCAGATGACATGATCTTATACCTGAGGGATCCCAAAAACTCCACCAGGAAGCTCCTGGAACTAATTGAGAAGTTCAGCAGGGTGGCAGGATATAAAATAAATGTGCAAAAATCAAAGGCCTTCCTATATGCCCAGAATGAAAGAAGTGAAAAAGCCTTGAGAGAAATAATCCCATTTACTATAGCCCCTAAAAAAATGAAATACCTTGGTATAAAGCTAACCAAAGAGGTAAAAGACATTTACAATGAAAACTTTAAAACCCTAAAGATAGAAATAGCAGAAGACACCAGAAGGTGGAAAGACCTCCCATGTTCCTGGATTGGCAGAATCAACATCGTAAAAATGACCATCCTACCAAAGGCAATATACAGATTCAATGCTATACCAATCAAAATCCCAAAGCAATTCTTCAAAGAAGTTGACCAAACAATCTCAAAGTACATATGGAGGCACAAAAGACCCAGTATAGCAAAGACAATCCTGAATAACAAAAACACTGCTGGAGGTATTACCATACCAAACCTAAGTCTATACTACAAATCCATAGTTATAAAGACAGCCTGGTACTGGCTCCAAAATAGACACACAGATCAATGGATAAGGATTGAAGACCCAGATATAAGCCCAAAAAATTACAGCTATTTGGTCTTTGACAAAGGGGCCCATAGAATCCAATGGAAAAAGAACAGCATCTTCAACAAATGGTGCTGGCAAAACTGGATCTCCACATGCAGAAGATTAAAGCTGGACCCGTACTTGTCAGCATGTACAAGACTTAATTCCAAATGGATCAAGGACCTTGATATCAGGCCAGAGACTATAAAAACCATAGTTGAAAGGATAGGGAACTCCCTCGAGCTGATTGGGCTAGGCCAACATTTCCTAAACAGACATCCAATGGCACAGTCACTGCTACCAACTCTCAACAGTTGGCATCTTGTGAAATTAAAGAGCTTCTGCTCAGATAAAGAGATTGTAACATGAGCTCAAAGGCAACCCACAGAATGGTAGAAAATTTTGACTATCCACACATCTGATAGAACTCTGCTGTCCAGAGTGCACAAAGATCTTAGAAAACTAAACACCAAGGAAACCAATGGCCCAGTTAAAAAATAGGCCCTGGACCTTAAAAGAAACTTTACCAGGGATGAAATTAAAATGTCTAACAAATATCTGAAAAATTGCTCCACTTCCTTAGCCATCAGGGAAATGCAAACAAAAACTTCCCTGAGATATCATCTCACACAGGTCAGGATGGCAAAAATCCACAATACAAACAACAACAAATGCTGGAGAGGATGTGGAGATAGGGGAACTCTCCTACATTGCTGGTGGGAATGCAGGCTCCTACAGCCACTCTGGCGAGCCGTCTGGAGATTCTTAAAGAAATTAAGGATTGAAATGCCATATGACCCTGCGATTCCACTTTTGGGAATAATCCCCATACAGCAGAGGTTCACCTCGATAGCGCAAGCATGACCATGTTCATAGCAGCAGTGTTTACAATAGCAAAATCATGGAATCAATCCAAATGTCCAACAGTTGACGAGTGGATAAGGAAACAGTGGTACATATATCTATACAATGGAGTACTACTCAGCCATCAAAAATGATGAATTACTGGAATTTGCCGGGAAATGGATGTCATTAGAAACAATTATATTAAGTGAAGTATCCCAGACCCAGAAAATTAAGCACCGTATGTACTCCCTAATAGGTGGCTCCTAGTACCAAACCCACCCAGCCCACCTAGAGACAGTAATTGCAAGGATTATATACAGGAGGGATGGGGTAGGAGGGTCACACCAGAAACAGGAGAGAAGGGACCATGTTACAGCAGAGAAAATAGGCCTCCATCAAGGACTCAAATAAGTAATGAGACATCTGATTAAGTTCACAGACTTTTGTTCCTGATCATTTACTACTGAGAGGGTATGATCTTACCAGAAGAGGAGGGCATATAGTCTGGCAGATAAAAAGTAACCATTTTGCAAAGGGGTGTTAGACCCCTCCCTCACTGTGGTTTCCCACTTTTATTACATCTATCTTTGAATGTGCTTTTATCACAGACTCTAGTTTAACAGCTTTTTGTCTCTGGCCAGGGGGTAACATACAATGCCCACCAGGATGGAGTGAAGGGCATTGCAGGAACAGCAAAACTGCAAAAGAAAATCAACAAACCACAATCCAGAACTTCAGAGACTCTATATCAACCACCTAGAACTAGGCCAGCTTAATCTCTCCCCATCCTGAAGCTCAGGGAAATTTGCAGAAGAGGGGGCTATAAGAGTGTAAGAGCAAAAGGATGGGAGGAGCAATGATATGTAAGATACTCCATACAAGTTAGGGCTGAAGCAATCATAATTGGACTTTTCATGCCCTGGGCAATGTCCAACACACTATTGACTTCACAAAATCTAGCATCTGCTAAAGGCACCAAGATCCTTGGAGGCAAGGGATTGGCAGCCACAGCAGTGTTCCTATACCTAAGGGGAACACGGGCAAGGGTTCAGGGAAAGGCCACTGCGTTCTTGTAAGTCATCGGAGAGGAAGGCCCAGAGGAAAATCAGGCATGCACAAGAAAGGACTCTCTGGGAATTGGGGTGGGAGGCACTGGGGGATGGGGAGGGAGGGGGTGGGCGGGAGCAGGGGGTAGGGGGAGGAGGAAGCGGGAGGGAGGGATCTGATGTACCTATTAAGTTTGTATGAGCTGAAATAATAATAAAAATGTATTAATAATAATAAAAAAAGAAACACACACACACACACACATACAAAAAGGTCAGGCATTCAATTTGGAATGTTCTGTGCAAAGATCACGACAAATGTCACATATGAAATAAAAACGCTTTTGTGGACGTTTTCCTGGCCAATCTCCAAAGGGCACCATCTTCCAACTGTTCCCTCTTTTATGGATTTGGAGCCTTGGGCTTATGCACAACATGTGCCTGGCTGAGCCCTGGGGGAAGAGAAATGTCATGTGCTTGGAATGAAAACCACTCATGACTTGAGGCCACAGACTGACTGTCACATACAAGTATAATGCCCATTGGAAGTTTAGACTTGGAATTGATGCTGTCAAATCTCTGAAAAAGGTTGGTAGAAGAAGTTAAGTCATGTAGAACTCAAAACATAAAGTTATAATGCCTTTCTTACAGGGCGAGACATACTAAGCACATTTCTGTTTTCTTTAATGTATGCTCATTGCCTGGGTACTTTCAAAATGCCTTTAAGTTTTCTATGGGCACAGGCATTTGGACACTAACAATTTGCTAGGTACATCAGGAATTGACTGAGAGTTATAGAAGTAATTGGGTGTTGGATACTGGGTTAAAAGAGGTCTGTGTCTGTCTTGCACTGTGATATCAATGGGAATTCACTGTTTTTACTTTTAATATTTTACTTGAGAGAGAGAGAGAGAGAGAGAGAGAGAATGCATGTTATGACACAGGTAGAGATCAGAACAACTCTCTGAAGTCAAGTTTGTCCTTCTGCCATGGGATTTTTGGGAGTAGAATTCAAGTCACTAGATTTGCAAGCAGGCACCTTACCCTCTGAACTATCTCACCACCCTTTTATTTTAGTTTATTATTTTATTTTAAAAATATTTTATTCATGCACCAAGCAGAGAGAGAGGGAGAAAGAGCCTATAGGAATTCATTGTAAATCACTTTCCTGTGCATAAAGGTGCAAGGGCAGAGAGTGCTGTGGTAGCTTACATTTCCCTCCTGAGAGAAAAAAGAGGTAATGGATTATTTATGCACTTATCCAAACCCCTTTCTCTATTTGAAAAGAAAGAGTCAGAGGAACATAATGTAAGTGGACACAATAGTTTTTTGTCACATAACCCTTTGGTACATATGTAACCCAATAGAGATATAATTTGTGTATGTGTTCCTACATACAGAAAAACACTCTGAATTTTTGTATGTATAAAACTTGCAGCCACTAATTCATACATATGCACAGTGTATGATGTATGGATGTCTTTGTGAGCATTGTATGTCACTGCCTAGAGTGAAATCTAGAATAAATTAATACTTGTCCTCCCTTCTTTAGAGTGTGCAGTGTGATATATGTTGTGGCAAGGCACAGTTTTGGGCGATGAAGAACATAGTTGGATGAAAATGCAAGCACAGTCAAACACACACTCACAATTATACACACATGACCACATATACAATTATACATCATATACACAATTGCACATGCATGCAATCACACATTTCATATACACTCTTACAGAAAAATCACACATATGCATAATCACACACATAACTATACACATAGTAACATACACATAATCATACATGCACACACACAAAGTCTCACACATACAGTCACATACACATAATCACACACTATCACACACAACCACATACACATCATATAATCACACATGCTCACAATTATATAATCTCACCCACAGAAGCATGCATTTGCGCACACAGAAAATCACTCACAGTTAACATACAACCAATCACACATGCATACACACAAAATAATACATGTACAATCACATATACAGTCACATGCACACAACCACATACACAGCATGCACACAATCACACACAAATATAATCACACATGCACAATCATACATATATCTTAATTGCTTCCCAATAGGTACATTTCTTATAGAGGAAAAAGGCAACACAGCAAAGTGTGCTAGTCTGGCAATCTCAGGTGAGGATGGACAGTGACCATTCCTATCAATTGCATGAAAGTTGTACTGTGCGACTGAAATCTGCACATGGAGACCAGCACACCAAGAGCATAGTATTTAACAGACAGACTCGCGAGCTGTCACAGTGGTTAGACCTCTTTTAGCATCTGAAGAACTTCCTAAGTTAAAGGATGTTATGATCCCCAGTGGTCAGCAGATTATTTCATTGCGAGGTTCTGGTTTCCCTTACTCCTTCTTTTAGACAATGACATGATCTTCCGAATTAAAAAAAAAAAAAGGTTTTCCTTTCATACTTCATACAAACTTGGCTTTTATTCTTTAAGAATCATATGCTAAAAACAACCATAGCAAATGTAAAACCTTTCTTCGAATATCCTTATTCACACACCCCTGTATATTTGTCATTATTTTGTTTGTTCCAAATCTCCACACTCCATATATACCTGATTACTTAGAATTATTAGACTAGCATCCAGTAGGTTGATGGTACTGGTTTTATTACACATTGCTACAACAAAAATAACAGAATCTGGATGGAGAAGTGACTCAAGGGTTAAGTCTCTGCTTTAAACCAAAAGGACCTGAGTTTGAATTCCATATTTGTAAAATCCCAGCAGGTAAAATTGCTGGGTGGAAATGCCAACACCCTGCACCTGCAAGGCAGAACCTAGGAAACCAAAGAGCAAAGCTACGAAGAAACAGAGCAATCCAGGGGGAACCTAGAAGTCACCTTTGAGCCCCCACAGGCATACACAGTGCCTGTGGATGCACAAAGACACAGACACGCACATACACCTAAAAAGAGGGGAGAGAAGAACCAAACCCTAGCAGAAGAGATAGCTCAGTAGGTCAGATGACCACCTGCAAACCTTGATACCTGAGTTTGATCTCTGGAAACCCACATGGTGGAAGGAAAGAAGTGACTTCTACAAGATGACCTCTAACCTCCATTCATGCACCCTGGCATGCATTTATCCATGTTCCCCCCATCTATCTCTCTCTAGCAAATAAATAATAAAAAATATATGACCCAAGTAACTTAGTAAGACAAGGTTTACTTGCTTAACATTTCAGGTTACATTCTGTAATCAATCCTTGTTTGGATGTCCAGAGTGTCTTGAAGTATATACACATATCCCATTCATTGTCAAGAGACAAGAAACAAATACTTGCTTGCTGGCTCTTTCCATTGTACTCTATCCCAAAACATCTATCTAGGAAATAGGAATTGTCTTTCTTCCTATTGGGTTGGTCTTTCTACATCAGCTAATGCAATGTAATCTTGGTTCCTCCTAAGCGTGTGCAGATGCCTGCTGGGGGTCAGGTAAAGCTGACAATATTGTCCATCACAGTTGAATAGCTACTTTGCCTAGCACCTTCTGAAGAGCAATGGTGGTCATTGTAAAAACAGCATGCATAGCTGTGTCCATCCCCCAGCAATATGGCATACATGTGTGCTGCAATTATTCTTTCTACTGCTGTAAGACAACACTAAGACTCAGGTAACTTAAGGGAAGAAAAGGGAGATTTATTTGGCTTATGATTCCAGAGGGGAGACATAGTCCATTATGGCAGGAAATTCATGGCGAGCAACAGAATTTGCAGGAGCTTCAGGGCAATGCAGCCATCGTGGAGACCAAAAGAACAAGCAGTAAATTAAACTGCAAGAGTAGACTACCCAACCTCAAAACCTGGCCCCTGTGACCTGCCTTCCTCCAGAAAGGTTATACCTCCTAAAGGTGCCATGACCTTCCCAAACAATACCAGCTAAGGATGAAAACACATGAGCATGTGTCGGGGGGATCACATTTAAACCAAGAAAATGTGTTTATCTCACTAGATGATTATATTTGTCTGGAAAATACAGTTTAACAATCTTACATGCTGCCTTTATAAGCTAAGATAGTCATTGAACAAGGATTGTACAACTTGATGTGGTGGACTATAGACACATCTGTTATAGTTAGACACTGATGTTAATTTGGCAACTGAAGCTCTAAGCTCTAGATCCAGTTGTGAGAAATTAGTAGTTGAGTTAAGCCCCAAGCAAGCCTGCAGGAGATTGTCTAGTTGATGGGAAAGACTCAACCCATAGTGACTGGGACTAGTCCCTGGGCAGGTGGATGAGATGGAGGGAGCTGGTTATGCAAGTTGGCATCCTTCGGTGTACTTTACCAGATGTGCTGGTCTGGCAAGTGAGGATTGTCCCTCTCTCTCAGCAGTCCTATGGATATGGTGTGGCCAGTTCCCTCAGCATATACATTTGATGTGGGATTTCCTGACAAGCTGCACCTATAATCAGACTATTGTAAGCCCGAATAATACCCCTTGTTCCTTTAAACTTTTGGGTTATGAATTTATTGACAACATGTGGAGGACCTGCTGCAATCCTCCTCCAACTCCACATGAAGCTGCTCCTCTGCCCAGCCCTTGAACTGCTCTTGACCCCTTCCAAAAAATACTTCCGAACCATCTATGAGTCCCCACAAAGAGCGCGAGAATCCATGTATGTCATACTTTGAGGACACTGGGCTTATTCACTTCTTCAACAGTAACATCTTTCAGTCTCTATAATGTAGCGGGTGCCATGGGTTGAGGAAGTCCTTGAGCATAGAGAAATTCTCAGAGAGAGATTGAAGAGATGTCAGTAAACATGACCCAAGTCTGCGTAAACACAGGCTCTGTCTGGACATGGAATTTGCGGTGAGTTATGGTGAGGGGAATCCTAAGTTTGAGCACATGCCACCTCTCTGTCTCTTTGGAACACAAGGAGAGAAAGAGGACACACTTATTGGTGTATGTAGATGTTCATATGCATGTAGATACCATAGAGTAACATTGACTATCATCCTCAATTGCTTCTTCAACATTATTTGAATGTCGATATTTAAGATATCAGTGTGTGTTCTGCAATCATACCAAAGCTCATTTGTTGAAGTCAGAGAACAATTTACAGGAATCGATTCTCTTCTTCAACCTTGCGTACTCTGAGGACCAATCTCAAGTCACCCAGCTAACTGTCAGATATCCACTGAGTAATCTTGCTTGTCTTTGACAAGAGTTTTGTCTTAGTAAATGTCAGATTGAACTGTACATGTGGGTTGGACCCATATACGGTTCAGATTTTCTGAGATTCTCCCTCCCCCACTGCAACCTTGAAACAATCATTTTTTTATACCTCTGTTAGATATGTCTATTCATGGAGGCAATGTCTGTGTCACAGGCCTTGTAAGACAATACTTTAAACCAAACATTATGTTGTTAAGTTTTTCAGTTCTGTTGCTTTACACAGAGAAGAGAAGGGAGGGAGAGAGTGAGAGAGAAAAGAATGGGAAAAAAGAAAAATTTAGACATGTGTAATCAGAGGACAGCTTTGGAAACCAAGTCTCTCCTTCTAGCATGAGATTATACCACATAGACACATCACTTAAACACACATAGTACCACACATACATAAACTATACATATTCCGCACAACCACATTCACACACACACACAAACTCATACATACATACAACACATATACCACATACACACATATGCATACATATGCACACACCCATAGGTGAATGCACACATATGCACACAAGAATACACATGACAATATATACACATTCCACACACATGCATGTGCACAGTTCACACACAACACATATACTCACACATATACATACACAGGCATATATACATGTACATGTGTGCATGAACACACACTTCTGCATGTGAGTTCATACCATGCCACATACACACTCACATTTTCATGTTAATCCATACCACACTACATATGCACAGTCACACACATACACACATGCACCATACTCACATGCACACATATACATACACACACACATGCACACATAAATGCACTCTCACATCATAGATACACCATGCACATATATACATAAAAACACATGAACATACTGCACACACCCGTATACCACTCAAGCCTGTACACACAAACACACAGCTCATATGCACATCACACACATAAGCACACACATGAATACCACATGCAAACACAGACACACACACACACACACACACACAGATAAAAACTTCACAGATGTGCAGGAGCATCTGTCTTAGTTTGTTGCACTTGAGCAGACAACTCAGTGAAACAATGACTCATTTATCCTTCACTCACAGTAGCATAGTGATACACAGACCCTGTAATTTACTGACTTCATCTGACACATGTGAAAATGGATCCAAGGATTATAACAAACTCAGAAGAGGCTTGGCACGTGCAGTCCTCAGAACAAGCTCTAAGATCCACTTCCACATACACTTAACACTTCCCAGGAGAAAAATCTGAACTTATCAGAATCCCTGACCTTTAGTGACTAGGCTCAGCTTTCTTGCTCTTTTACTGTGGGAGAGGTCGGCAGAAGCATTGTTACACTCTATTATATGCAGTAATAATATAACATAAAAATCCTTCGTTTTGTCCTTGGCTAATTCACTCACTCGTTCCAAGTCTGCAAACACAGGTTCCCTGTTCTCATTATATTTGTAGCAGAATGTCGGAGTGCAGCAATCTTTGAGAAAGAAATAAATTAAAAAACCCTTTACTTATGTGATGGAGAAACTGCGTGTTAAATTTCAAGCATGAAGTCTGAGGTTAATATAGGAGACTGGGGAGATGCGTCAGAAGGTAAAGTGCTTGCCGCACAAAGATATGACTTGAATTTGGCTCTACATAAAAAGGTAGACGTGGACACATATGCCTACAGTCTTAGTTCTTGGTATGTAGAGACAGAGAGATCCCTGAAGCTCACTGCCTTCCTGTCTAGATGAATCTGAGCTCTAGTTCACCTTATAAAATAAGGTAGAAATTGATTGACTGACAGACCCAATCTCTCTGTATCTGGCCTCTTTGTGTACAAAGATGTACACTCCACAACATGTCTTCACAAAGGCATGAATAATGTCATGATTTGAGGATCAGCTGCCCCCCACAGGACTATATGTTTACATCCTTAGACTGTGTTAATGTTTGAGAAGGTTGTGGCACCTTTAGGAGGTGGAGCCTTGTGGGAGGAAGGCACATCATAGAAGGCGGGCCTTGAGGTTAGATAGCCCAGCCCTGCTTTCTCTCACTCTCTTGCTCTCTCTGTCTCTTGATGGCTGTGGTGACCTGAACCAGCCTCCTGCTTTTGCTTCCAGCCACGCTTTCTGCTATGGGATTCCTGCCACAATGGACTAAGCCAAATAAAGCTCTCTTTCTCCTGTAAGTTGTGTATGAGTGCTGTCTCACAACAATAAAAGAGAAATAACTTCTCCCTTTTCCCCCTAAGTTGTCACAGCTATAAAAGCAAAGTAACTCTGACGGATAGCACTCACAAGGTCTCTGTGTTTGTTACATGGAGAAACAGAACAGATAGGCACTCACAAGGTCTCCCTGGTTGTCATATGCAGAAACATAGGAAGTATTTGAGGCAGAGTCACAAAATTGCAATAAACCTTCACTCAATCTATGGGCCCATGCACATGGGCAGATTTTTCCTGATTCCAATTCTTTGAAAACAAATCCAAACCCTCCAAACATGAATTTGAAAATTAAATATCCAACTCATATGTTCTGCAGGAAACACAGACTATAACACATGAGAGACAAATGTAAAATTACTCCCTACAACAAGATAAACAATGTAGCAGGGAGATGTTCCAACTCAGCTTTTCTATTAATAGAAATACCTTTGCAGTTGAGCTAAAAATTCAACATCAGTGTTCAGCATAGCTACACTCCTGTAAGACAATTCTTTTTACCCATGATGAAATTAGACTAAAGTTCTTGGTGGAGGTATTTTGTCCAGAGCCTCATGTAAGGAGATATTGAAATGAGTATCAAGTTCTCATTACATAAGCAACAAAAAATTGCCCAGCATCCAGCAAAAGAAAAATATCTTTCCCCCAAGCCCTTTTCTTTTTCTTCCTAAGCCAGAACTTCAGTACGAATTTTCCTTCTTTGTGTGTTGGTGGGTGTTTGGAGATAATTGGCTTGATGTTACTGAAATAAGGCAGATGAGAGACAGAGAGACAGAAAAAAAAAGATGTAAAAGGTGATTACCAATTTAATTCTGAAATTAAAAAAAAATGTTGACTGGGCAATATTTTAAGTGCCAGGTAATTTTGGTACTTGGAATTACTTTAAAATGTTGGAAGGTTGTCAAATTGACACTCACAGGAATAACGGCAAACAGATCAGGGAAGATATATTTCAACTACACCATATGAATTTCCCTCTGCTGGCTACATAAAGTTAATATACACAATTTCATTTAGATGCCTTTGGAAATGTCAAGCATGGCAGGTGGTTTACCCTTTTTATGTTTTAAAAAAAGAGAAAGCATGTAGGAGTGAGTGAAGGGAAAAGACTAAAAGAAATATTGTTAAATTTATAATTCTCAGGAAAGCACATGTTGGTGGGGGAAAGCATTATTCATGACTCTGTTCATTTATGGTCCTTCCACAGAAGACAGGAGTGAGAGGTATTCAGCCAAATGAAGCTTTTATTTTCTTGTTTTCTTCTGCATATATAAAACCCGTAAATTTATGTTTTGTGATTACAATGTATCTTTTATGGCTTTCATATGGAATGCGTGCGTGTGTGTGTGTGTGTGTGTGTGTGTGTGTGTGTGTGTGTGTGTGTGTGTTTATGGAAGATAGGAGCTGACCATAAATAATGCATTATTTATTTTCTAAACAAAGTCTCTCTTTGGGCCTGGAACCCTATGTTGGTTAAGTTGATTGACCAAAGATCAACGTTTGTCTGTTAGGTTGATTGACCAAAGATCAACCTTTGTCTGCCTCCCCAGCTCTGGGACATAAACAGACCAACATCCCCAGCTTTTGTTTTCAACTAGGTACTCCAGATCCATCTGGGGGTCCTCATGCTGGGCAGGCAGGTTTTATATAGCACTTGTGTGGAAGACTCTTCAAAAACAGTTCTCACTGGTTATTTACACATGCATTTCTTTAAACCAGCTGAGTCATTGAATTGACCCCTTCTGTATCGTTGACTCTGGATATGATACCTGGCTGCTTCAGACTCCTTCATCTGTGAATTCCTTGTTACCAAAAATGGAATTAAACTCTTTCTTCCTTAACTTGCTTTCCTACCTATTTTTGTTTAATCTCCGTGTCATAGATACCAGTGTCAGTATGGAAGCACTGGACACAGTTGGAAGAAATTATTAGTTAAGTCCCAAGCAAGTCTGCAGGAATTTGTCTGACTGATAGGGAAACCCCATCCCATGGAAAGTGAAATTATTCTCTGAGCAGGTGAATAAGGTGGAGGTAGCTGGTTGAGGAAGTTGGCATCCTTCTGTATACTTGGCCAGACACAGTGTTCTGGCAAATGAGGATTGTCCCTCTCTCGCCAGTCCTTTGTGTATGGTGTGGTAAGTTTTTTCAGCCCCTGGTGTGGTGTGAATTCTCTTATCAAGCTGAACAAGGAACTGCAACCACACAATCTTAAGCCAATAGAAAACTTCTTGTTCTCCCATAAGCTGTTTGGCCATCAATTCAATGGCAATTATGAAGGCTAATGGAAGCACATACCAATGAGAAAAGAAACGAAATGTTGACAGTTAGTAACTCTTGTCTTGTGGTATTTTTATTTTTCCCCACTGTGAACCCAGGAAGCTATGACTCTTGGGTAACTGGTGAGGAATTAACTAACTGGACAATTTCAAGTATTTGAAATATGTGAACTCTTGCAATGCTGCCTCTGCAGAGTGGCCTAATTCCTGAAAGGCTCTCTTGTTCTCAGGGATGCTACAACTGTGCAAGGGCCCTTTCCACACATCACAGTGGCCTTAGGAATCTGCAATTTTTTTCAGATCTGATTTTGATAGGATTGACTGAAAATCGGATTACAGAGGTACTAAACAATTTGTCTGGGTATGCATTTTCATATTCTGAAGGGTTGCTGACTTAGAACTGAAGTTCCTATTGCAGATTTTTACAGTGTTTGAACTAATGTCTACTCAACCTCCCATAGACTTGAGGCTGACATCCTTCTTCCAAGATATGACATCTTTATTTCATGATATCATATTGGAATCAGAGACATGCTGAGCTATCACACAGTATGGCACATTCTTTAGGCTATTTTTATGAGCCTGATTGGAGACTAGGAGATAAACAAACAATCTTGGAAGATTCCAACTCGACCCACTGCACACATTCAGTCTTCTGTTTTCTTCCCATCGTCTGCTCAAGCACACACTCTGGTCTACATGACTGCATTCTCCTTTTATAGGAACCCTGATCCAGTGTGCTGCTAACTCTGGAATGTCTAAAACAAATGGAACATGGTCTTGCTTCTTTCCTGCATGAGAAAATATTTCACAGCACCTTGCTTTTGATAACAATATGCCGTCTTTGCATAAGGCAAGCCAGAGGAAGGGAAAGAATATTGTCTATGATAGAAGACTTGTGACCTCTCCTTCAAGCTTTGGAATTCTTTCTGGCTGCTCCTCAGAGCTGTCTATTGACATATTCATGAGGTGCTTACATCTCAGTCCAAATTTCTCATGGTTTGAATGTGAGCTGTACCCCAAAGACACATGTGTTTGCATCGTTAGCTGGTGTTAACATTTTGGATCATTGTAGCACCTTTAGGAGGTGGAGCCTTGCTGGAGAAAGGCAGGTCACAGGGGACAGGCCTTGAGGTTGGGTAGCCCAGCCCTGCTTCCTCTCACTCTCTTGCTCTCTCTGCCTCCTGATGCCTGTGGTGACCTGACCTACCTGTTCCTTTTGTCTCCATCCATGCCTTTTGCTATGTGATTCCCACCGTTATAGACTATATTTCTTCTGAAACCGTAAACCAAATAAGCCTTTCTTTCCCTTCATTTGTGTATAACTGTTGTCTCAATAATATAGAGTAACTGGAATAAGGTTCGTCTGTCCCATGGCTTTTCTGTAACTCTTTTTCTGTGGAATTCATCACTCCTGTAAGCAGGTCATCAGTATATGTATGGGTTTCTGTATGTACATCAACAGCTTTGCATGCAATAACCTCTCTTTTTTTAAAAAAAACTGTTAGGTTATTTTCTATTTTGAAATTTTAAATTTGATGCTGCATTTAAGATTTGTGCATTTTTCATTTACAAATCACTATGTGCCATTAATGTATAATGTTTTAATGAGGATCTTGCTCATGTAGAATCTCTGATACTGACTTCCTTGATGTTCCTTTGTTGGCTGTCACCCAACAAAATGTCCATATTAATTAATATTAATATTTATTTTTCAAAATATATATTAACTTATAGTAGAGAGAGACAGAAAGGCAGAAAGAATGAGAGAGAGAGAGAGAGAGAGAATATACAATATACATGTATGCCAAGGCATAGAGTGGAAGTCAGAGAACGCTTTTTTTTTTTCATGTATAGGTGTGTATGTGGTGTGTGCGTGTGTGCGTGTGTATAAAAGAGGGCAATATGTGAGCCTGTGAAAGCCTGAAGGTGGCATTGGGAATTATCCTGGGTTGCTTGGCCTCCTTATTGCTTTGTTCTGGGGTTTTCCAGACCCTACCTTCCAAGGCCCACAGAGCAAGCTGGTTCCATTCACACCTGGCACTTTTATATGGGATCTGGAGATCCAAGCTCAGGCCCTTTTGCTTGCAAGGCAACATTTAACCCCTGAGCCATCTCTCCAGCCCCAGAGGGCAACTTTTTGAAGTCACTTCTCTCCTTCCACCATGTCAGCTTCTGGAGATCAAAGTCAGCTCCCTAAGTTTATGAGCAGGGGCCTTATAATTGAGCCATCTCACTGGTCCTTTATATTATTTTTTTAAATTTATTTATTTATTTAAGAGAGAGAGAGAGAGAGAGAGAGAGAGAGAGAGAGACATACACAAAGGAAATATAAGATACAGAGAATGAAAGAGAGAAACAACCCCTTAGTGAATCCTATTTTAGCATTATTGCTGATTCATACTCCTTTGTGCATTGCTCTATACAGACAGTTGTGCCTGTGTCCCTGTCATTGCCTTGGCTCAAGCTGTGGAATGGGCTGAGTCATACAAAGTGGGTAACATGTTGCTGAGGTTTTTACATACACCTGTGCAAATGGACCAGAACTGGTGTTCTGCCTTCCTGGAACTGAGACAAAGATCTAGAATGTTCTTGTTTTTACAAAACAAACCATCCCTTGTTGGACATGAGAGAATACAGTCATGTCATCATTATTACTGCCCCTCATCACCAATTCTTGGAATAACATTTTATGTGAGCCTTGCCACTGCGGAAGTGTTGTGTGACACTCTTTCAAGAGAGACATCACCACACACTATGCACTGCAGATAAGAATTTGACTACAGAACATAGCAATGTTGTACACCAAGGTCCAACTTGATGAAAAAGGAGTTTATTGGGGGTCCTTACAAGAGTAGGGATAAAGGTGTAACTTGTAACTAAGATAGCTACATCCCTACAAGCCCACCAGAGCCTGGGTGAGACTCATGGAAGCTGCAATCCTGGAGTTCTTTGCTGCATGACTTGCTCCTAAGAAATTCTGCTCCAGACTGCAGGACTACTCCGAGTCTCCTTTCGACTGCCTAACTGCTCAGAGGTCCCTACACACAGCTTGGCAGGTGGGAAAATCTCCTCTACCAACAGTTGTTCACTGGTTTTGCTCATCTTGGAGATACCTGCCACTCCTCCATCTTGTTAAATTTCAGGAACTTCCTAAGTTTCAGGAACTCTTTACATTGTTTAACCTTCATCCAGAATGGGATTTTGAAAGACTACAGTTTCCTCCTTAGATTAGACTGGAAGAAAAGTCTAAAATGCCATTAATCTATACCCAGAGGGGGGGAAACGTCATATAATACAGATTCTGGGAACTCTGCTCATAGCATATATTTATAGATGACTTTTTCCATGGGGCTTGGGTTTCACTAGCAAGGGTAAGCTTACTTCTGTAGAATGTGAACTCTGTAGAGATCCAAGTCTGCATTCCTTGTCACCCTGTGGAGTACCTCATCATCCATCTCCTTCAACTCAATCTCTTGTCCTTTTTGGAGACGGCTGAAGATTGTGCTAGTTGACAGTCATTGCATCCTCGCCAGGATCTAGAATCAGGGAGGACCCAAACTTCTGAATGTGTCTAGGAGTTATCTAAATGATCCTAGCTGAAGGGGAGATGTGCTTTAAATGTATGTGTCTGCATTCCTGGACTGGAGTCCTGGACTGAATGAAAAGGAGAAAGTGAGTTTAACTTCAATGCATCTGTCTCTACTTCCTGATTCTGGAGGCCATGGGACCAGCTCCCTCAAGCTTCTGCTGCCTTATCTTGTGTCTCTCCTGCCATGCATCCTCTACTGTGATGGAAAGAAATCCTTGAACTATAATTCACCAAAGCCTTTCCTCCCAATTGCTCCTTGGCAGATACAAAGTCACAAACATGGGAAATGTCACTAAGGCAGTTCTTTGCTGACCTTTGGTGGGTCCGATGGTTGTGCAAGGTTACATGAATTGAAGATGTCCCCAGCAGGTGTTGAAGACTCTCTAGCTGTTGATGCCAGCAGTAGCTGTCTCTTTCCCGCTTTTTAAGCTTTTTCCTTTCTTACATAACCATCCACAGTTCCACCAGTACATACAGGATAGAATGTTTGTCATTGCTATGCAACATCATTCTTCAGTCAGCTAAGTTAAGCCCAGAGGAAATATGCCACTCACTATGGAGACTCTGAGAGGTTTGCTTATGACATGCATTTACAAACTTCTCCTTTAAAGCTTGTGGTGTGTTCTCTGTATTATTCTCTCCTGATTTCATTTTAAGGTAAATTTCTAAGAATTCCATGTTGTACGCTGTAAATTTTTACATTACATCTAAAACTGTTTTTTCCTACTTATCTTTATAGTTGCATGACAGTTTCTTTTGTTATTGTGATCAGATACTTTGTCTCACATGACAGCATTATTTTACTATTTCTCTGCATAAGGTAAAGGATTCTCTTGTATCATGTACGAACTGTACACTCCACATCCCATTCTTTTGTATTTAGTTACACTTCTGTAACGTGTAACAAACAAATTAACATTTATTATATGTTTACCACCAATTTTCTGACATTAGCACCCTTCTTACTTTATACACCTTGTTATGAATTTGGCAAGCCCTCTAAGCAAATGTTCATGACTTGGAGCAATGCCTTTGTCCACCATTGATCTTAAATCTAATGTCCATTTTCCATGTGTACAATCTATATCTTTTCACAACAATGTTCAGTATGTCCCATATATATATTGGACTCCATGTATGTTTGAAGTGTGTCATCATAGGATTTGAAAATGAACTGGTTAAGCCAGTTGTTATTACACAGGAACTAGTATATGAATGACATTTCTCTTGTTCAAGACATTTGGTGATATCAGACATCCAGGAAAAATGATAGTATCAATTTGCAATATCAGAATATGAATCCTGAAAGAGACTTCATTTTAACTGGTTCACAATGGAACTGTGGAAGTGGATCCTGTGGTTCTTGTACTAAATTCCTGTCATGGCTAGAGTATCTGAATGAGAATGAATGATGTACATAATTTGTGAGGTACGCAGGTTGAATACTCATTGAGAAGCATGTGTTGGATGTCTGGGTAGCAGGCAAGCAATGAGATGGACAAACACATTTGGGCCTGATTCAGAGCCAGGCAAACTGGACATTAGAGAAAGCTTACGACTTAGAATTTCATGGTGTTTGACTCTGGTTTCTGGATAGATATCATCATAATTTGAAATTATGAGTTACCCCCCACATGTATTCATGTATTTGAATCCTTAGCTGCTGCTGTATTTAGGAAGTTCATGTATTACAGTTCACCTGCATGGTTGCTAATAAATGACCATCAGATGGCTTAAGGGAACAAGGTGTTTATTTTCTCTTATGATTGCTGGTTACAATTCATAGTCCAGCTTGATGGGAGAACATGCACCAACACCAGGGCCGAGGGAACTGGCCACAACATCTCTATGTAATGGCTGAGAAAGGGACAATCCTTACTTGCCAGACCAGCATGTCTGGCCAAGTATACACAAGGATACCAACTTCCTCAACCGGCTCTCAGTATTTTATTCATCTGTTCAGGGCCTAGTCCCACCTACCTGGGTCTTCCCTATCAGCTAGACAATCTCCTACAGGTTTGTTCTTGGCTTAACCCAACCACTATTTCTCCACAAATGTGTCCAGAGCTCAAAACCCTCAATGTGAAGTTGACACCTGTGCCTATGACAGTCATGGCATCTTTAGTAGGTGGAGCCTTGGTTGAGGAAGCTAGTCACAGGGGGTGGGCCTTGAGGTTGGTTAGTCCCACCCTACTTGAGTGAGAGAATCTGTTCTTGAGTTTGCATGCAGCAACTTTCTGCCTCCACAATGTCTACAATAACATATGCCTCTTCCATCTTGTGCCAGGCAGCCATGCTTTTTCCACCATAATAGATCGTATCTTTCCTCTGGTACTGTAAGCTGAATAAACTTCTCTTCCTCTCTTTAAGTCATTTGGGCCTCAGTGTTATCTTCTACAGCAACAGAGAAGAGTAACCAGTACAGAAAGCTTTGTTGATACCACATCACATGGTCATAGAAGAAGCAGAGAAAGGACTGTTGTTAGAAGCTGTGAACAGATATTCAAGGAAGATGGAGGAAATGGCTCCATCTTTAACACATTGCCATTGAAACATGAGGGTCTGAATTCAGATCCTCAGTACTGTTCTACAAACACGTAGATATGGTGACAGTTTCCTGAAATCCAGCCCAGCAAATGCATAAAGAGAGATGGTTCTATGGAGCTCATTGACAACTCTTCTTTCTGAACTGATGAGTTTAAGATCCAGTGAGAAACCCTGTCTGTAGTTTGCATGTGACTTTAAAAACAGGCTCATGTGCTTGAATCTTTAGCTACTGTTAATGCTAAGTAGCAACTTTAGGAAGTGTAACCTTGCTGGAAGAAGGCATGCCATAAAGGACAGGCCTTGAGGCTTAGTGGCCCCACCCTGCTTCTTTTCACTCTCTTGTTCTCTGTGTTTCCATGGTGTCTCCTGTGACCTGAAGCGCCTCTAGTTTCTCCCACCTGCCAGGCCTTTTCTGCCTCAGTGGGCTATATCCTCTGAAACCATAAACCAAACAAATCTCCCTTTCTCCTCAAACCTGATTGTGTGAGTCTCATTACAGCACATAAGACTAACCACAACACTATGTCAAAAAATAATGTGTGATAGTGTTTCCATATTAAGGGAAACACAAGAAAGAGTTCTAGGCAATGCTACTGAGTCCTTACACCACATCAGAGAGGAGGACCCAGAGGGAAGTTTGACATGCACACTAAAGGATGCTCCAGGGATGGGGGGAGCGGGGCACTGGGAGAAAGAGAGGGGGGGGGACAGGAAGGGAATAAGAGAGGAGGGAGCAAGGGGATCCAGGGAGGGGTGGAAGGAGGGAGGGACTGGGGTACCTATTAAGTTTGCATAAATGGAAAAAAGAAAAACAAAGAATTTTGGTTTTTCAGCCAGTGTGTTAGCTGTACACTATGACTGAAACTGTTTGCCACTCTCAGATATTTATGATAACCAGAGAGAGTATATGTTGGCTTCTAAGTTTCATGTCTTCTGGTATCATTCTCCCTCAGTGCAATAATGAGTTTCATCCACCTTCAGGATAATCAGTGTTTCTATTTGATTCCCTATATCCATCTGTTTGTGTGTGTGTGTGTGTGTGTGTGTGTGTGTGTGTGTGTGGTGTTGTGGCATATGCATGTGTCTATGTTCTTGTGGGCACCCATGCATGTCACAGTGCCACCTCCCCACATGACTGTGTGCAGCACATACTCACAGAAGTCAGAGGCTGATGTAGGTTACCCCTTTGGTCATTCCGCACATTTTTTGGAGAATACTATGGATATTTATTTATTTATTTATTTATTTATTTATTTATTCACTCATACAAACTTAATAGGTACCCCCATCCTCTCCCTCCCTTTTCCCTTCCTTTCCTCCCCTTTCTCCCAGTGCCCCTTCCCCCCATTCCTTTAGTGTGCATGTAAAAATTCCTTCTGGGTCCTCCTCTCTGATGAGGACTCAGCAGCATTGTCTGCAGCTCTTTCTTGTGTTACCCTTTAGTTTAGGAACACTGTTGTGGCTATTAATCCCTTGCCTTTAAGAATCCTAGTGCTTGTGATCCATGCTAGACTTTGTGGGGGGGGGTCAATGATATGTTTGTAATTTCACAGGTCATGCAAAGTCCTATTATGATTACTTCAACCCTAACTTGTGTGGAGTATCTTGCATATTGTTGCTCCTCCCCATCTTTGGACTCTTACAATCTTACTGCCCCCTCTTCCGCAAATTTCCCTGAGCTTTAGGATGGGGAGAGATTAGGCTGGCCTGTGAAAAACCAAAATTCTTGACAAGACTTACTTGAGTTGAAATTCATAATTCATATCCTGTGGCTGGCTTCACAAAGTTCACTTTGTTTCATATAGTGAAAGGAAAATGATAAGGTGAAGATCTAACATCTAGATATTCCAGGCAAGAGTCTTCCCCCCAGCCTTGAGAGATACTAAATTCAGCTTTCTGTATCAGTTACTGTGGATGATTTAGGGCCCATGTGATCCTTGGAGAAGAACTTATCGTAGGTTCCAGAGACATGAGTTTGCCCCATAGGATTTCATAGTAGTTTCCGGAAGCTAATTGAATTTCATTAGCTATCCATGGTACTGAATATACACTTTGGTGAATGGAAGACTTTGTATGCTTAAGTGACCATGCATTTGGTTAGTAGGTGCCTTTATGTGACTCAGTTACAATCGGTCAAGCCTTTCCTGATAATCTTCATTAATACTGTTCATCAAAGGGTCCTGTGGTTAATGTTAGTGACTAAATTTGGGGCTGGGAGATACTCACTAGTTAAAGCCTTTAATTCACAAGCAAAAGGACCTGAATTCAGATCCCATGTAAAAGTTCCAGGTGGAAATGAAGGGAGCCTGCAATTGTGGCCATAGAAGGTAGAGCCTGGGAAACCACAGAGCAAAAAAAAAAAGTGAAAAGGAGGTAGAGCAATCCAGGATGATTTCCAAGGTCACCCTTGAACTCAAGCACTCTCACTCAAGTGCCCTTTTGTACATAGATCTACACACATGTTCATACATTGTACATGTGCACACACACACACAACAAAAATATCAGCAGTGGAGGCTGATGCAGGTACATGCAACTTGCAGGACTGCAATCCTAAAATAAGGACAGGTGTTCCTCTCTCTTTGAAGTGAATAAAAAAAAAACAAAAAAAGGAAGAAAAATTTGCCAGTTTATACAAAAGCCAAGATGTTTGTATGTCTGTGAACTTATGGCTAAGATCTGATGTATTAACTATTTTCCCAAAGAATCCTCCACGTGTGCAATAGAATAATCTTGTACATTTTCCCTATGTGAGCTACATATGTTTTCATAGGGCCTTGAAAGTAAAACAAAATGTTGTAAAAAAGAAAGGATACTGTTTATTATGACTGAAATAAGCACCATACACTCAGAGAAAAACATAACTTAATCAGTTTCTATCTAAATGTAATAAAATGATGACATCCGAATAATCAGCTCAGTGACTCATGAAACGTTGGAATTTTTCTTGAAAGTCCTTGGCTGTCCAGACAGTCCCCATGTTGTGTTCCATCATCAGGGAATTTGTTGATAGACTGTACACATGTGACCCTGAAACCATACTATTTGGGTAGAAGAGACAACACAAAGGATTTCTCTCTGTGAATAATTGGCTGTGTAATGTTCTTCTCCTTTCCTGTGAAGCACTCACTGCGGAGCATCGGCTAAAGGTCAAGCAGTCATCTCCCCAAACCAGCTAAAGGTCAAGCAATCATCTCCCCAACCCAGCTAATGATCAAGCGGTCATCTCCCCAACCCAGCTGAAGGTCAAGTGGTCATCTCCCTAACCCAGCTAACGGTCAAGTAGTCATCTCCCTACCTGCACAGTGTTGGGAAGCTCGTCACGACCATGCAGGAACTGTTTGTGAAAAATCCATTGAGCCAGGCAAGGTGGAGTGGGAATTGCAAAGGAATCAGTGTAACGAGGAGCTGAAAGTCTTGTTGTGAAATGGAAAACAAAGATAGCAATTAGAGAGGATAAGATGGTATATAATTAACTGTCAGTGTATGTGGGGTTGCCAGAGAAAGTGGTTGTCTGAAAGTACTGATTGGGAAGTTTTAGACAATGGAATGAAATTGGAGCAAACATTATCATGGACTGGAATCCAAGGTGGTGATTTGTGGTCCTTGGTGTAGTTACCCTTTAGTAAGGGCTGATTCTGTTTGTTGTTATTCCCGACATTGCTTGTATTGTCTGCCCAGTCTCTGTTTGGCAGGTTAATTGTGGTTCTCCCTGCACACATGGGCAGAGGGAAGCATAGAGTAGTTTACCTCATCGGTTTCTACCTTGCTACTACATGAAGCTTATGGATTCTGGGGAAGTCCAATGCTATCAGTTAACTTTATGCAATTTCCCCAAGTATACTCGGTAGGGTCAGTAGTGTAACGAAGCAGGTACCCTGTTCTCAGAAGTACACACATATAGGCACAGGTGATTGGATAGTGAAACAGAAGGATGGATGGAGGACAGATGATCAATAGGTTAACGGATAGATACATAGATATTAATAGTCAGATAAGTAAATGTATGGATAAATGACAAATGGTAGTGAGATGGATGGATGGATGGATAGATAGATAGATAGATGAATAGTGATGATATATAGGTAGATGAATGATAGGTAAATGGTGTTATAGGTTGAAGAAAAATAGAAAGATAGGTAGATAGAAGCATGATAATGGATGGAGATATGATAAATAGGTAGATGAATGAAAGATAAATTGTATATAAATAGATGGAAGATAAGTCGATGATAGATACATAGAAAAATTGATAGATAATAGAGATATTTGATAACTGTAGATGAAGAATAAATTGGTAAATAGTATGGAAGTAGATGAAAGATATATATAGATGCATAGATGGATAGATGTTAGGTATTTAGAGGAAAGAAATGACAGACACATAGATAATAAATAGATAGATGATAGTTAAGTAGGTAGGTAGGTAGGTAGATAGACAGATAGATGAAGAGATAGATAGATAAATCATAGATATATGAATGATGATTAATAGGCAGATGACAATAGATAATATATAGGTAGATGGTAAAATACATAACTTGATTAGAGGATAGATTGATAGATAACAAGAATAAATAGATAATAGGTTATTGATACAATGTGAGATAGATGATATAAAAGAGATGATCAGTTGACAAATATATCATAGATTGAGAGATGATAGATAATAGATGAAAGCTGGGTAGGTAGATAAATTATAACTATACACATAGATAGCCAGATGGATGGTTGTGTAGATGATGCGATTTGTGCTGTCTAAACTTGACACAACCCATTTACCTCTAGACAACAGATTGACTCTCTTTTCTTTCTATCTGTTCAACCAGACTTCTTCTCCAAAACCTGGCAAAACACTTGCTATATTGCCAGGACAATGAGCCCTGACTTCTACACATTTATTCATTTTCTTTTCTGTAGAACTGCAGTTAGCACGATGATACTACCTGCCCCTCGGAAGCTCTCATGTTTGCAGGGGTGATGTGCGACAGTGCAGCATCTATGAATAGGCTTGGAGCTCTCACTTGCCAACTCTTGAACATGTCTCCCCTGGTTCCCTGTTCCTGAGAAGTTCTTTTGTTCTTGCTTTTCAGGCTGGTTTCCATAAACTGGCCTCATTGAAATTGTTTATTAGTTCACCACAGCAACTCCCCTGGAGGTATGTGAATTGTAGATCTTTGCTCAGTTCCAATTAATATTGAAATTTTCAGGATATTTTTTCTACATCACCTCTTCCTCTATTTGTCGATCTGAGTCTGTCTATCATATATCCACCTATCATCCATCTATCTACTTATGTGCCTATCATCTATCAATCAATCTCCCATCTAGTATCCATCTTCTCTGTCTACCATCTATCTCTCATCCATCTACCTACCTGTTTATCATCTATCTATATGTCTAAATCTATATGTAGATCCATCTATTATCTGTATATTATGAGAATTATTCATCTATTATATATATCATTTATGTATGATCTATCTACCTATCCACCTACATATCTAAATATCTGTCTGCCTCTATGTATCATCTATCTTTCATGTCTTTTGTCTAATTATCATCTGTTTGGCTATTTATCTTTCTATTTATCTCTCTGTCTGTCCATCCATCCATCTATCCATCCATCCATCCGTCTGTCCATCTGTCTGTCTATCCATCTAGCTATCTATATATCAATCTATCACCTATCTACCTATATGTATCCCTCTACCATCTATTTTTCTATCATCCTTTCCCATCATTTATCAAACTATCATCTATCTATCTCTCTATCTCTCTATCTATCTATCTGTCTATCTCTTTGCTAGTAGTTTCTTCTAATTTTTCCAGCAACCCTGCACATGTCAAAAAACTTTAACTCCAAAGCCACAAGCATTGGTTCATAATGGGGGTTTATTTTGTATACTTGCTGTAACCTGTTCTCTTTAATTTACCCTGTCAACTTCTTGTGTCTCACTAAGAGATGTTGGTACATTGCTGACCCCTCTCTTGTCATCTATTCCTAATTAGGTGACTTCAAAGTGATAGTTCTCATTATGCCTATTCACTCATCTGTCCAATTCGTACATGTTCTCCGACATTCTAGAAGAATAGCTCTTCCTTCGGGCAAACAAACAGTTACTGCCATCATGTTGATTTTTACTTTATCTCCTGTTATTATTTTTTTAATTTTTTTCAAAAGACACTGAATTAGTCTCACTCTTGGGATTCTATTCATTTTTGTAATGATAAAAATCATGATCATTAGCACAGGATGCACCTTAACACACATGGGCCACACACAACCTAAATTAATATAAATTTACAAATACTTCTTACATTGCTAGTTTTTTGTAGGATGCCATCTCTTTTCGTGCAAAATCATATTCCATTGTAAATCTGGTATATGTTTGCTTGATGCTTGCTTGCATTGATTCTGTCCCTTGTTAGCTATGAATAATACTGGAATGATCATAAGTTTCATACATCTGACTAAAATGCTGATTTCTTTTCATGAAAATATAATCTTAATAATAGAATAACTAGATCATCTGGTAGTTTTATTTTTTAATTGTTTAGGGATTCTTCTTAATTGATATGATCTTTGCTTTATGGAAACTGAATCCAGTTCTGTGTAAGTCTAGGGGATTTAAGTTTATCTATAAAACAAAGAATTATTAAACAGAAAAAAGTTTGAAAATATCTATTTTTATTTTAGAAAAGATAATAGTAGGTGCAGATGCTGGGATCCGTTCAGCTGGGAATCCAAGGAAGAGACATGTGACCAGGAGGTGAAATCCTGGGTCCTCATGGAAATAGTAGGAAGTTTTGAATATTGGGGAGACCATGTCCAATAGACGCTTACATAAGAGTATAAAATTACATTTTGGACACTTCCTCCTGCTTCAGATTGTGTCTTGCTGAGAAGAAGAAGAATAAGAAGAGAGAGAGAAAGAGAGAGAGAAAGAGTTTATTAGGGTTATAGAAGGCAGACTTCTTCCACCAGTCTAGCTTGCCTCCATATGGGTCCAATTGCCTGGAAGATGGGACAATTCCATTTGTCTGTGTGTTTCTTTATTTATGAATGATTATTTTGCTTTTTGAGAGAGGTCTTCACACAACCAAGGATGATTTCAAACCCTGTATGCTGCTGGAAGGGTATTGGACCTGCGTTTCTATCCTAGGTATGCATGCATACTATTCTACACAGGAAGGGGTTGCTAACAGCTGCTGGGTTCATAATTTGTAGAAGGGCGTCAGCCTCTCCCAAGCTACTGCATTCCTTGCTTGCTAAGTTGTCCTATGCTCCACTTCCATCATTGTTGGATACATATGCTCGATTTAAACAGGAGATAGTCCTTATAATGAGGGCTGAACCAGTGATCTGTCTCCTGTTGAACCTAGGTAAGAAGCACCAAGCACAGCATGCAAAAAAAAAAAGAAGTCCTAGGGCATCATCTGTGTGGAACCAGGGTAAAGACCCACATTCAAAGTTCTTGCTTGACTGTGCGTTTCAAATGCTCACCCTCATCTTCACCCAGTAATCCTAAAAATAATGAGAGAACAGGGTGAAATAGAAATGCTTTGTTTTGCTTTTTGTTCTCTAACTTAATATATGAACCAGACATGCAGCAACAAATCCTTCTCTCTACAGTGGATATTTCAGATTCTTATTTGCAGCTGAAAATTCAAAAGCACCCAGTTGTGAGCATGAACTTTAGTTTTTTCTAGGTGGCAGCTTTCATGGTTTTATTTGGAAATACACTTGGCTTCATGAAGAAAAACTGCCAGGTGGTTGCTGGGTTTTTTTCTTACAGATGACTTTCCCCTGGGAGCTCTGGCTTCACCACCAAGCTGCCTTTGTGGCAGGTGCAGGGAGAGAAGCTCATCCTAGTGTCCTGCAGGTAAAAATGCTTTCCGTGTATGCAAGCGTAGTGTGGCCAGTACCATCTGATTCTTGGTGTTTGTGTTGAATTCCAGTGGAAGTGCAGGCATCAAATAGGGTGTCTGCACTCTTAGCAGCACACTGTTAGCTCAGTCTTTATGGAGGACTTTTCACACGAGTCTGTTGTCAAGCCCTGGAAGGTTCTCTTTTGGAAGATCTAGTGTTGATAGGATTCCATTCATACCATGCAGGCAGAGATGAGGGAGTTGTGCTGCTCAGAGAGCTTAGAGGGGAAAGCAACTGCTCACACACCTGGAGACCTGAGTTCAATCCCTGTAGAAGTCCACAAGGTAGAAGGCAAGAAGTGTTTTCCTCAAGTTGTCCTCTGATGTCTACCTGTGTACCATAGCATGTGTTATGTTCTCTCTCTCTCTCTTTCTCTCTTTCTCTCTGTCTGTCTCTCTCTCTCTCTCTCTCTCTCTCTCTCTCTCTCTCTCTCTCTCTCTCTCTGTCTCTCTCTCTCAGATAGCTCCTGGTGTCAACTTGGTAATTGAAGGCTAACTCTGGACACATTTATAAAGAATTAGTAAGTTAAGTCATAAACAATCTTACAGGACAGAACCAGCCCATGGTGGATGAGACCATTCATAAACAGATAAGACGGAGGGAGCTGGTTAAGTAAGTTTGCATTCTTTGACATACTTGGACAGACATGCAGTCTTGCAAAGGAAGTTTGCCTGTCTGTTAGCAATCCTGTGGATATTGTGTGGCCTGTTCACTTAGCCTCATGATGTTAGTGTGGACTCTCCTGCCAGGGAACTAAGAACTGTAACCAAACATTCATAAGCCAAGAATAAAACCCCTTATAACTCTATAAGACATTTTGTTGTTAATTTATCTGCAACATGCAGGTAATGTGCATCTCTCTCTCTCTCATAAATAAATCAATAAACTATTTTTAAAAGAAGAGAGAAAGCAAGAATGAGAGTGAGAGTGAGAGCGAGAGAGAGAGAGAGAGAGGGAGAGGGAGAGAGAGAGAGAGAGAGAGAGAGAGAGAGAACATCTTCATGTGCCTAGACACCTAGGATCATGCACCATTTCCCATTATTTACTTTGCAGTGAAGTGCATCTGAGTGGCTAGTACCAGCCGGCCTCCTTCCACTTGGAGTTGCAGGCCAACACAGCGCTGAGGTGCTCCAAATCAGCGTGCCTGTGGAGTAACAGCCTGAAACATGGACAGGGTACAGACACTGCAGCTGCCTAGCGTGCTCACAAGCTGCTAAGAGAATGATTTGTGTTACCCCCAAATTCATGCTCAAAGCAGAGAAGTTTGTTCTTTGCACAAAGTTTTATTCCCTGCATCCACAACACTGGAGGACGCTTGCAATGCCTGCTGTGTGTGGGAAGCGTCAGTTGTCCAAATTTCTGTTTATACACAGCAACCATATCTGTGCTGAGCTGTCATCTCACGTATGCATCGGTGGGCATCTGTTGAAACAGGCAGTGGAGAGAGAGAGAGAGAGAAAGAGAGAGGCAGGGGAATGGAGGACTATTGGAAGTGTTGAAGCTTAAACAGGACGGAGCTTTAGAAAACAACTTGCTCATAAAAAGCATAGAAAAGCTTTCAAGCTCCAAGAGATGATTAGATGATATTAATGTCTGAACAATGTCAAAAGTACACACTCAAGAAAAATATAGTAGAAAATGATGTTATGTATACTTAATTGAAAAATACTGCCCACTGTGTTGGAAGATTTGTCTAGTAATTTGGATCGTATAGTTAAGAACTATCCATTTGCTTAAGATTTTGGAAAATATAAAGCCCTTTCATATTTCTATCTTTGTATGTTATAAGATACTCTGCAATAGTGCATTTCTGTTTATAGTTTAGGAATTTTATTTCTTATATAAGTTTTTTAAGGTATTCTCGTATTTTAAATTTTTGGAAAGATCAAGGTTTTGAAAAATTAAACAAAAATACATTCAGGAGGCTGGTACGATAACTCAGTTACTACAATGACCTGCGTTCAGACCCTTAGCAGTCATGGAAAACAAAACACAACACATAAGAAATAAACAAACAAACAAATAAATAAATGAATAAATTTACTCTGTGTGTGTGTGTGTGTGGTATCTGTGTGTGTGGTATATATGTGTGGTGTGTGTATGTATGTATGTGTGCATGTGCGTGCATGTGCATGCATGTGTCTTTGCACGTGTATGCATGTGTATGTATGTGTGTGGTGTGGTGTGTGTGTGTGTGTGTGTGTGTGTGTGTGTGTATGTGTGTGTATAATCCCTTCTCTAGTGATGAACGCAAGGGATTCCTGGGTCTTGCTGACTTGTCACTGTAGCCAAATCTGTGAGCCCCAGGTTTGGTGAGAGACTGTTTCAAAAAATAACATGGAAAGTGACAGAGGATGGAGAAACTTGACATCTATCAGTCAAACATATGTCCGTGTACACCCATAAGCGTGTGTATGTGTATACACAAGCATGCATATAGAGACAACATGGTAACTTTTGCATATAATCTTACACTTAAGAGATTAAGGCAAGAAAGAGACTCGTCTTCTTTCTAGCCTGTACTACAGAGAAAATTCCGGCTAATACGAGACCACATCTCAAAACAAGCAAAGGATCCACCTAGCTCACAAAGAATGTGTATGGAATTGGTAGAATAATCCATGCATAATGTTACTGCCTTCTTGCAACAATGTTCTACATTCAGATGCAATTGCTTGTGATGAAATACAGAAAGTTTTCCAGTTCCCAAATGTTGCGAACAGTCATTTAGAAATGCCTGCCTGCCTGGTTAGTTGTTAGAAATGGAGTTTGTGAAGGTGGTGTTTTGAGCAGACGGGCATGCTGTCCGTACACTGCTTTCAGACCCCTTGGGAATGACTGGCAGGTGAGCCAAATACCCATGCAGACTGCCAGTCTCCAAATGGCTGGCTGGTCAGCTTTCCTTGGCAAAATCTCTCACCCCCTGCCCTCCTTGAGTATCTAAGCCAGGAACTCTCTCTGTACCTGTAACTGGCAAGAGTCTATGGGGTTTAACACAGACCTACCATTTCTTCCTACATTTATAGACATGCAGGCAACAAAGGACAGATGAAACGTTGCCATCCTCCAAAACAAGCTATGGATTAATCTTCCTTTTTAAGTAATTATGGCTTTGGTTTGTCTGTGGGTCAGGAGCCTGGGCATGTCTGAAGCTGGGGTTCCTTCTCAGAAGCATGCAGAGATGTAATCAAAGGCTCGGTTGGACAGGGCGTTCCTTCCTGGAGCTTATGGCCACGTGCCAAGCTCATCCAGGTTAGCAAAACTTGAGCTCTCAGGGCAGATTTGGCTCTCTCGTTCCTTCCCTCTTTTCTTCTCTCCCTCCCTCCTTTTGTCTGTCCCTTCCTCTCTTTGTATTTCCCTTCCTTGATTCACCCTTCTTTCTCCTTCTCTCCTCTCCCTTCCTCCATCCATCATTTCTATTCCCCCATTAAACCTCCTTCTCTTCTTCCTTCCAGCCCTCCCTTCTGCTCTTCCACTCTCCATCTTGCAGATTATGGTGCACAAGTGGAGGTCAGAGGTCATCCATCCCACCATATGGGCTTCTGGGGACCAAACTCAGATTGCCAGGTTTGTAAGCAGACACCTTACCTGCTGAGCAAAATTGTCAGGTAGAAATCATAGTTTTACCAGACACTCACAGATATATATACCACGTGTTATTGCTCAAAATAACATTTTGTGGCACATGACTATAACTGTTTTTTGTTAAATGATAAACACAAGTTTGTGTGTGTGTGTGTGTGTGTGTGTGTGTGTGTGTATTTGGGTGTATACACAATTGTAACCACATTGAGAAAAGAGGCTGTAAAAGCTAATTATATGATTATATAATCATGTATGTGATTTATTATTTTGCATAAAGTAACAGAATATTTTTTTTGCATGTGTGAGTTTGTGTGTGTCTGTGTTCTGTGTTCTCATGTATAGCATGAGGTCCATGTGTGTATGTATGTGTCCATGTGTAGGCCAGCAGTTGAAATTGGGTATGTTTCTCAATAACTCACCACTTTGTATAATGAAGCAAGTTCTCTCACTTGAACCCAGAGCTCTGTTACTTCGATATTTTTACTACTGTCCAGTTGTCTTTGACTCCTGGGGTTTCCCAGGCTCTGCCTTCCAGGACTAAAATTAAAGGTCACAACCATATCTACCTACCACTTTTTACATGAGATCTGCAGATCAAAGTTTGTGTCTTTTTATTTGTGTGTCTATTTATTTTTATTTGCAGAGGTTTTAACCCCTGAGCTAGCTCTCTAGCCTTGGAATCTTTTTCATTAGTGATAATATTTCACTGCAATATCAATCAAGGGGCATTCTATGCACTTCTATATACAGGCTCACTGTTTTAAGCACAAATAACCTGGAATTTACCTTTCGAAGACATGTTTGTCAAATCCACTGCCTCTTCACATTTTAGCGAATAATGCTCTTTGAAGAGAAAGAATTCCTCATACTCAGGTTATGACCCATTCTGTAGATAGAATAGTGAGGCATGGAATACGTGATTATCTGCCCTGCATAAATCTCCAAAATTCACAATCAAGTTTACAATGACTTTATTTAGTTGCCAAAAATCTGGCTGCTCGTTGTGAAAGGACATGTCTATTTGCTGAGACATTGTATCATTGCATGCTTCACTTATACTTAGAAACAGGAAATGTTCCTAAATATATGCAAACTTATTACACTATTCATAATTACATGCTTCTTATGTGTGTCTTTCTAAACTATTACCAGAAAATGTATTACTCATGGGGAAAACACTTCTTTTAAAATATACTTCGGACTGACAAGATAGCTCAATGTGCAAAAGCATATGCTTTCACACGTAGTAACCTGAGTTCCATTCCTGGAATCCCACATGGTGGAAGGAGAAAGCTGAATTCTGAAAATTGCCCTCTGATCTCTACCTATGTGTCATGGCACAGCATGAATGTGTTTTCTCTCATCTCTATCTCCTTCTTTCCCTCAGATAAAATATATTAATACAAATATATAAATTAATTTTGCATGCTAATTTTACCCCTTTAGAATAAATATTTATGTAGTTGGTAGAGCTCATTCTCTAAATATTTTTCTAAAATTATACCTAAATTTTTAAAAATTTATTATTATTATTATTATTATTATTTATTCAACTGTGCGCATGTGCGCCCACGTGTGTGTGTGTGTCTGTGTATGTGTAGAACCACGGACGAATTCGTGAACCACCATGGACGCCTCCACCTCCTTCTGTCCCGGGATTCACAGGCTCTGCCCTACCAGGACCAGAAGCGCAGGCCGCCCCCGCTTCCGCCTGGCGTCTATACGTGGGATCTGGGATCCGAACTCAGGACCTTCCGCCTGCAAGGCAGAGGCTTAACCCTTGAGCCACCTCTCCAGCCCAAATCATACCTAAATTTTATAATTCTAAAATGTTCTCTAATTTAGATAATCATATACACCTAAGAGTTTATTTTGTGTAATTCCTTATAATGTTTTCATTTTCTATCATGGATTCATTAGCAATTTTGAATACAACTCCCAGAAGCCCATTAAAATATTGTGATTATATTGCTGTGTGCAAAATGAGACTTTCATTGAAAATTCAGTCATTGAAATGCATGATGACATACGTACTGTCTCCTTTACTGAGCATTACTAAGGCTCTTTTCAAGATAAACATTCTACATAATCTATGTTCCTATGTCTTACACTGTATCTAATCCTGTTTACCTTTAATCTTCAATGTATCTTTTCTCTCTTTTGCTATTTCACTACTTTTTTTGTAGCCTAAAGGAAATACATAAAACCCTCTATTTCTGCCCAGCAAAACATGCCATCCATCCTGAGAATAAAATGAACATCTTGCTGGGTCTTTGGCACAATTTTTCAATCTTAAAAATTGTAATTTTCCCCATTCTACAGTTCAGAAAACCTAGTGGAAAAAGGACAGCAAGAATGGAAGAGCCTGAGGGTTAGCAAGAGAAATTATCCAGACATAAAACTCCTTTCAAATCAGGTCAACTGCACCCAAGAACTTAATGCAGCAATACTTACCTCTGTAGATCTCCACAACAGTTAACCCTATCAAAAATCACACCACAGAGAAGCATGGCTCTAGACAGATAGAGTGCCATCCTGAGAGACCAAGTAGGTCTGGTAAAATTCATGACGGGAAAATTATTAACTGAACGATTAGCCCACCTGTAGGCTCCTTAGACAAGACTCAGACACATGCCAGTCAATACAAAAATCCTAAATCAGACCCAATGAATCTCACAAATAGTGGATGGGGAAGAGAGATCATTCCAGGCCCCCCAAATAAGTATAGAAATAATCCCAGTGATATATGCTATTGATCAAAGTAGTCATTGAACAGAAATCAGAATGCATGGAGACTTCCTAACACTGACCTTTATCACCGAGTCATGCTTCCCTTTTAAACTGTTGTTTTCAAAGGGGAAAACAGATAGAGATTTTCCTAGAAAGCCAGAACAATGAAATTTCGAAGCTCTTTACCATTCGTGGGGTTTTTTTTTCCTATTCAGGAGTGTTAATCATGTTTGTTCTTTTGCATATCATCAGATAAGGAATGTTTGCAAGTAAGTGAGTCCATGTTTGGATATTAGCTACTTTCCTATTGCTCTGACCAAACACCCGGCCAAAGCAACCTACAGCAGGAAGGGCTTATTGTGGTTCACAGTTGGAGGGTGCTGTGCATCATGGTGGGGAAGACATGGCCTCAGGAGCCTGAGGCAGCTAGTCACATTCAGTAGGCAGTCAGGAAGCAGAGAGAGATGCATGCTAGTGCTCAGCTCACTTTCTCCTTCTTTCCCTCAGATAAAATATAGCATTCAGCCTGGTACCTCAGCCTATGGGAATGGAGTTACTCAAATTGAGGGGTGTGTCTTCTCATCTAAATAAATCTAATCTAGAAACATCCCTCACCTGCTTAATCATAGATTTGTCTTCTGAATGACTTGACATCTTGTCCAGTGAACAGGTGAGATAAACCCTTCAGTTCACCCCTGTATTCTTCATGCTGACAATTCTTTAGCAACTGTAATCCACATACTCACACGTGTATTTTGATATTTATTTTGCTACACTTTATGATTACTCAAAGCTCAAGGTGTGTGTTTGTGTAAGTATGGTGTGTGTGTGTGAGTGTGGTGTGTGTGTGCATGTGTGTGTAAGAGAGTAGTTGACTATGCTGAGTGAAGAAGTCAAAAGTGTCTATTTGGAGCTTTTCTCAAAGACTCTTTGTGTTATTTTCGAGACAGGGTGAACTCTCACTGGATTTGGGACTTGCAGATTGGCTAGACTTTCTGTTTCCCAAGTGCTTTAATCTTCCTGAGGATTATAGGCACACTCTGCTGCTCCTGGGTTTTTATACAGGTGTGGAGATCTGATGTTAAATCTTCACGCTTACATGTAAGCACATTCCTGACTGAGTCTTCTCTACAATTCAAATATGTATGGATATATATATAATCTTTTAAATTTAGATATATATAAATTATATATCCTAGATGTATATATTTTATATATTTTTATTTGTGTCTATATATCTAAATTATTACAGGACATATATATATATAATTAATATAGCATATGCCATATAAAATTATTATATCATATGTAAGAATATGTAATATGAATTATATTGCATATGTTGAAATAAGTTTCTTGAAACTTCCCAAGGAAAAAAACACATTTCACCCTTTTTGGAGCATAAAAAGGTATGCACATTGTTTTTTCAGCTCAAACTATTTGATTCTACCTCAGAACTGACAAAGCATGATACACACTTCAGAGCATCCTAAGACAAAAAAAACCTTCCCCTCAGAGATTGTCGAATACTGCAGAAGAAAACTCAAATCCTGCCTCATTTTGTGTCCTAAGGAGATTCAACATTTTCACCTTAACCACAATCAGTACCCAGTGATTTTGAGATTCAATAAAACAGGTTGTCTCAGACTCAGCATGTGTCTGCAATGAAAACACTTGGGTTGAAGTGAATCGAGCTCCTCAGTTACCAGGTTGAAGAAACAGAATTCTCTTATAGCCACAAAAGGACATTGAAATGTGGGCAAGTGAAAGTTGATCCCAATGTGCATGAAGTGTTATGATGATATAACTACTAAAGGGTTCTGAATGCTTAGGCAAAATAAATTGAGATAAATGAATTACAAATCTGTGTCATACACAGAAAAGTTCTCTGTATCCAGCAAAATAAAACTTGTGAAGCATTTGCAACAAACTTTCCCAAAAGAAACAATATGTCTAATCCACAAAATAGTACTTTCTCTATATTGATCCTGACAGTGAGACAATTCTCAGAGTGTGGTATGTGGAGATACTGTGTGTAATGAACATTAGCTCCTTAAATATATCCTTTATTTGGTGATGAGGAACAGTGAGTTTATCTCCAGATCTGAAGTAGGGCAGGGAGAATTGTAATGGGAAAAGGAGAAGGGATGGGATTGGGGATTAAGATGTGAAAATATCATAAATTCAGTATATTTGTGAATGATCTAAAAGAATCAAAAGGGAATCATTAATATAAATATGGAAAATACAGAGTCAAAAAAGATAAATATTTATTATTAAAATTATGTTCACTCTGCTGTGCTATGCAACACTGCAACTTTCCACTGTTAGGATTGTCAGCACAATTCAGACTTTCTGTCTTTCTTCATAATTTAAAGTGGCCACTAAGATACTCTCTGTTTCTACCAGATAGCTATTGTTTTCAAAAAAAATTTATTTACGAGGGAGAGAGAGAGAGTGAATATCAATAATGCCATGGCGCATGGATGGAAGTCAAGAAGACAAATTGCAAAAGTTAGTTCTCTCCTTCCACCATGTGTGCTTCCAGAGATCAAACTAGGTCACAAGCTTGCTAGAAGGTACCGTATCTACTAAGCTATCTCACCAGTCCTTCTGAGATTTTTTTTTAACTTTGTACCAGTGAGGGATGGAAAAATGGCTCACTGGATCGTCAGTGTGGAAGCAAGACAGCCAAATTTCAGACCCATGTGTGCCTTTAATTTTAGCAATGTAACAAGAGAAGAGATAGGAGAATTGCTAGGGATTATTGATTGCCAGATTATGTGGAAAATCACAATCTCCAGGTTCAAAGATAAACCCTGCTCCCTACACACGCACACGTGCACACACACACACACACACACACACACACACACACACACACGATGTTTGCCTACTCTGTAAGTGTACCTACTCTGAGTTTCTTATTCCAGTCAAGTCTACAGTCCTATATAGACCAGGTGAAAATCAGTGATCAGGATAGCCGTGTGCTTGTGTGTACGTATGGATATATGCAAGGAGGAGAAGGGTACTTGTATACTTAGCTCTGTCTCACAAAAATCAATCTCTCTAGTCTAATTCTGAAAAATATCACACTGAATTCAATCTGGGCCTATTCTACAAATCAATGTCAAGAGCCCTTCAGAGCTGATAAGGTCAGCCAAAAATAAAGCCAAATTTCTCTCTATTTGGTGTAAAGACAGAATCGTGACTAAGAGGAGTTTCAGGAGATGTGACTAGAATATGGTGCATTATTATTCATAGATCTAGGGACTTAAAGTGACCTTAGATATGCACTAAGGAAATCTTAAGAAATTGGGGTGGCTATTTAATCATTATCCTGTAACATGCAGTCTTTCCTTGGAGCAAATGTCAGGTAATCTGACATCGGATTTGAAAATAGAAGAAACCATATTGTTAAACATCTTGGAATTTTCTCTGTTCAATTGCATGAGGATGTACCTCATTTGGCTGAGTGCTTATATGTATAAAAACCTGGATTCCATCCCAAAATACTAGGTGTGGTTGCACATGCCAGTAATCCTGGCACTCACATGTAATAGTGGATCAGTGGGAACTTAACACATCCTAAGCTTCATAGAATACTTGAGATCAGTTTGGAATGGATACATCTGGAAGCAATGACTTCATAATGGAGCAGTATAAACAAGACACAATGCTGTGTGTATACAGTCTATAATATAAGAAACATGCTTTTGTGTTTGGGGAATGCATAAAGATTTTAAGACTAAAGACAGAGTTTTAGGAGACAAGATCAGACAGAGGGTAAGGAGGATCACATTCTATGAAACTAATAAAAGATGTATTCTCAACAACATGCACAAGACAGAAAACTTCAGTAAATGTTTAGAGAATGAACGAACGAATGATACCTAGCCCAACGTTTGTGTTGACCATCTTGTGAGCAATCTTGATATCTACAAAATGATATTTCCATGTTACTAGACTTTGAAGAAATCGGGAGAAGAAAAGACATTTTGGCATGTCCAATACATTGGAGATCATTTTAAACATGCCAGAGTATCTGAATCATTCATATTTTAAAATTAATTTAGTGTGTAATGATAACATGATTTTTGACCTAATGTAAATTTCCATAATAGTCATATTCTAAATGTAAACACAATTTTCAAACTCTCATTATATTCCAAATTTAAAAAAAAGATCATCCAGAGCTATAGTAGAGACTGCGGTATTCATAGTCCTTGCTCAGTTAACCACGTTGGAGGTAATAACACAAAAATATTAAGTCACTTTACGGGAAAATTGTCAGTGTTTTTCCTTCATAAATAACATTCACACAAGCCACTAGGTGCTAGATGGTGAATAAGCTATTCTGAATTTTTTGATTAAGGTATAAGTTATTACTCTAAGACCTTGTGTGTGCATACATCAAATATAATTGTGGATGTTATCACACCTATGTGTCTTTGATGAGACAGTAGTGTCTCATCTAGATTTCAACAATTTCCAGCTAGGATTCTTTTTTTATGTCTTTGTAAACTTATTCTTTTAGTGTTTCATACATGAATACAGTGAATTTATGAGTTTCGCTCCTTAATCCACAGTCCCATCTTCCCTCCCCTTCCCACTCCACTCTTCTGCTTCCTTGCTGGTCTTCCTCCTATTATCTTTTTTTTAAATGAGTGGTCCACTGAGTTTCATCTGGGCTGCCTCAATGTCATATGCCTGAACACTTGCTGGAGCATGAATCATACATATGCATGCACATGTATTAAAATACATTCTAAAAAATAAACAATTGCTTCTCTAAGGAACCTCGGGCTAGGCTGTGCAATAGTTTTAAAATTGCATTATGCTGAAATAATTGAATACTGATTAAGACATCTATTAGCCAACACTTATTTAAGCAGGGTAGAAACTATATGTTCTGTTTCCCCTGGGGACTGCATGGAAAATTTCCAGTAATTAATGTATCATTCAGTTCTTACACTGTGCATGGAAACAGGTGCATTGAATAAGAGACAAAACCATTTATGCTAAACACATGTTTCCATGTATATTGTTGTTTTTATTATTTAAGCAATACAAGGTGTAAATGAATTATGTACATCCAGTTCGATTTATAATGAAATAAGATGGTTTAGCTCTTTATCTACACTAAGAGGTCTTGTGCATCTTGTGATTTCATATTCTCTTTTCTTTTGTGTGTTTATTGACAAAGGGTCACATTATGTAGCCCAGTCTGGTCTGAAAATTATAATCTTCTTTCCCTGAAGGGAGACAGTAGTGTCTCATCTAGATTTCAACAATTTCCAGCTAGGATTCTTTTTTTATGTCTTTGTAAACTTATTCTTTTAGTGTTTCATACATGAATACAGTGAATTTATGAGTTTCGCTCCTTAATCCACAGTCCCATCTTCCCTCCCCTTCCCACTCCACTCTTCTGCTTCCTTGCTGGTCTTCCTCCTATTATCTTTTTTTTAATGAGTGGTCCACTGAGTTTCATCTGGGCTGCCTTGATGTCATATGCCTGAACACTTGCTGGAGCATGAATCACATATCAGTGGGAATACCTTTGAGTAAAACATCTTCCCTTCCTCCCACCAATGTCGACCTTCTTCGGCCTCTCGGGGAGATGTGGAGCCACTTCAGTTTTCTGCCCTTTCCTGGTGACATGTTGATCCTGGGGAGGTCTTACAGGACTGTAGGCTCGTGGAGACTGCAACTCTATCATGTCCATAAAGTCATGTCTACCAGCTAGGTTTCTGCGCAATGAACACCACTGGAATAATTTATTTACATTTTCTAATCTTAGCATTTCCGTATTTTAAGAGAGTGGAAATTAGGGACAACCATTGTGCCTTTGTAAGCCACTTCCTCTGTCATATCTGAAGGGAAACAATACAACAGACATGTGTTTAAAAAGAACAGAAGTCTGAAAAGCAAAATATACACAGACTATGGACAGGCTACCTTGAATCATTTGTCTTGGCCAGGTTCTGTTATATAAGATTGATTTAAAACTCTGGTTTGAAAAGTTGGCCTTGTCAGAGACCAAAAAGTGGTCTCTTCTTTGGTCAGCAAGACATTGTCTTGGAAAGGAAAAGCCATAGAATAGGCCCAAGTAATAAACATGGAATTCAGAAGGATGTTTAGTTCTGTTTTCTAATGTACTATAAAAGTTGTACTAAGAAAGAGTGTGTCTTCCTCATGCCCAAATTGACTTTGGTGGACTCTGACTCTAGTTCAGAAGTCTTTACATTTGTAACTGATACACATTAAACAGTGTTACCACCAATATGCTGCTGTAGAGGAAACATGGTATCTCCAAAGAATTGCAGGAACTAGAAGACACATGGGAAGCTGCCTTAGGTCACTGACAATAATTAGCTCCAAAAGGAGTGTAAACCTGGAAGAATCAGAATGAAACTTTCTCAGCTAAGGAAAGAAGGAAGGAAGGAGGGAGGGAGGGAAGAAAGGAGGGAGGAGGGAAGGAAGGAGGAAGGGAAGAGAAAAAGAGAAAGAAAGAGAGAAAAGAGAGAGAAAAAGAAAAAAAGAAATCCTCTGAAAAAGTTATTAAGACTTTGAGTAAGCAAGACTTTTATAACTACAACGTGAGGAGCCCAGAAACTAAAAAGAAGACAAACAACGTTGGACCTTCTCAAAAAGAACAACAATGAAAAACTTGTGAACTTGAGAATGTGTGGGCAGTGCTAAAAGGCAAGGTGCATACTGGGACAGAAGAATTTCCAGCAATTTTTCTTAGTATCGTTTTTATCTAGAAAAGAGAAACACTAAAGAAATCCTGTAATGTGTTAAAAAAAAAAACAAAATATTTTTAAATGGACAAAATGTAAGAATAAAAAATTTTACCAAGACAGGGCTGGGGAGATAGTGTAATGGTTAAATCATGCCTCCCAAGCAAAAAGATCTGAGTTCATATCCCCAGATCTCAGTTCTCATGTAAAAGTGCCCGGTGGGTTTGGTGGTGGCTCACAGCTCATGGCCCTGGAAGGCAGAGCCTGGGAAAACAAGAGCAAAGCAGTAAGGAAGTAGAGCAATTCAGGAAGATTTCTGGGTCTCTAAAAGCACACGTACTCAAGTGTCCTGCTACATGAAGAGAGCGTGCGGCCACACACACACACACACACACACACACACACACACACACACACACTCACTCTCACACACATACTTATGCACGTGCATGCATGCATATATAAACACTCATGCAAATGAAAAATAAATAAAAGAAAATTCTCCTGAGAATACCTCAAGCAAAGGGCTTTGCTGTCTTTATTTATTACGTATATGCAGATTGAAGCCATGGTGAGATAGTATTTCATACCTGTTAATACAGTTCTGATGAATAAGGTAACCACAAAAGTGTTGTGGATATGGGGCATTCAGAACCCATATACATTCAGAGTAGGAAAACCATCTGGAAATTTCTTTAAAGCATTTGACAACACAAAAGGAATTTCTTCCGGTTGATGAAAGGGAAGGAAAGCATGTCTTGCAGAAAGCAATAATCACATTTATTCATACTAGCATTCTTCCTAGTGACCTGTAAGAGCACATGATCCTGTGTCCACCAACAGATGAATGCACATATAAAATGTGCAAAGAATTTTATTTAGGCCTAAGCAGTAGTGAACTGAGAATTATCACAGCCTGAATGTAATTTGTAACCAGGACACTGGGTAACAGCAGTGTGGCTTGAATAAAAACAGTCCATAAGTCCCTTCCTAAGAAATGAGACCCCAAGACAAAACTGGGAAAGAAACACATTAGATTGCAAAGGCAGAAGGTGTGGTCCAATTCTGAAAACTGGTTTATGCTAATGCTTGTACCTTTATTAAAAATCATTGTCAGTAAATATTGTCAGATTTAATGCTGTGGAGTCTATATGATCTTTCAGGCAGTCTCTTAAGCCTCATATTTTTGCTAGCAAATGCATTTGATAGCAAAGGAGGGCAGCATTGAAGACTTATTTCACAAGTGATTTGATAATGCAGTGAAAATTAAAATTACGCAGGCATCATGAATCTTGTGAGCGTGTTTTTTTTATGTGAGACTTTTTTTGAATACCTTCCCTTATTATTGAATCACTCAGATAATTATTTTTAAGTCAGAGTTTATTGATGCACGTCTGTGCATGTGCGGCTCCCATGCATGTGACTGTGTGTGTGTGGAGTCCAGAGGCTGATGATGGATGTCTTTCTCAATTGCCTGCCCCATGATTTTTTGACACATGGTCTTCTCACTGAACATGGAGCTCAGACTCTGCTCATCTGGCTTGTCAGCGAGCACCAGGGAGTCTTCATTTCTTCAGTCCTGGGATTGCAAGCCTTCTTTCTAACTGAACCTGTCTTTTTTATGTTGCTTTTTTTTAAACATCTGGGAATCTGAACTTAAGTCTTCATCTTTTTAAATCAAGAACCTTACTCACTGAGCAATCTCTCCACCATAGAAACATCCGGAATCTGCTCATACAATTTTGATACCTGTGACTTAAGTGTAAAAAAGCTTTTGTATTTGGTTTATCCAAGGGAAGATCTCTTGAGATGATCTTTTTTTGTTTCTTGTCAATCTATTATTTATAATAGAAATTTAAAAAAAAAACAGATGGAGTATTGCCAAAGTAAGGCAAATTCCAGGTATAGTGTCCAAAATAAAGAAACGCACTCAGTCTGTGGACAGATTACCAAGTTTAATGGAAAGCATAGTGATTGACAAACATATATTTTCTCCCTTCTTTCTGTGTACTTGACCCCCCATATCTACTTTGCCTAATTTGCTCATTGTACATATAACATCACCCATTCCTATAGAAACATAAATCACAGATAAGAAATTTCATTTCACGAACTAATTCCAACATTTTCAAGGAGCGAGAAGTGTTTACTGACTCAAACATATGACTTGGTGTATCATTCGCATGGCATCTTTTTATCTACCAAAGGCACTTTTGGCTGATTCTTTAAACATGAAATTAACAATTTGGACCTGGGGTTATCTTTCAAAGATCTTTTTGTTGGTAAGTCCTAACAGTAGCAACCAAAAAGAAAATATCTAGTCAAGGCATCTAGAAATTTGATTCGTAGTAAAGTGTTGATGCATAAACTCAACAATTGGACCTGGAGTTAACTTTCAAAGAACTTTTTGTTCATAAGTCCTAGTAATAGCAATAAAAAAAAAATTCACTTAAGGCAACTGAGAGATTTGATTCTTTGGAAAGTTTTGATGTGTAAACTCAATAGAATTGTTTAGACACATGGCTGGTTAATGATTGTATAAAACTTATTTATCATTATCAACATATATTTTAAGGGATTATAAATATATACCTTGCTGGGAGTTGTTTGTAGGGGATATTTAAATTCTTGAATCATTCATATTCCTATTCAGATGGTATTTCCGATATTAACAAGGTAGGTAATTTCATTTTTTATTTGCATATTCATTCAAGTAACAATATCCTTCCAATAGTTAGGTATGCTAAACACAGACAATATCTTTCTATAATGTTTTGTCTTGATTTGACAAGTACTTTTTGCCAACATTAGTCTTACTATTGTAACTATACAAGCTATATTATCTTGTATAGCTATACATGTTTTTTTAATGAACCAAGATCGTGTAATATAACCTGGTTCTCTTTAATCATTCCTAGAGGTTGCTACATTAAATGGTGACTTGATGGATTTTTTAAAAATTTGATTTCTTTTAGGTAGTGCATGAAGCAAATATTGATTTTATATTTTATGAGAAATCCCTCTGCATTTACTGTCTAAATATGTTTGTACTTAGCACTGTTAACTTTCTTAGCTGTCCTGTTTCAGGGACATTGAACACATTTATTAAGATGATAATGAAGTAAAGTGATAGGACCTTTGGTTATGTGATATGTGTTGCTTTTAAGAATGTGGGGGAATCTCTTTTCTAACAATTGAATTTTCTCTTTACTTTTTCTTCAAACAACTCACATTAGCTTTATTTTTTTTCTGCAATAGTATCATTTTTAACCCCCGAACTACATTTTCACTGCGTATGTAATATTTTGACAAATACCTTTTGGATTTTGTTTTGAGCATCTTTATGTTTCTATGCGTTTTGCATTACCTTTCACATTATTTTTTTGAGATCCAAAATGTAACAAAATTGAACTTTGTGTGTTACATTGTTTTTGCTTTTGGTCCTTTTTTTCTTTTACTGGGTAACATCTCTCTCTTTTCTGAATTTTTGGCAAACCTGTTGGTTTTGAATTCTCTTCCCCCCCTTTATGTTCCTTTGCAATATAACCCAGGAGCCAACACAAAGAAAATCGCAGATGATATAACCAGTAATGACCGTGGTGACGATGAAGGTATTTTTTGTTCTGTTTTGTATTTTTTTCAAAGCTCGCCCTGATGCATGAGTTCGATTCTATCTATCTCTCTTTATGCCCTTTTTTCTTTCCCCACTTCAATCTTTTTCCTCCTCTTATTTGAAACTAGCACACACACGTGTGCTTCTTTACCTCTTTTCTTCTTGTTTGGAAATGACTCACTTTTTTTAATTCCAATTATCATGCCGGACATTGGAAACCATTTTCATGAGAAATATGTTATTTCTAGTAATGTAATGACTCAAAAATATTATTTACAAAGAAGTCCAGCTTTTAAAAATAAGAAACATGTTTTTTTCTGCTTAGACACAAGAAGAGAAAATCAAATTTTCAACTCTGCATGCAATCTTTCTTTTCCTCCCTTCCCAATGTTATTTTGCACACTGTATTTTGGAATTTTGGTCTCTTTAAATATTTTTATACTCCATAGCAACTCATTAGAAGAATTTGGGAGGAATAGAGTTTCATTTTTATTGGTTGGGTATATTTTTCTTTTTTATCTGTATAACATCCAGTTCCAAAATAGGTTTCAATGAATTGGCTCACAGGCAGGTACACTGAAAAGTAACATATATATATGTGTATATATATATGTATATATACATATTATATATATATGAAGCAGGAGAAAAGCAAGCAAACTAGGCTCCACCTGACTACTTACCCATAGAAACTGTATAAAAATAAATGTTTTGAATCACTGGAAAAAAATCTTTAAAAACTTTAATCAAGAGTGGTGTGTCAGAATTAAAGAAAGTCAAAATACATGCAGATACATGCATTGAAATCACAGCACAGGTAGTTTAGAAACATCTTTCTTCTCTCTTGAAATGTTTCTGTTACTATGTACCATTTCTTCTCTGTGCACCCAACGTATTTAAGAGATGACATTCACCCACAGCCATGAAAGGAAATCGTCATTATTATTTTAAAATATGGGGTAAGACCAGTACCTTAGTCAGTTATGGCCCTACTGTAGAGCAAATTTAAATTCATAAACAACAAAAATCCAAGTGCCAGAATCATCCAGGCCTCAGATGGGTGGATAAGATCACAGTTTTTGCTTTGTTTTGTTTCCCAAACATCAGTGGCAAGATACACGGAATTCCAATTTTTTTCCCTTCCATGCCATAAGCCTAAATGTAACCTGAGCTGTCTTAAGATAACTGAACATTCAGACAAGAGTGGTGACTTGATCTCAAGCCACTTGGGTGAAAGGCTCATGTCTACATCCTGGCCACGTTTTCTTCCAAAAACTGACTGTTCTGGTGATGCAGGAAGAGAAACTATAACTCTGTGCCTGCAGCTACCCTCATCAACACTAACATTCCTGTCAAAATACGAGAGTGTCCATAGTATGTTTAGAAATCCAGGGGTTGTAACTGACCCCCAGTGGATGTTGCCAAACAAACTCATGAATCAAACACATCTTTCCTTCCCTTCCTGCCTCCATCTAGTAGTAGCAGGTGTAAACCCTGAAAATAATATAAAACAACAACAAACAAAGAAGGAAAAAGAGGTCAAGGTGCTCGGGCAACAGGGCAGATAAACTAAGCAAGACTTTTACAGTCTCCATGAGCTCCCCCAATCATCATTCAAGTTGGCATGACTGACTACGGCCTATAAAAGCGAGTCTGTAGTACTCTTGGCTGATTCACAGAATCTCACTCGTGGCCCGGTGAATGGACGGGCACAGAAATGGTCAATCGGTCCTTTGAGTTCTCTGTACTGCTGTGACCCCCTGCTCTGTCTTCCTGTTTCTTCACACTTCTCTGTACTGCTGTGACCCCTGCTCTGTCTTCCTGTTTCTTCACACACTTGGTGACAGAAGCCTGAGTCTCATGCAGCCCCAGGTCACCGTTTGCCTTTTGCTCTTCTCAGCATCTTTCAAAGGTAGGCACCTTGCCACTCACTAGCACCCGCAGCCTCGCATCACTCAGCACTGAGCAAAGCGGTAAGAAGTCAGTGTGCATGCAGATGCCTGATGTGGGGAGAGAGGGAAATCCATATCCTTGGAAATGCAAGCAGCATTATGCATTCGCGTGGTGCATGCCAAGAGACTTTGAGCACCTTTTAGCAAAGCTCGATCTTGCTCCATTCCTGTGTCTACATTATGGGCATGGTTCTCTGAAACTGCATATCTCACTCACACACACACACACACACACACACACACACACACACACACAGGCTTTTTGAAAAGACAATATTCAGGTTCCCCACATGTAATTACTGCTTTTGACAAAAACCCTTTGGGAAAGCATCAAGAAGAACAATTCCCTGTTTGAAACATTGGACGCTGAAGCAAAGAGCAAGAACACGCTGAAAACACATACCAAGATGCAGGCAAAAGTTGGTTGAAATTTCGTCACCAAGATAAGACTCAGGGAGCATTTGAAAACAAGGAAGTACAGAGAGGAGAAAGAAAATGCTGAAGGTCTAAGTACCTGTTTCCTTTGTTGGGGTTTGTTAGGAAAATCAAATGGAAACAGGAGATTCGAGCATTTTATCTAAATTTCCAAACAGGTATATTAGGCTGGCGAGATAATTCAGTGAGTGAGGAACGTGGCTGCAAATCTGGTCATCTGAGTTCGATCGCTAGAAGCCCACATGGCAGAAGAACAGACTCGACTTTGGTAAACTCTCCTCTACCTCCACCTGTGCACCATGTCATGCATGTCCCAAATATCTCCCTCCCTCCACTAAGCAAATACATGCGTAGATACATTTTTGACCTCTTGCTAAAAAATGAACATAGATATATGGATATACGTATTTCTCTTACACACAAGCATAATTTATAACTTTTTACAATTTGACAATATGCATTAGGTATTTCCCTTATAAATATACATGATGCTGCTTTATATTTCTAATTTTAAAGCTACATGCTACACTATGTACCAGTGTTATTTAATCTTTATTGTATAGATGGAAACATGAAATAATACTAAAAAATTTAAAATAAATGAATGCATTTTTAGAAAATTTTATGAGACAGGGTTATTAACACTAGAGGGTAGTTTCCACATTCAGACTAAGGACTGCATGGAGAAAAGGATAGATTTCTGTCTCCACTCAACAAGGAAAAGGCAGTCAATGTAATATAATATTATCCAGTGAGCAATAAAGTATTTTGGTGGTGTCTATGTATAATACATATCTATACACAGACAAGTCTTCCTTGACAGTAATCCATCTATCCATTCTCAAAATTTCCAGTAAATTATAAGCACACTGCTGCACACACATCTCTTACTCAATGAACCATTTAGATACAAATTCCACTGAATCTACAACTTTAATGCTTTTTATTACTTGAAAATAAATTTTCCCCATAGCTCTGGAGATATTATTCACGAAAAAGGCAACTATAGTCACGTCACACAGGAAGGTGAATCCTGAAATCTCACCCTTTTGAATGTATAAATTTCTAATCCTCACTTAAGGAAGCAAGAACTAAATCAACAAACAGTGGAGAAGTATAGATATTGCAGGATAAAGCCTCATCATCATTACTTGAATAATGGAACCAAAACAAAATTCATCAAAAACATCCATGCTATTATCACGAAGACATGCAAAGTTTACCAGGACTAATATCCATGAAAATCTGTGTAAATTTTATTTCCATGAACATAAGCCCCCACAAGCAGAACTCACCAACAGCCAGAAAAGCTACAACTACCATTATATCCACAAGTGGACTATCAAATCTTCAATATGCAAATCACATTTGCATCCACCAACAAGCATCTACATACCTCAAAGGAATCAAATAGGTTTTAAGTAAAATTAAAAAAAAATACTCTTTGCTACTACCACTGTGGATTTGGAAAAAAAGATTCAGCCTCCACAGGAATAAAATGACACAGTGAAAAACCACAGGCTGAGTGTAAAGTGCATGGGTGTCCTGTGACTATACGAAGAACAAGTAGTTTTTCTGACCACAGCAAGACAGCGTGATATAGTAGTTAAATAGGTCAACAGACAAAGAAGTTCAGGGGAAGGACCGCCATGCTGCATGACCACAGGTCCTGGGAAAGGCATGGCTTACCTAGTATTCCCAGGCGGTAGTTGATGGTGATGACAATCACGTTGCCATAGCTGGCTAAGATGCTGCCATCGATCATGTTGCCGGTCCCTTCCATGTAGGACCCACCATGGATGTAGACCATAACTGGTTTCTTGCTGTTCTGGTCGTGGATATCTGCCAGGGAAAGCAAGCAAGCACACACAGTAAATCCACACAATGCAGCATCCTGGTTGGTGCACACCAAGGGAAGCTTCCAAAATGGGCCTGCCTTTTGACTTGGTCAAGTAAGCTTTGGGGAGAATGGCTCAAAACTAGGGCAGATGCCAATATATGCTCTATTTGTGGAAATATGCTGATAGACACATAGGCATATGCAGTGATCTAACTCTGCCTCTCTCTCTCAACTAGTATGACTGTTAAAGTCTCTCCCCTCTCTTTTTGACATCTCTCTCTCTGTCTCAACATATGTGCCTTTAGCCAACATAAAACAAAGGCTGGGGAGTAAATATATGTATTCCCTTAAATGATGCTCCAAGCTGTGAAATGTGGCTTCACTGGAAGAAAATAATAGCATCTTTGATTAAAAAAGTGTATTTCTTGGGTATATTACAAGTCACTTTTGTAATGAGAATTCATTTCAGTATGACTACTTTCTTTTTTTATGAGTTACTAAACTTTTAAAGAAAAATAATAAAGAAAACAAGGAGAGGAACCACATGCCCTCAAGACAAGCGGGGAGAGTGGTGATAAAAACACAGGCTTCAGCAATGATCAACAAAACACGAACATGTGGCTCTGCTGGCCTTGAAAAGTTGTAGCATTTTCTGCACATATTTAGGGGGGGAAAGTGAGAGAGTACAAGTCAGGAATCCAAAATCAGTATCACTGCTTGCTGTTTTACTGGGGTGAAAAGCCCTCAAAGGCATCCTGGCCAACTGGTTTTCCTCACAAGCTCCTCTAGAGTTTAGTGATTTACACTGAAATGTAAAGTGATATGTAAAATATAAATTGAAATGCAAATTCCAGCACAGATGTTTTTCACAGGTCTGTGCTGAGCATGATTCAGGCACCATTTGGAAATCTCGCTTCCTGAGAAGCTGGGGCTGGTAAATTTAGAACAAATCAGCCACAAGGCAGCTTTAATATTAAGGCTGAACATTATGAATATTGAGGTAGCCTGAACATGTCTGTAAGCAGGAGATAGACCTGTATAATTGTGAAAGAATACCTACCCATGCCTAATTCATTTCCGTTCTCCTCCACTGGTAAAGATTTTATTTTGTTTCCAAACTGACCAGGAACTTTTTGAAATAACAGGAACTTTGGAGAAAGGAGTTCACATCATTTCAGATACTGATTTACATGATAAGGAATTCAAATTAGAATTCCTGTAGGTGTGTTCAGAAAGCATGAAGGTGAGTCACAATAAAGGGCACAAGAAAGAATATCTAACCCAGTATCTACAGATAGCTGACCATTGAACAAAATAAAGTTTCTATACAAAATTTGAACATATGGATAATTTATTAATTTCTAGTCATGTATTGCAAATAGGTCTCTCTCTTTCTCCTCTCTATCTCTATCTGTATACGTGTGTGCGTGTGTGTGTGTGTGTGTGTGTGTGTATGTGTGTGTGTGTGTTAAGGAACAGATGATTTATGTCATTCTATCTTCTGCTTGTCTGTTCTCAGTGATTTTACCATCAAGAGCCCATAGGTTATGGAGAGATGGAGAGTTATGAGAGGAAAAATCACTAAAAGGCTTACAGAGAGTCCTTGAAACTAGTATCTTGGAAGACAGAATGAATACTGATAATAATTCCTGAATCCGAAGACAAATATCTATTGAATGAGAGGAAGTAAGTATGTATTTAGTACGTTCATTCAAAGGGTACCCTTTGAATGGACATATATATGTGTATATATAATTTGATTGGGATTTTTATAACTTTACAAGTAACTTTTAAGAACATGGGGCAATACATATTTACTGTGCTTATTCAAAATATATTTGTGTATGTATGTATGTGTGTGTACTTTGTTGCTTATTTTAATAGTCTTAAAACTGCCTTTTCAAAACATGGGGGAAACGGACCTTAATTATCAGAGAACAAACTATATTAAAGAGAAACCGAGACCCAGGACAGCACTAGATGGAGGCAGGAAGGGAAGGAAAGATGTGTTTGATTCATGAGTTTGTTTGGCAACATCCACTGGGGGTCAGTTACAACCCCTGGATTTCTAAACATACTATGGACA